>VDFB02000010.1:8825453-9015294 GCA_007258455.2 Sequoia sempervirens | reverse complement strand
GATGTCGAGGGGTATTTTCCTCCCCCATAAAAGTTTTCAATATAATAAGCATGAGCTCCACTTTGACTACATGTGCCATATCATACCTTGGCACTAGTATGCTCTAATGTAGTGTGCAATGAATTTATCAAGTAGGGTGTAGAAAAAGCAACAAATAGTATCAACTCAAACTTTATCAAGTTTTGGGTTCACCAGATGTGTATACAATGGATCAACCTCTACCTCAATTTCTTTTATTTCTTATCTTAATCTATTTCTTGCAAATGATCTTGCTTCTTGACTATTGCTAAACTATGTTCTAGATAAAAGATCAACACCAAAGGGCAGTGGCAAGTCCATGTAGCCTCATCCTCTTTCAAGAGCACCAAAAACTCAATATCCAACCATTGGTGCACAAGGTACTTTATCTCTTAGTTCTATTGTGTCATCCTTTTGTGCCTGATTCAGCAAATCCCCAAACTCAAATTTTAGCATGGACATGTGGTCTTCTCCATCCACACTATTAACTATATGTCACCTTGTGCATGTGCTCTATGCCCTCTAGGATCATTCTTCCAAAAAGGTATCTATGTTCATATCTAAAACCAAAAATAATCTTTGTCTAATATCATATTTTCTTGCAAACAGTGCTTTCTTTGGTTGGCACAAATAGTTCTTGAAAAATATTAACTAAATATAGCACTTTTCAAGAACATTGATTCAAACTCTATTGGTTTTTTCTTTGATAGTACTATGCAATCATTGGGAGGGTCCCAACAATAGAATCAAAACATTGGCCATTATTTGGTTGCATGCTAGACCAATGGCTAAGCACTTAGATTATCAATGTGCTAGCATATTCTTGTGTCTCACCTGAAGTCTCATGAGTCTAATAACCTCTATTGCCCTACACTACACACATATTATATATCTAAACCATACACACAAAGTGTTGGCGTTTCAATTCGCACCTCTAGAATGTGGATTAGAAACGGACATCTATGCACAGATAAACTACTCTTTGAATTAGGAGGGAAAGCTGCCTCTTTGCTAATGTTGTTTAAAAGAAAGTAAACTAAACTAATTTGCCAATCTTTTTGTTTAGCTAAGAGCACAAGGTTATAAAACTCAAGCGTCGTAGCTGAGATTTTCTCTTTTAGAAGTTCAACTATGACTAAGCCTACTCTAATGACGTTCTAACTACTCAAGTAAATGCAAAGCATGAGAGTTAGAAATGAACAAGGAATGATTCTTTGACATAAATACTTAAACAAACTTTCTTCCAACGTACATCTACTTACTTTCAATGCAAGTTGAAATAGAGATCATATAAGCATAACACATAAAACGGAAATCTGAGACATTATATCAAGGCAAAGTAGGCACAAGACTTTATTTCTCAAATCTCAAGTAACAAAGATTACACTTCTGGGACAACAGGATTGTAGCAAAATAGGCTTACAGTTTAGCGATCAACCAGAATACATTGACACAAGACACGAGAACTGAACAATAACTTGCAGCTAAAGAGGCATACAAGCTTGTTCTTACACTAAGTGAACTGAAACTAAACAACACAACTTGCAGGCAAAATAGGCTCGGCAATTTGTTAAAACAAGCACGGTTAAAGAAAAATAGGCAAGGCTGCCCTTATTTATACACAAGCAGAGGAGTAGGGAGCCCTAAAGTCTCCTCATTTTTACAACTAAGACTTGCCAACATGCAAGCTTTATTTCTAAAACTAAAACAAGATGAGCATCTAACAACCTATGAAAGCAGAAAAATAGGGAAAGTGCCAACTATTACATCTTGATTTCTTTCTCTTTTAAAGAATGGATAAGCCTAAGACATGAATAGAAAGAAAGCGTGAGATAAGAATGGAAAGAAAGCTTGGAGAAAGCTTCAAGTTCACTCTGCTTTAAATCTCAATCACATCCGCTAAAAAGTTGGAAATAGTATCTCTATCAGGAGCATCAATACTATCTATAGCCATATTCTGCTTTTCCAGGATTTCCTCGCCTTCTGCAATTTGAACTTAGGGAATCTTTCACATCTTCAGCTAGTTCTATTATTGAAAAACATCGCTGCCCCAAAAGATGACTCACTAATTGATAACTTGGCGGCTCTGCAACTTTATGTTTTTGACACTTCTCTTGATTTCCAACGGGAGAGTATTGTACAACTCTTTTCCAATACTTGTCTTTTTGCTCGTACCACACCCTTTCATGTTCTTCGACTGAGATGATGTTTTATGTCCATGGTGGTATTGAAAAAGCACTTCTCAACATCGTTCGTTCAGATAATCATGATACAACACTTGTTTGGCTCTGAATTCAATAGGAGAATACTGTATGCTGAAAAACTTGAAGTTTGACTGTAAACTTGACTATGCTCGGACAAGTTCTACACAAAAGCTAAAAATAGTTTGCTGATTTTTCTTCTTCAAACGGGCAGATTTTTCAAAAATAATCTGAGATATGGGTTTTGTAGAGAATCTCATTGCAAGAAGACCCAGATCGTTCGTTTTTGAAAATTGTTGATGGCTGGTTGAAAAAGCAGAAACCCTAATTTTTTGAATTTTTCTTGAAAAAAGTTGAGAGCTGGGTTTTGTGCAAAATCACGTTTTGGATGAACCCAGTTGATCAAATTTTGAAAATACTGAAGATTTCTTGGACATGCATGGAAAAAGCAAGTTCTTGAAAGTTGAAAATTCTTTAAAGTTGTAGGGAATTGAAAACCAAGCTGACCCAGATTGTTGAAATTGGAAAATATTGACCCCCTTCTTCTGAAAATTGATGCCCTGGAAAAATAAAGTATGAAAAAGCAAGCCTTTGTGTGAGTTGATCTGGAAAATATGAAGAACTCTGAAAAAGCAACACGTTTTAGCCTTCAAATCTTGATATGAAGAAAATTATGTCTCCTCCTCTGGACTCAAACCTGCAAAAAGTGAACAATGAATGCCAAAGCCCTCTTAAATAAGTTTTGAGGATAAATAAAACACTTTATTCCCCAGCTTTAAAACTTCTTAAAGCCAATCCTGAGCAAGTGCATTGAATTTGGACACTTTTCGACTGATGCATGATGAAAATTGAAAAATTTACTAGGGCATTGCGCCTTGGGCACCTTTCTTGCCTAGAGGCTTTTTTCTTCTTCAAAATTAGCCAATTTTCTTCAAATTTCAATTTTTGCTTATTTTGGACTCCGTTTGATTTCAATTTCCCGGGTGCTCGGTGAATCCTATGAACTGACGGATGATCTCGTTGCGGAGCCTGGTCGAATCTGGCGAGGTTGTCCTGGAGGTGACTTTGGGTTAAAACGTCATCTTGACCTTCAAAATCATTGACGCCCCTGGCTAGCTGGGGCGCCCAGCATTATCAGTGTTAGCCATTTTTGACATTTTTTAATTTCATGTTTTCTAATCTTCTGATGAATTTGTGATTCTGAGAGCTAGATTAACTCGAAAAACTGACTATCAAATTCACTAGATAGCTTGATGAATTCTGAGGGGGGTCTTCTGGGAGCTGCATCTCCTGAAAAGTTGATTTAGGGCTTCAAATCCTTGGGTGTCCCTGGCTAGCTGGGGCGCCCAGAATTCCCAGACTTAGTTTATTTTCTAAGTTTTGTTATGATCTGCATCTTAGTTTATTTTCTAAGTTTTGTTATGATCTGCATTTTGCTACTTTGTCAAGCCCTCTCTGTTCAATCTCGAATTCCAGCTGATGAATGATCAGATGACTATGCTGATGGATTTAGTGCGGAGTTGGGAGGATTCTAAGCAACATTGTCTGGGATGAGCAAACCCTAATTCCATCATTTGACCTCTTGAAAGACTGGGCACCTATCTCCTCCTAGGGCGCCCATGCTTGGCAGTGTTTTATTTTGCAAATTTCAACTTTTCCCTTTGTTCCATGTGCTTGCCATTGCTTCAATTGTTGGAGATGAATTTTTTTCTAAGGCACAAAACCCTAGGCGCCTAGACTAGGTAAGGGCGCCTGAACTTTCCAGAGTTAGACAAAATTTTGCAATTTTCATGATTTTTCAACTTCCATTCTCCATTCTTCATCCCTCGATCATCCATTGCAGTTTCTTGATCTGAGCAGTGCCTGAGACTCTGAATTTGACACCTGGCAGTTGATTGACCTCCATTAATGGCCTTGGAGCTCCTAAAAAAGAAGAATAGACCCACTAGGGCAAAACTGATCTTTTGACGATTCTGACTGGACCAACCTAATGAGGAAGTATTTTAAACCAATCAAAATCAATTTGAACCTTAAAAGCCAAACTTTCTATTTTTAGAAAATTTTGCCAACATCAGTTTCAAAAGAAACCCAGAAAAAAGTTCTATTTTTAGAAAGTTTCTAAAAATTGAAATTTTCCTAAAATTTAGGCCCGAAAAACTGAGATTTGGGTTTTGTAGACAAGGTCGCTTTAAGCAGACCCAGATTGTCTGATTTTGAAAATTTCGAGTTTTTGGCCCTCATGCAAGACATGCAAACTCCAAATTTTGACCTTTTTTGACAAGTTTAACAAGACTTTTGACCATTTCTTCAAAATGCCTAAGTGTAGCAAAAATTTTAATTTGGGGTACAACACAAAGCATGAACATCTATTGATCAAATACCTCTACATACATATACTTTATCTTAGCATATCTTTATGCAACCACCCTCTACATTCTATGTGTTTACAACTCTCTACTTCATATACAAGGGTATAATATAGGGACCTGTCCTCTAGCACCACCTAAACTATGTATAGAGTCATGCATAAATTATAAGTGAAGCAATATTGCTTTAAAGCTAACAGCCAATTGCATGTTTGTTCTATCCTAAATACATCTTATGCATGATTATAACTATTCTTAATTTCTTATGCATGTTCACAAAGTCATGCATTCCTATCTACAATCAGATAAATGACAGCCTTACCATGCAGCTAAAACAACTTAACAATAACCATTAAAGACAAATTGAGATGCTTGACATTCATTTGCAAAGATTATGAAAAAAAATTCCTTTGAAAGCCATACAAACAAAGCTTGGAATGGTTTAAAACCAAGAATTTTTATTTTGTGAAACTGCTTCTAACAATTCTCCAGACCTCTAGATCTCAAACTACTCCAACTGGAATGCAATCCACTCACTGAGAAAGTAAGAAAACACTTAGCTCTTCTTCAGGCATTTTGTTGAATAGCTAGCCTCAACTTTAGGCATTATTGCTGTTTGAACTAATTTGATTCTCCTATAAAACAAAAAACCCAGATGGAATCTACTATATTTTTTTCTGGAAGCTTACCAAACTCTGTATCCTTCCTGGTGCCAAAATTTGTCCTAGAGCGCCCTTGTGAAGAAAAAGTTGCAATTTTTTCTTCATTTTCAGTGCAAAAATTCATGGTTTTTCAACTGGAAATTGATCATTGGCTCCTCCTCATACTCCCTAACCACCACCCCTCTACGAAAGCCCTCTTCTTTTTAGGAATGCTAACGGTTCCCTTTTCTGGGGAGTTTTTCCTTAATTCCCACCCAAAACAGCCTGTAACTGGTCTTATGTGTGCCCTCCATTCTTCTCTGCCCTTATTCTGTCTCCCAAAGTGAGTAACTTCCAGAAAATTACATTTCCCATTTTTTCTACTTCAGCATGGCCAAAATGGCCTGTACACTTTCAAATGCATTTTTGTGTATGGGGTTTGGTAATGGGAATGTGTTTACTTGTTGATGGCAAGTTGTGAAGGTATCCATGCAGCGTAGATGATGCTCTCCAACTCCATACAAACTTCCTCTCAGCTTCTAACCTTAACTTGGCTAGGCCAATTGTTTGACAAAATGTCAACACAGGAAAGGTTGCTCGCCAAGTGTTTGACAAATGCCTTCAAAAGGGAGGCTTCTTGACTGCTAAAGTAGTGGTGATCATAGAAGATTTAGAATTGACTTATCATAAACTCGCAGGTCTAAATCAAGGATGAAAGAAACTAAAAGAAATAGCAAAATTGTCTTTTTATTTTGCTTATTGGTTTTTTTTTTTGTTTTTTTTTTTCGATGCAAGATTGCCATCTCACCAAGAATGCTCATGCACCAAAATTACAAAGGAGGATTTCTAGGTGACCCACTCCACAAGACTTTTGCAAATTAATAATTAACACTATAAATTTAATTGCTTACTAGCAGCTTGCTTTCTCAAACACTGCCACTGTGAAGCAAAGTTTTCCCAAAGGAGGATTTGTAAGTGACACACTCCACAAGACTTATTGAATATTAATATTTACCTATATAGATTTCATAGCTTACTAGCAGTTTGTTTCTGAAACACTGCCACCGTGAAAAAATAAAAACCTACTGGTTTCTTCTTTCACCAATTGAGAGCTACTTCTTAGGGTTTTTTCATAAATTGATTACCAAAAGGTAAATATTCCAAAAATATTAGTCAACTTTTATTAAAAAAAGGCTATTTACAAATCGTAGAGATTCGGAGATTATGCTCTACTTTTTAAAAAGGACTTCCCACTCCTATTTTCCGCAATGTGGGAATCATCCTCTTTCACAAGAGCAAAAGTTCTGAAGGACCAACTACGCAAGATCGTTGGAATATAGATATTCATAATAGATTTCAATGGTTCCAAGCAATAGGTAGACTGGAACAGTGAGCTAAGTGGTAGGAATTGCAATTCAAGCAAATAAAGCACAAGGCAATAGAACAAGATGGGAGGTTGGACGTAAGAAACAATGGAAGGAATAGGGCAATTCCAGTAGTCCTGGAGTTCACTACAAGGTCTAAAATTAGTAAATTACTAAAACATCACCACAAATAGGTTCTTCAAATCCCTAAAGTAGCATGTCATGATGGCAATTGCATACATGAGACATGAAATCCACTTTACGATCAAAACCCAGCTCATTATTTTCGTTTCCCGCGAGAATGACAGTAAACTTATAACATTAAAGACAGAAAATTACCTTCTTGCCTACGAAAGGCTGGGGAAAAACGAGGTCCTCGTACACGCAATTCTCTGCTACAATATCTCCTACAGATTCTACTTCATGGCGATTAATCCTAGCGTAGAATTCTTTCACAATTTGTGCCGCCGAGGGCGGGAGCTGAACAATATCTGTGTCTGCAACAGCATACTTCCCCTCTATCGGCCCAGACTGGGCTGTAGCTTTACAGTTTACAGTAATTTTCTGTGAGGTGAAAGAAGCAGTTGTACGGGCAAAAGAAAGACTATTAAGAAAATTTGAATTTGTTGTGGGAGGTGATGACAGCGAAGGATGGGAAGCATGGAGTGCGAGAACTCTGCCCGTGTACGAAAAGCTAGAAATCGCCATTTACAGCCAGCGTACTTGGCAGCTTGAATTGTTTTTGTGCAGCGTGCTCCGCTCAAATACAAGTAGATTATGAAGATTTGGACCCCAAATACCATTTTCCTAAATCTCTCACCCATTTTTCTATCCAAATTATGTTTTCGGACTATTTGGAACATCTCATAATGTCAATTTTTTAATCTCGATATTATAAATTATTGTTTTCAAGTGTGGAGCCTTAGTCTTGGGGTATTGAATCCATAATTTATTTTCAAGAAATTTTGAAATTTATATGTGTCTTTGTAAAGAAAGAGATAAATTATAATGAGTTTATTTGTATCTTTAAAATTGAAGTTGAAGAAAAGAATGTAAAGGTGAATATATTGTATTGACAATTCTTAAGATTCTAGACTATGTGTCAGGTCATTTCTTTGATTAATAGAACTACATATCTTTTTTCCTCATAATGAATAAAGATTTGTAGAGAAGTATGACTTTTTCTAAGGAGGTAGTAAAATCTACCAAAAATCTCATAATACACTAAACACCTAAATACAAAATTCTCTTTTATTTTTGTTCATATTGCAAAGCCTACAAATGTGATGATCTCTTTAAGATAAATATTTTGATTCCATTCAAAGTTGATGAGAGCATCCCCACAATTGACCCAAAGGAAATCTTAAACTAAAAGAAAACCCAATGTACTTGGGAGGAATAAGCATTCATCTTTTTTATGAATATAATTCTTTAATTAGAGATGGATTTTTTATGGTAATAGTTATGTTTCTTATGTCTAAGTTGATTTTGTGTAGGATTTGTAAATATCAACCTTTATGCGTTTATGAATATCTCTTTTCAACATGTGGAGAGTATTGATGGAAAGGATATTGGGAGGAAGATGATTAATATCAATATGTAATGACCTATCTACTTGGATATTAGAACTATAATAAAGCCCCCAAAAGTGCATGCTAATTTTTTTCTTAACAAGGTAAAACAAATTATCTACCCTTTCATATATCATAAGTCCATCTAAGCAACATGTCAAAATATTGCATACAAGTAGATCTTCCAAATTCTATGTGACAAGTGTTAGAACATTGGTGTGTTATTCACTTGTAAGAGATCCTAGTGAGAGAAGATATGAATTATTCAATTTCCTACTAAAGAGTTTGATCAAAGACCAATAAGATAGTGTTAGGAACCTATGTAGTAAGAATGTGGTTAGAGTTAGATGTTGGATATGACATGGAAATTCGTTATAGCCCAATGTTGTTATGATAGGAACTGCAAGGCATTTGATGAAGAACTCACTAGTATATCATGAACTAACTGAGTTGATAGAGCATGTATAGTAGTGTAGGTACATGTATGTGGTAGATTTGGAGTGCATGCAGCAACAATTGAGAATATGTATGTGTTCTATATACATATATTAAAGGATAACTCAATGTTGCAACTTAGATAGGTTTTCAAACTTGTAAGGTGTAGTCTTAGAGTGATAACATATTTTCAGCATGCCCAATGGGACTATTTAATTAGACTTACATCATTCAGCTAAGAAGATTGGTGTTATTTTTAACAAGTTTTAATTATTGGACACATTCTATAAGCACTTGGAAACTCCAAATTTTCTTGGTTTCAAGATAGTGTTGATTATTCATGCCAAAGATACAAACAAGATCATCTTTAGAAGGTACGTGTTTTTATTTATTTAAATTGCCTTTATCTTCATCAAAAAGGAAAAAACATGATAAGCAACCCTCACATACTCAAGAGTCCATCCAAGAGTACAACCTATATTTACTCCTAGTGGGTTCTCCCAGCCAAACATAATAATATTTTGTTGGAGAATGTCAATATCAACGAGCATGATACAACCTTCCACAAGTGAACAAAATATGAGCACAATAGTATGTCTATAAATATACAAATGAGAGTGCAAATATACAATGAGAAACCTTACATATATAGGCAAGGTAAATGAGGTAGGAAGGTAGAATTGAACAACTGACTAGCCCTCTAAATGTGTACAACACTTGTGAGCTCTCTTGACAAATGTTTGAGCAAGTGTCAATAGGTATCTCAAGTGATGAGACAACATGTATCAACCATATGAAATGACAAAAAAGTATGAAATAGCCTAAGTAAACTTAAGCTAAGTGTGAATAGGTCAATCATAGAAAGGTGATATCCCATCTAGATGGATAAGGACACTATTTGTACACTAGCATATTCCATATCCTTTTTATGGTTTTTCAAAGGAATCAAGTATTTGTCACTTTGATGGAGAAATTCATCTTGTCCTTACCAACCATAATGACATTCCAATAGCAACCTTGAAAAGTATACCTTATTTCATTGGTCATGTTTTGATGAAAAAGGGATCCTAGGTCTAATACATAGAGCAGTACGATCAATCTTTTTTCAAGAGAACATTAGAATGCAAATCAAGGTAATTAGATTGACTTTCAACCATGAAGGTGAGTCAATCAGACCTAGATCTGATTTTTTAGAGCCTTGGAAATTGATTGGGAATGAATTGCCTTAATTAACCTACTTAAAATATGTGCCCTAGACTAAAAATGCAATATTTTGACAACAAACAAACTATAACAGAAATTTCGACACCAAATTTGGAATGAGTGGGACACTATGCACCTATGGTATAAATTCAGCCTTATTTCTAAGGATGTTTCCTTCGGGGGTGCCACTATCCTTATAAGTCTTTTACAAATTTGTTTTCGCAGTCCTCGAGAGTTGGATTAGAGCTTCTGATTTCCATCTACAAATTTGTCCTCAAGAGTTGGATTAGAGCTTTCGATTTCCATCTACAAATTTGTCGAATCACTATCGGATAATTTTGTAGGTGAGTTTCCATGAGTTGTCAAGGTGTAGGGTTTCAATTGCAACAACAAATAATTGACCTTAAAACTTCTTTCAATCCTCTTCAAACCTAAAACCTACACATTCAAAGAGAGAAGAAAGGTTGTGCCATTTGGGGGCTTACCTTGGTCAAACCCTATGTTAGTATTTCCACTTCCACAATGGCGATGTTAATGATAAATGGATAAATGATAACAAAGAATGATGAATCCACAAAGTGTTACAATTCACCACCCTTTAATGGCTTCCTTGAAGGACTAAAGTCATACACATCTCCTCAAGGTCTTGATCTTGCTTGCTTGATTGGCTTGAATTGCTTGGAGACCTACAAAGGGTTAGCTTTCACAAACAACATGAACACACTCACATGATGTTGGATCTTGAATTGCTACAATAAATCCTCTAATGGTTGCTCTTGACTTGCTTGATAATGCTCTTGATAATTGCTTGATCATAAATTCTCCAACTTGCTAGATTATTTCACTTAATGTTCAAATGATGCAATAACTAGGTATATATATATGTTATTATTTTGATTTCTCAAAAATTAAATCTTGACAACCGACTTTAGATATTTAAATTTTAAATAATAAAATACAAACATCGACATATTCAAATTTGGAGCCAAAATAAGGGGACATAGGCGCCCTAGGCATCAGTGTTCTAGGCCTATTTTCTGAAGTTTAAGGAGTTAAGGGAAAAGTATTAAATGAGAGCATTTGTTTTATGCTTGCAAATTGTCAAAAATATTGAGAAAATGTGTCTCAACCTTACAATTATATAAGGTTTATTATTGATAGGATATATACAAATATATATATTTCCTAGTTACATTGATAAGTGTAATATACAATGGGAGCACGGGGTGGAGGGGGGGAGTGGGATGTGCATTAACATTCTTTTGTTAACATTTTTTGCTAACAAAAACTCATAAATGGCCAACATACATTAAATTAATGATATATTGCGAATTTGGACTGTTAATTATTAGGTTTTAGATTTGATGGTACGTATTTTGTTGGCTTATCTTACCCTAGAAGCTAACCCTATTTTATGAGGGTGTTGTATTATGGTTATGGTATTGTGATGTATTCTGAGAGTCTGATAGTAGTTGTGTTCTCTTTGGATCTCTGGTTGGTGATACTCCTATGAGAAGCTTACTCTGCAAGTATATTGTAATCTTTGTGATTTTTGAATAATATATTGGGCAGATTTAGGAGTGTGGGGTTTTTCTCCAGAAAGGGTTTTCCCCACGTAAATCACAGTATTGTGGTATGCATGATATTTATGTTTATTTTTGTGTAAGTTTTTGTAATTATTGAAAAGATTTGTAAAAAATTTGCATTATTCTCCTCTCAAAATTAATGTAGGAAGTTGTTCCACTACCGTAGCTTCCTTACAAGTGGTATCAAAGCCTTATCACCTTTGGTTTCAGTTGTGGGTTGTTGGGTTTTTTGAACTAATCTGGTTTTGAGTGGGAGCTTGTGCAGAAGACACTTTTTGATCTTGTTGTAGGAATTTTCAAATGGCAAGTTCATCAGGGAGAATAGAGGTGGATAAATTTTTTGGAAGTAATTTTGAGATGTGGAAGGCACGAAGATGGAGGATCTGTTGATAGATCAAGATCTATGGGATGTTGTTGATGAGAAAGTTTCAAGGCCTGCAGATCCTACTTTGGCTACTCAATATGATGTTATGGACTATAAAGTCAAGGGTTTAATCATATTGTGCTTCGTAGATGCTATTTTAATCAATGTCCATGAGGAAACCTCTGCATAGAAACTATGGAAGAAGCTTGGTGAGATGTATCAAGCCAAATCTTTAGTGAACAAGATTTTCTTGAGGAAGAAATTATATTCCTTGAGAATGGAAGAGGGTGGACGAATCATAGACCACTTGGAAGCATTCAATATGTTGGTGGATCAATTGGTATTAGTTGGTGTCCAAATGGATGAGGAAGAGAAATGTCATATATTCCTTTGTTTTTTGCCTAATTCATGGGATTCTCTTGCTATGGCTATTGGGAGTACTTCTATTATATTGAAGACTAAAGATGTGGTAGGTTCTTTTATTTCTAAAGAGATGAGGAGGAAGGTATCCATCACTTCCAAGGAGACCCTAAATGTTCATGGAAGACCGAAGGAAAAAGGAAAGAAGAATGAGAAGCATGACAAATCCAAGTTCAAGGGGAGATCTAAACTTCCTGGAAAGTCCAAAGTTATTTACTGGAACTACGGTAAGCCTAGACATGTTCATAAGGACTGCAAAGAAGAAGAAAAAGAAGAGATTTGATTCTAATTTTGAGTCTAAGAAGGAATATGTTGACGCATTCATTGCAGCTTTGGAGACTCATGCAGGTAATGATGCATGGTTAATTGACTCAGGTGCATCTTTTCATACGACCTTTAATAGAGATTGGTTTTTTGAATATGAAGAATTTAATGGATGTAAGGTGTACTTGGGTGATCATTTTCATTTAAATATTGTTGGTTGTGGTAAAGTTAGAATTAGGTTTCCTGATCGTAGAATAAAATAGATTAATAGTGTGTTGCATATCCCTGGATTAGCACAAAATTTGTTATCTATGAGAAAACTAATAGATGTGGGTGTGCAGGTAGTATTTTTGATGTAGGATGCAAGATGGTTAGAGGTGTTATGGTGATTGCTAGAGGTGTCAAATATGGCACATTGTATAAGCTTGATGTATGCACTATTGAGTACAATAGTAATTTTGTGAAAGGCAAGCCTGTGGAAGAGGTGAGGGTTTCTTCTTCAGCAGATGGTCATGGCTTTTGGGTACCCAAGGGTGCTCTTTCTTTTGAATCAAAGCTACCTACAAAGAAAACCATGTTATGGCACCAGAGATGGCCACATTGGAGAAAAGGGTCTAAGGACCTTGAAAAATAAAAACCTTGTTAAAGATTTGTCTGATTGTAATCTTGAATTTGATTTATGTGAGCATTACATTTATGGAAAGCAAAATCACGTTCAGTTTTACTTGAGTTCTCATAAATCTTGTGGTGTTTTGGATTTTATTCATTTTGGTGTGTTTGGTCCTATATATGTTCCTTCAATTGGAAAATACACATATTAGGTTTCATTTATTGATGATTATAGTATAGGGACATGGGTATACTTTCTAAAGAGTAAATCTAAAGTTTTTAGTTGACTTAAAGAACTTAAAGCAATGGTTGAGTTGTAGAATAGAAAGAAAATAAATTTTTTAAGGACAGATAATGGTGGTGATTTTTTCTCTAATGATTTTGATATATTTTGTAAAGATTGTGTTATTCATAGATAAAAGACAACATCGTATTCTCCACAAAAAATGGAGTTGTAGAAAGAATGAATAGTACACTAATAGAGAAGGCTAGGAGTATGTTGAGTGGTGCTATTCTAGAGAAAAGGTTTTGGGTTGAATTTTTTGCCACTATTTGTTACCTGATTAATAGGTCTCCTACATCAACTCTTGTTGATAAGACGCCTATAGAGGCATGGTCATTGATGTTTCATATTAACAAGAGTTTCAGAGGTTCCAATGAAGATTTGATTGAGTTATGAGTATCTGTGTTCTAACAGTTGTTTTGTTGCTTCAGTTGATGTTCCTGAAAGAAGATAATGTGATTCTAGTAATTTGAGTTTTTGTGGATGCTTCTGTAGTGATTCATGATGCTTGTGGATGTTTCTAGATCATGCTCTACCTGTGTTGTTGATCTGCATTGATCATTGTGCTCGCGATTGGTGATTTTCTTTTGTATGTTCATGTTTTCATGATCATGGCCGATAGGGTGATTGTAGTGTGTTGTGGATCTTCGAGGCATAATTGTTTAAGGTGTTTCATGTTTGAGGATGTTTTTTTGGGTCCTTACTATGTTTTGGCCAAAAAAATTTGGTGCACATTAATAATTGTTTATTGATTTGGGCCGACAGTTTGTACTCATTTTATATTTTGTTGGGCCAACATGTAGTTGTTCTATCTCTAGTTACAGATATATATGATTGATTTTTTATACCATTTGAAGGCAGTGGTGTGTGAAGTGTGCGAGTGTTGTGTGTGAATAATTTTTTGATCTTTCAAAGGCAGAAGTAAAGTGTGAAGAAAAGTGAGCAAGTGTTTATGTGCTTAACCAGAGCTGTAATCAGGCATTAGCATATGCTATTTTATCAATTCAAAATCTTCTGGATGTAATCTGAATGTTTTTGTAAGACAGTGAGTCTTCCTTTGGGCAGTAATCCTTTTGTATTTGAGCAGTGAGCTCTAGGTAGTGTGCTTGAATGCATGTGCATTCCCCATTTATAATTCTTTTATACTTTTAACATAGTATAATCTTGTGGATTAACCTCAACCTTGGTTTTTCCCCTAATAGGGTTTCCACATAAAAAAATCTTGGTGTTATGTATGTTTTTGATGTGATGATGGTGTATGTTTTCATGTTTATTTATCAGATCTGAGAATAAGTTTAATTTATGTGAAAATTGATTCACCCCCCCTCTCAGTTGTATACCCTTGTGTTGCCAACAATTGGTATCAGAGCAAGTTCCTCGGAAGAAGTTTAATAGCTTGAGGTAATCTGGGATGGCGACATATAAGAAGGATAGTCTGAGATTTGATGGAACTAATTATTCTTTGTGGAAGACTCGAATGGAGTGTCATCTGAGATGCATTGGTGAACCTTACTAGACAATTACAAAGAATAGGTATATCATCCCACAAAATGGTCCTTCTACTGCAAGTGAGATTAAGGAAGCTGAGTACAATATCAGGGCTAAGGAAGCATTGTTGAGTGCTCTGACTGATTATGAGATGACAAGTGTAATGGAGCTGAATATTACTTATGAGATCTAGAAAAAGTTGGAAACTTTGTATGAAGGTGACACCCATGTGAAGATTGCTAAGTTTCAAAGCCTGAAAGAGAAATATGAAATGTTCAGAATGGGTGAAGATGAGAACATCACTTCTTTTATGCAGAGAGTGAATGAACTTGTGTGTAGTATCAGATGTGTTGGTGGAACATTGGAAGAATTAGAGATTGTTGCTAAAGTGTTTAGACCCTTTCTTGTTGCATACAAAGCCAAAGCTATTGCTATTGAGGAGATCCAGACTATGACAAATGTAACTAGAGACATGTTGATTGGTAAGCTTACTGCTTTTGAGTTAAGTGAGTTTGGTGATTCTCTTCCTAAGACAGAATCTGCATTCAAAGCTACTATCTCCGGAAAAGATAAGCAAAGATATGATCCGAGAGAAAGTTCTAGAAAAATGTCCAAGTATGAGCAGGAAATGAGAGAGATTGAAGAAGAAGAAAGAAAACTAGACGAGCTTGAAGCACTTATTGTTAAGAGAGAAGCCAGAGGAGAAGGTAAGTATAAAGGGAAATTGCCTCTTAAATGTTTTTTTTGCAATAAGATAGATCATTTTGCCTCAAGGTGTCCGAAAAGAGTTCCTAAGCCAAGATTTAACAAGCCTAGATTCCAAAGAAAGTGTTATTATGCTGCTGATGAAGGGGTGACAGATGATGAATCTGATAAAGGGAATTTAAGTGAGGACGAATGGGTATTTATTTCTATCAAGGAAAATGATCCAGTACCTACTGAATCAGCTAGTTGCACAAATGTGGAGAAAGCTCTAGCTGCTAGAGTTGAAGAAAAAGATGAATGGGTGATTGACAGTGGATGCTCTCATCACATGATAGGTGGTAAAAGTAAATTTGTGAGCTTGGAAAAGTATGATGGTGGTGTCGTAAGATTTTGTGATGACAAAGCTGGTGTAATCTGTGGCAGAGGATCCATTTCTCTTTATGGTAAGCATAATACTGATGATGTTCTATATGTGGAAGGTTTGAAGCATAATCTCTTAAGTGTTGGACAGATGGTTGATAAGGGATACAATCTTCAATTCAAGGATGGAAAGTGTAGAATATTGGGGAGTTCCAGAAATGTGGTTGCATCTGGTACAAAAATAAAAGGTAATATCTTTCACCTGAGTGCTACTAGTAAAAGTTGTCTGATTGCTCAAGTTGATGAAAGCTGGTTGTGGCATAGGAGAATGTGTCATGTAAACTTTGACAACATTATCAAGATAATTTCTACTCAGGCAGTGAGAGATCTTCCTAAGTTGATAAAACCTATTAATGCTATATGTAAGGAATGTCAGTTAGGGAAGCAAACTAGAGTTTCATTCTGGGGCAAACGTCATTGTTCAAATGAAGTGTTGGAGCTTGTGCATACTGACTTGTGTGGTCCTTCTAGAGTCAGAAGTTTACAAGGATATAGGTATTTCATACATTACTTATTGATGATTATTCTAGAATGATGTGGGTTACTTTCTTAAGGGAAAACTCTGAAGCTCTAGAGAAATTCAAGATTTTTAAGGCTATGGTTGAGACAGAGACAGGTCTGAAGATTAAATGTCTGAGATCATATCGAGATGGTGAATTCACTTCTGGTGAGTTTAATTCTTTTTGTGAAGAGCATCGGATAAAGAGACAATTATCTGCCCCGCAGACCCCTCAGCAAAATGGAGTTGTGAAAAGGAAGAATAAGACAATTCAAGAAGCTGCTAGGACTATGATGCTGGAAGGAAATGTTCTGCATATCTATTGGAGAGAAGCTATGAGTATTGTCGTTACACTCTCAACCAGGTACAAATCAAAGGTGATACCGGTAAGACTCCTTATGAGCTATGGTATGGTCATAAGCCTACTATTAGATACTTCAAAATCTTTGGGAGTAAATGCTATATCAAAAGAGATGAAGATATAGGAAATTTTGATGCTAGAAGTGATGAACGAATCTTTCTTGGTTATTCTACTAAAATTAAAGCCTACCGATGCTACAATAAGAAATTGAGGAAAGTAATTGAGAGTGCTAATTTCAAGGTTGATGAAGACACAGTTAGACCTCCAGAACCTGTAGATATGATTCAGACGATCAGAATGACAGTTCAGATAAAGGAAAGAAAGTTTAGACTACAAATCAAGTTCAAATCATTCTGGTGAATAAAGAAAATCAAGAGGAAGGAACTAGTGAAAGTGAAAAAGTAAGATCACAAGAGCCTGAAGTTCATGAACATCCTAAGACTCCAAGGTATGTAAGACTAAATCATTCAGAAGATTAGATTATTGGTGATAAGAACAAAGGTGTTCAAACCAGGAGAAGAATTGCAAAAGAATACTGTTTGATCTAAAAAACTGAGCCTAATAGTGTCAATGAAGCATGCAAAGATGAACATTGGGTGGAAGCAATGAAAGAAGAACTACTACAAATTGAGAAGAATGATACATGGATTCTTGTTCCTAGACGTAAGGACAAAAATGTAATTGGAACTAAATGGGTCTTTCGGAACAAACTGAATGAGCAAGATGAAGTTGTTAGAAACAAAGCAAGACTGGTGTGTAAAGGATATTCTCAGATGGAAGGAATTGAATTTGAAGAAACTTTTTCTCCTGTTGCTAGGATTGAAGCTGTGAGACTATTTCTTGCTTATGCTGCTTACAAAATCTTCAAGGTTTATCAGATGGATGTCAAGTCAACATTTCTAAATGGAAAACTGGAAGAAGAAGTGTATATTGAGCAACCTGATGGATTTCAATTGACTGATAAGGGAGATATGGTTTTCTAGTTGAAGAAAGCATTGTATGGACTCAAGAAAGCCCCAAGAGCATGGTATGCTAGATTGGACAAGTATTTGTTGAAGCTTGGATTTAATAAAGGTACTGCTGACAATAATTTGTATTTCAAGATTGATCATGATAAAGATTTGATTATTGAATTATTTGTTGATGATATCATTTTTGGAGGAGATGATAGTTTGTGCATGAAGTTTGCTGATGAGATACAAAATGAGTTTGAGATGTCTATGATTGGAGAAATGAAATTATTTTTGGGATTGCAAATTACTCAGCTAGATAGAGGGATCTTTATATCTCAGTCCAAGTATGTGAAAGAATTGCTAAAGAAGTTTGGTATGGAAGATTCAAAGCCAATTGGTACACCTACGGTGATCGGATGTAAGTTGACAAAAGATGATGATTCTCCTAAAACAAATCAGACTAGATACAAATCCATGATTGGTGGATTGCTCTATTTGACTCAAACTAGACCTAATATCATGAATGTTGTATGCATTGTTGCAAGATTTCAAGTTGATCCTAAGGAATCTCATGTGATAGTTGTGAAGAGGATTTTTAGGTACTTGAAGGGGATAGTTGATTTTGGCCTATGGTATCCTAAAGAAGATGACCTTACTTTGAGTGCTTTTACTCATGTTGATTGGGCAGGAGATGTGAATGGCAAAAAGAGTACTAGTGGTGGTGCATTTTTCTTGGGAAAGAAGTTGATTTCATGGTTAAGTAAGAAGCAAAATGCCATTTCTTTATCTACTGCATAGGTATAATACATTGCTGCTGCTAACAATTGTACTCAAGTATTATGGATGAAGTAGATGTTGAAAGATATTAGAGTTGTGTATGATGAACCTATTGCTATATTCTATGACAATTCAAGTGCAATTAGCATTTCTAAGAATCTGGTGCTGCATTTAAAAACCAAGCATATATCTATCAAGTTTCCCTTTTTGAGAGAGAAGGTAAGTGAAAAGGAAGTCAGATTGGAGTATGTGCCCACTAAGGAATAGATTGCAGATATCTTTACCAAGCCCTTTCCTAAGGATACTTTTGAGTATCTCAGAGGGAAGCTAGGGGTGATTACCCCTCCTAATCAGAATTAAGATGCATTGACTTGCATTAGTTTGTGCATTTCATAGTCATATCTTATGATCCAGATTCATGTTGTGGTGGCTGCTACTTAGGGGGAGTAGTCAAATGTTCAAAAATGTGGTTCAAAGCTTGTCTGGAGAAATATAATGTGTATCTTTGTCATTGATGTCAAAGGGGGAGAAGAGTCATGTGAAAAATTGTGAAAGAGTTAAGGAGAAAAGAATCAAAATCTAAGGGGGAGAAAGTGCTAAGAGAAAGTTGCGTTGATGGTGTTTTTCACATCATGTGTTGCCATCAATGCCAAAGGGGGAGATTGTTGGATATTACCGATATGTGGTTGTCATTTATGTCAATACTATTGGCATTATGTCTTTAAGGTTGTATATGTCGAGGATATTGAGAAAATTGTAATAAAATAAGTTGCAGGTTGTCAGTGATGCAGTAAAGTTCATCATGGTGGCTAGCTTAGTATATTGATAATAAGAGGTTGTGGATTAAAGGGTTTGTTGTCAAGTACATCTAGTTTATCATTGAGTTATGAGTATTTGTGTTATGACAATTGTTTTGTTGCTTCGGTTGATGTTCCTGAAAGAAGATAACATGATTCTAGTAATTTGAGTTGTTGTGGATGCTTCTATAGTGATTCATGATGCTTGTGGATGTTTCTAGATTGTGCTCTATCTATGTTGTTGATCCGCATTGATTGTTGTGCTCGCGATTAGTGATTTTCTTCTGTGTGTTCATGTTTTTCATGATCATGGCTGACAGGGTGATTGTAGCATGTTGTGGATCTTCGAGGCATAATTTTTTAAGGTGTTTCATGTTCGAGGATATTGTTTTGGGTCCTTACTATGTTTTGGCTAACAGTGTTTGGTGCACATTAATAATTGTTTATTGATTTGGGTTGACAATTTGTACTCATTTTATATTTTTTTGGGCCAACATGTAGTTGTTCTATCTCTAGTTGTGGATATATATGATTGATTGTTTATACCATTTGAAGGCAGGTGTGTGCAAAGTGTGTGTGTTGTGTGTGAATAATGTTCTAATCTTTCGAAGGTAGAAGTAAAGTGTGAAGAAGAGTGAGCAGGTGTTTATGTGCTTAACTGGAACTGTAATCAGGCATTAGTAGATGTTATTTTCTCAGTTCAAAATCTTTTGGATGTAATCCAAATATTTTTGTAAGATAGTGAGTCTTCCTTTGGGAAGTAAGCCTTTTGTATTTGAGCAGTGAGCTCTAGGCAGTGTGCTTGAATGCATGTGCATTCCCCATTTATAATTATTTTATACTTTTAATAGAGTATAATCTTGTGGATTAACCTCCACCATGGTTTTTCCCCTAATAGGGTTTCCACGTAAAAAAATCTTGGTGTTATGTATGTTTTTGATGTGGTGATGGTTTATGTTTTCATATTTATTTATCAGATCTGAGAATAAGTTTAATTTTTGTGACAATTGATTCACCCCCCCTCTTAGTTGTCTACCCTTGTGTTGCCAACAAAAATTGGTTTACAATTCCAGTGAGGAAGGAAAATTTCAAAAACACTCCTATAAATTTATTTTTTGCTTTTTAGGGGTTCACACGAACTGGGGTGTTTGAATGGACCTCGGTTCGAGCGAACCATATTAAATGAAGGGGCTCTTTTTTTGCATTTTTTAATGATGAACACAATGGAAAAGAGGAGGTTTGAGCGAACCTCCAAGGGGGGTTCGCTTGAACCTGGGTTCATTCAAACCCCCCTTCTCCCCCTCTGGCACCAAATTTTTGCAAAAAAAATTCCTTCGAAGCTTGAGTTGAGGATGACAATGTAGGAGACTTCACTGACCCAACTGGATGATGGTACTCCTTAGAATGAGCTATCCATCGAATATAATTTTAATATATTTTGGTTTTATTATGTATTTGTTTTTTAGTTTGATTAGACATAGGTTTTTCACCGAAAATCAAGCTCTCTGTTCTGCACACGTGGAAAAATAACAGATTATCAAAATAAAATTCTAAAAAATATGTGCAGACTAGGTATTATTGTCCTTGGTCCAATAAAAAAAAATGAATTTCAATACATACAAAAAGAGTTATGTTGTATACGGTCCGCCTATGTCTGAATTGTAATTGGTTTGACTTCAAAACTTGATTAAGGAAAAAATATTCAATAAAACACTATGAAACCAAATGAATTGGTTAAATATCATAGTTACAAATCTAAATTTGAAAAAATTAGAATTTTATCCTTCATAGAAAAAAATTTATGTTGTATATGGTGAGCATCACTCCTTAAAAAGGTGTTTATTGATAAAAACTAGTTTTTGAAGGAGATGGAAAAAGAAGTGCAATCTGATTCCAAAAATTTTGAATTTTTTTTATTTAGAATCTACAGACAAAATGTCACAAATCACTAGTTTGCATCATCTTCAAATTCCTAATGATTTAGCCGCTATAAGTGCTCGAAAGTGAAGATTTAGTTAGAATAAATTAGTTTAGTGTCTAGTTTGGCCAAAAATTGTAAACCAGTATTGTGGGATCACCTGCATATGTGCCAAAGGAGAAGCAAACAAAGTTGGAGAACAAGTTTGTGAAATGTATCTTCATCGGATACAATTATGGTGTGAAACGATACAAGCTTTAGGATCCTATTGCATAGAAGGTATATATAGTAGAAGTGTTATTTTTAGAGAAACTAAGCCTTCTTCTATTACATTGCAGCCATAACAAAGTAAACAAGAAGATGTGATTCAATTTCCTTCTACACCTAAGAAAGTTGAATCGAGGCCCATGGATAGACAAGAAGTTGAGGAGAGCTCATCTAGCTTTGAATCTTCAGAAGAGGAGGAAGAACGTCCAACTCAGATTGTTCATAGGTCAACAAGGCATAAACAACCACCTAAAAGGTATCACTTGATGATTGGAGATGTATTTTTGCTTTGAATACTAACATGGATGAACCTAAAACTATAAAGACGCATTAGGTATGAATGATGCAGAATCCTGGAAGATTGTTATGGATGAAGAAATGACAACTTTGAAAAAAAATGATACATGGGATCTAGTACCATTGCCTGAAGGACGAAAAAATGTTGGTTGCAAATGGGTGTTCAAGAAAAATATTGGTTCAGATGGAGGTATTGAGAAGTACAAAGCAAGGTTGGTTGTGAAAGGTTGCTCTCAAGTTGAGGGTGTTGATTATGGTGAGATATTTTCTCTTGTTGCAAAAATGACATCCATTAGATTTTTGCTTGCTATTGTTGTTGCTTATGATTTAGAGGTTGAGAAAATGGATGTGAAAACTACTATCCTTCATGGTGACTTGGAGGAGGATATTTATATGACACAACCAAAGCACTACATGGTGAAAGGTAAAAGTAATTTGGTTTACAAATTCAAGAAAAAATTTTATGGCCTTAAATAGAGTCCTAAGATGTGGTACCAAAAATTTGATACATATGTGTTGAGTTTTGGATTTGAGAGTTCTAAATTAGATCATTGTGTTTGTTATAAAAAGGGAAAGGTGTGATTTCAGAACTGAAATCTCAACTTTCTACTAAATTTGAAATGAAAGATCTTGGTGTAGCTAAACATATTCTTGGGATGGAAATTAGAAGGGATAGAGTGAACAGAAAGCTATGGCTTAGCCAAAGTACGTATGTTAATTCAATTTTTCAGAGGTTTAACATGCAAGATTGTAGACCATTATGTGTTCTTTCAATTGGAACAAAGTTATCTATTTCAGATTGTCCAACATCTCCATCAAAGATGGAAGACATGAGAAAAGTGCCTTACCAGAGTGCAGTTGGAAGTTTGATGCATACTATGGTCTGTACTAGACTAGACATTTCCCAAGCAACGAGAGTTCTTTCCAGATATATGTATAATCCTGGTAGAGTTCATTGGGATGCAATTAAAAGAGTCTTCAGATATGTGTGTAGTACCTCAAATTATTCCTTGTGGTATCATAGTAATTTGAATGAAGATGAAATTTCCCTTGATATTCATGGTTATGTGGATTCAGACTGGGAATGTGATATTGATAGCAGACGATCCACCAATGCTAATGTGTTTACTTTATTTGGTGGTGCAATTAGTTGGATGAGTAAGTGATAGGTTGTGGTTACTTTGTCCACTATTGAAGCTGATTAAATGACAATTACTCATGCTTGTAAATAATTCATTTGGCTTAAGAGACTATGTTCAGATATTGGAATAAAAAAAGTTTAATAACCTGACATTTCATGCTAGGACAAAGCACATTGATGTAGAATATCATATTATTAGAGATATGCTCGAAGATGGTAGGGTGAAGCTAGTTAAGGTAGAGACCTTGATGAATTTTGTTGATTCTTTAACTAAGCCTGTGAGCCCGAAGAAGTTTAGATGGTGTTCAAAGACTATGGGCTTTTCAACCCCTAGCAATTACGATACAATGTTTACTCCCTCTCGTTGCTCTTGCAAGGTGTTCAACAAATGGGATATTTGTTGGGAAAATGTGTCTCAACCTTGCAATTATATAAGTTGTATTGTTGATAGGATATATATATATATATATATATATATATATATATATATATATATATATATATATATCCTAGTTACTCCAATAGGTGTAATATACAATGGGAGCATGGGGTGGAGGGGAGGTGTGGGATGCGTGTTAACATTTTTTGTTAACAAAAACTCCTAAATGGTCGACATACATTAAAATAATGATATATTGTAAATTTGGACCATTAATTATTAGGTTTTAGATATCATGGTAGATATTTTGTTGGCTTATCTTGCCTTAGAATCTAACCCTATTTTATGAGTGTTGTATTACTAATGTGGTATTGTGATGTATTCTAAGAGTCTGATAGTGTTGTATTGTCTCTGGATCTCTGGTTGGTGATCCTCTTGTGAGAAGCTTGCCCTGCAAGTATATTACAATCTTTGTGATTTCTGAATAATATATTGGGTGACTTTTAGAGTGTGGGGTTTTTCTCCACGTAAATCACAGTGTTGTGTTATGTATGATATTTATGTTTATTTGTGTTTAAGTTCTATAACTGTTGAAAATATCTGTGGGTGCTACCACAATAATGGGTTACACTTTATGGGACATCCTGATTTTTGCTAAAATCACATATTTTTAGAAAATATAATGATTTAAGCCTTGAAAGGTTCCATTTAAAGGATTTTAATTGAAGAGGGTTTGATCAAACCCCCTTGGATTGAACCCCGCTAGTTTTAAACCATACCTTATCAAAATGCTGATAAAAAACCACTTTTGATTTACCTTTTGGGGGATCAAATGAATTCATTTAAAAGTTATGTTTTGTAAGTATGTAGTCCTTATTAGAAGCTTCCCAAAAATTATAAATTTAAATATATTTTATTTTATTATTATATTTATTTTTTATTTCTTGTGAATGTAGGTTTTTCACTGAAAATCAAGCTCTTTGTTACGCCCATGTGGAAAATAGTAGATTACCAAAAAAATCTAAAAAATATCTATGCTCTTGGTATTGATGTCCTTGATCCAAAAAAAATAAAATTGAATTTTGATACATACAAAAAAAATTATGTGTTATACAGGAAACCCATGTCTAAATTGTAATTGGCTTGACTTCAAAACTTAATTAAGAAAAACATATTCAATAAAACACTATGAAACCAAATGAAGGAGCTATATTTGGAGCTAGATATCATAGTTACAAATCTAAATTAAATATATATATATATATATCCTTCATATAACAAAAGGTTATGTGTTATACAATAAACGTCACTTTTTAGAAATGTTGTTTACTGTTAAAAACTAGTTATCAACAGAGATGGAAAAATAAATTCAATTTGATTCCAATTTTTTTTTAAATATATATATTTAGAATCTACAGACAAAATGTCACAAATCACTAGTTTTCATCATCTTCAAATTCCTCATGGTTTAGTAGCTATAGGTGTCCGAAAGTGAAGATTTAGTTAAAAAAGTTTAGTTTAATGTCAAGTTTGGCCAAAAAGTGTAACCCATATTGTAGGATCACCCCTATAAAAGTTTTGCATTATTCTCCTCTCAAGATTAGTGTAGGAAGTTGTTCCACAACCTTAGCTTCCTTACAAGAAAATATTTAAAATAAGTTGTGAAATGCATAATTTTGTAAATTAAGTGCTTAACTAGGTCCAATAACTTAAAGGGGAGAAAAATATAGTGTGAAATTGTCAAGGGTGACAATTTACAATGCTAAATTTAGCCCTCACTTTAGTGAGTGTATGAACTTATTCTTAGACTCACACTAAAGTAGAGAAATATATGTCAAGAGGGGTCCAATTGTATAAATGTTGAAGAGATAGGATGACTAAGGATCAAGGGGGAGTGCACAAGCCCCCGAGATCCAAGATCCCATGGAAAACCAACCTAAGCACAAAGGAACACACATGTACAATATGCATCAAGACAACATACACAAACATACACATAAAACATGAAGCATACACAATGAAAACACATGGAATGATGTAACATAAATATGATGATGAAATGAAAACAAACACAATGTAAACACGAAGAAGACACACAAAAGGCATACAACAAACACAAGGTTAGTACTAAAAGGATTCGATTCAATAAGGAAAAGAGACCTCGGTCTTAAATTGTCTCAAATACCAAATGTCATCCATTGAATGTCTTGTCTAACAAAATGATTCTCTCAAAAGGATATAAAATCACTTATGAGCCACATGGATCTACTGGTTATCAAGTTATGTTATGCTAGGTGTCCATGCAAAAAATTCTCTAAACTTGTAGACCAACAAACTCCATTTTTTTAGGACTATGCAAACCATGCTTCAAGGGAGCGCACAAAAATCACCTTAGGGGGTGCATAAAGTTTAACGTTGCGTGGGACGAACAAATTTTATTAACATCACAGGGGATGAGTTGATAACCATGCCTTAGGGGGCGTTATAATCAACACCACCACTAAAGGGGTATGTCAATAACAAGACGTGTACGAAATGGATAGGTGTAATATATGCCCCCCCTTTAAATGTCAACATACTTGTTATGTTGGTATTTTAAGGAGAAAGAGGGGAAGAGGGGATCCTTGAAAAGAATGCATGCCTCCCAAAAATTAGTTATCCTTTCCCCCCAAGTGTAGAGACAAGGACAACCACACAAAGGAATATCATGTTGTTGTCATGAAAAATATGGTTGCATTTACGATTGTACCACCATGAATGGCAATGAGAAAAACACATAAAGCTACAAATGCCACATAGTGATGAGCAACATTATAGGATGAAGATCATTATTGATTAGAGTAATTGGGTGCATCAACACATGGAAGAGCTCCACAATCCTTAAGTTTTTGTATTTTATTACTCAAGGCCTGACATTCATTGGTAGAATGATTGTGCACTCGATGATATGCACAAAATGAGTTTTTTTGTAGAATTTATTTCATGTTCTTGGAGGAAGATTAATTAGGTGGGCTTTGAGAAGCCTTGAAAATATATTCTCTTGATCAATAATAGGGGACATTTCTTTCTCTTGTGAAGAAAAACTTGCTTTCTTATCACAAGATGTCATACATACAATAGATGACAAAGCATTAGATGAAGATGGGGAGGAATTTTTGAAACCTAGACCTTGCTTGGAAAAGTATGATATAGACTTCACTTGATTCCTATCATTGTGTTTCATGTTTTCATTATATCAATGTTTTGAAATAATTTTGTATCCAAGACCATAACATGCTTCCAACTCAAACGAAGAGGTTTTATGCTTCTAAGAAGGATTGGATTTTTCCCAAGCATGCAAATCCTTTTTAAGTTTTTAAAATTTAACCATCTTCCTCTCATGAGGGATGTGAGTTGAAGGGCCCCCATAATCACCATGGGGTGATTTTTATCTAGAACCAAGTTGAGCAAATGAAACACAAGACTAATATGGTTTAGATTGTGAGATTTTGTACTTTCTCATAAAAGAGGGTGTAAAATCTAATGAACCCCAATCATCCCTAAAACAGGTGTTTGAAGATGAATTATTAGCATGATCATTATTTATATTTGACTCTTTGGACCTTGATGGTGAGATTTTAGACTCCCCTTTGAAACAAGGTGTAAAATCTAACGACCCCCAATCATCATCTAAGAGTTTTGTTGTAGGTGAAAGACAAATAGGATTACCATAAACTTGTATAGGTTCTACCTTTGGATTTGGAATCAAATTATTAACAGATTTGGAAGTGTTACGATCATGTTGAACTTGTGAATTATAACTTTGTTCATCTAATTTAATCGTGTATATCTTGTTATTATATTCATACTTCATCTCACGGTGAAGAGTATACGTGACTCCCTTCATGGCATGAATCCACGGTCTACCTAGGAGAAGGTTTTATGAAAGAGGTCCTAACATGATATGGACAAGGGTAGGCAAAACCATGGGTCCAACCTCAATGGGTAGTGTGATCATTCCTAATGACTACTTTTTAAATATAGTGTCAAAAAATGTGCTCCTTACATTTTCACACTATGTTTGGGTCCCTTAATAAATTGGACTTAATTAAGCCTCTAATTGGCCCAATTATGTATTTAAAAGCCTAATTAATCTTATTTTTCGAAAGGGAAACCTATATTGATTTTTTTTAAACATTAATTAAATTGCCTTGGAATTGGAGTGTCCTAGATTTAGGTCCTAGAACCCATTAGCCCAAGGGCAAATTGGTACTCCTTAATTTTAGGACCCCAATTTTTAATATGTTTTTGGTGGAATTTTATGATTCAAATTCAATTTTCAATTATTGACCTTTGATGTTTAATTTTTAGGAAATTAGAAAATTACCTATAATACAAGGTCTTTTTACCATTTCAAATCCTAGAAGCTATATAGAATTTTTATGCAAGCATTCACAAGAACTAAGATTATTTTCAAGAGCATTCAAGAGAAAATTTATTAGTCTTCTACATCAGCAATCAAGATCTCAATCATCATGTCAAAGTTATCTTCATTCATGCATGTTTTTGGAGCTAACATTGTGATGTAGGTTTCAAGCATTCAAGTCAAAGTTCAAGCATCAAGATCAACATCCAATCAAGCCATTTCATGTAAGATCAAGGCCTTGGAGAGATACGTTAGACTTCAATCCTCTAAGGATCTACATTCAAGTGTTTGGTGAGTTGCAACAAGCTAGTGTTCATTCATCATTCCTTCCATTCATGTTTCATTTCATTTCAAGGTTTAATTACCAAAATGGGGTTTGACAAAGGAAAAACCCCATTCACCAAAAACAAATAATTTTTTCCTCCCTTTGTGTTTGCAAATTTTCAGGTGAAGAAGGATTGAAGATTGATCAAAAGTGAAATTTTGTAAAGTTGTTAAAGTTATCATCAAAGTTGTCAAGCCACAAAAACTCACTTGCAATTTTTTTTTCCAACTTCCTAACTATGAGATCCAAAGGAATTGGGAGTGCAGATATAGGAGCAGAGGACTGTGAAAATAGATTTTGGATCCCTATAGCAAGACCCAATCACCCTAGGGAGAGTTTTTCCTAGGAGGACACTCTACAAAAGCTTTTGGTGACAGGTGCATAAAGTCTCACCCTTCTCAGATCTGTCAAAATTTGATTATTTATGTTTCTATTATGCTTTAAATTGATGATTCAAGTCTCAAATTGCATAATTGGATTCATTTAGTATTTTTCATTTATCTCCCAAAAGTGCATTTCAATCATATTTACCCATCTTCAATCATAAGTATAACAACAAGATCTCCATTAAGGTTGACTCACCTAAGGGTTGAAAGTCAATCTTATCCTAGGGGATCTCTTTTTCCTAATGAAATAAGGAAGATAAGTGCATCATCCCTATTCATTTTCTATGCTCCATTTTGGTGATCCTATTTTTTCTATGTTTCATTTTGGTGAACCCAACATTCTTGCACTATAAATTTTGTGATTTGGAGTCCATTCAAACCCTAGATCTAGGATTTGCAATAGTTTTCATTGCATTGCATTAGTTTGCATTTCATTTAGGGTTGTTAAATTTGCATTAATATTCATCTTATTTAGGGTTTTAAATTTATATTTTGCATTCTTTAAAATATAAAAAAATATAAAAAATGGCATGCATATTGCATTGATTTTGCATAGTACTTGCATATTAGTCTATTTTCAATCATTCACATTAACAAATTTGGTCAAAATTGCATTTCAAAAAGTGTCAATTTGTTCATCATTTTTCCCTAATTTCACTTGCATTAGGACACCTAAATATGGAAAATTATGTTATTGAAACCACAGTTTGCAACCTGAAATTGGAAATTTAAACATTAAGCAAGAAATTCAAACTTTGATTTTTTAGAACCCTGACCTGGGACCCATTCGCCCTAGGGAAAATTAGTCCCTGTACAAGTGCTTTTTCAAATTTTTGGACAATAATTTGTCTATGTTTTCTTCATTCTAATTTGCTATTAATTCTATGTTTCAGTTTCAAAAATCAGAAAATTTTGTAATCACTTGCATTAAGTTCAATTGGTCAAATTAAGTGCATTGTTTGAAATCAAAATTGGCATTAAAAGACATCATTTTCAATTTTTTTCATAGAAAATCAACATATTATCTTGTTTTAAATCTAAAAATTGCAAAATCTTTTCACATACTTGCATTGCACTTCACACTTTTTGGGTGTTGATTGCATTTGTTTAGTTCCTATTTTCCATTTTGGGTGCACTTAGGTTTGGTGAAACTTGTATGAGCTTCACAACCTAGTGTCCTATAACCAATACTGTAGTGAGACATAGTTCGGGACTCGTGTCATCTTGTGCTACTACATCCATCGTGGATCTTGAGTTTTCCAGCTCTTTCACTCATAGTGTTGATACTAGTCAACCCATTATGGATCATAGCTTTGATACCACATTTTCCATGCCCATGCTACCCACAAAAAAATTAACTAATGTTGACACAATGGTTGCTAATTTCCCTCAAGAAATCCTAAAACAAATAGATGAAGCCTTAGAAAAATTGTAAAACTTTATGAGTTCTAAATACATTGTTGGTACTATGGTCCCTATCATAGATAACATGAGGAAAATGCTTGATAATGAACAAGGAATAGAACTTGTGTGTAGCCTATCTCATACCATTAACAACCATGTTCCTACAATGGCTAGTTGTGCTCAAACTTTGGGGTACACTCAAATTCAAGGTGGAAATCCAATTCCTCCTTCTACATCTGTGGCCTCTATTCCTACATACAATAATCCAACTGTTACTACAACCATACAACCGACTAGCAATGTCAATACAACCTTAGGTATTTCCACTGGGAATCTTCTTAACTTTGTGTATTCAAATCTCATATCTCCTAATCCATCTCCCCTCATTAACTTATAATTCACTTGTCCTCTGAATACATATACACCTCCATCCCAAAACACAACAAATGGTTCCATCCTTGTTGAATGCATAAGACAACTGAGAGGGGTAGGAGGTGAATTAGTTGTACCTTAAACCGTCAAAAACCTCATACACATTCAAATCCACATTAACTTAATTAACCTTTAATCTGTTATAATGATTTAGCATGAAAGGAAAATAATAGAAACTAAAACAAATTAACATCGTGCACAAGAGAACACCAGATTTACTTGGAAAAACCAAGATGGGAAAAACCATTGTGAGAATTAGATCATAATATAAAGTAACTTCAACACTGAATACAATAAGGCTCATTGCCAAAATAGAAAAAGAAGATAGAGAAGAATGTTACATAGATAAATCCATCTCAATGCAATAGAAAAATCCACCACAATATCATCAACACATTTGCATCTTGACTGAAGAATTATAGACACCTTCTACTCACTGCATCCAACAGTCTAACACATGAAAGCTCACACTGCTCTTCTCAAATTCACACTCTAACACTCTGTAATTCACATCATTCACAACTCTCTTTCTATCTCATCATCCCTCAACAACTCAACTCTTATTTATACCATCCCCAACCTTGAAACCCTTCTCCAAGGTTGGTTATGCATATCAAATGTGACAATTCAAATTAGGTCGGTGCCAAAACACTTTCATGGTAGAATCTTAGAAGTAAAAGAGGACCATACCATTCCTTATTTGGGACCCAAAACAACAATTCCACTAAAATACATGCTTTTGTAAACAATAATTATCCACTATAATTAGTGTAAACACTAGGTCAGTCATTACCCATGTAAACACCATTAAAATTTTAAGTACATGCTTCCTTTAATCCAAAGACAACTTGAAAACCACACACAATGCTTGAACATGATCTAGAATATTCCACAAACAATTTGAAATCCAACAAACTCCTTTGCAACAACTTTCACATGAGAAATGTATACACCCAGTACACTAAAACAATTTTTCCATATATTGTTACTTAAGAAACATACTTCCTTAGCTCCAAACCTCGAACCACTTCAACTAAAGAAATATACCAACACTAACAACACTCCTTCAAATCAACAAGATTTGAAACCACTTTATGAAGAAACATGGACCAAAGACATTTCTCCTAGATACCTCTACAGTGCACTGTTCACACACTGGTGAACACAACTTCTTTTGCACAATGATCCAACACACTAAATTCTGAATACAACACCTCTAGGAACCTCTAACCAACATATCTGAAACACACAAGTAGATCTTCAAACTAGAATAAATGCATAGCAACACCAGAACACTACTCTGCAACCCAAAACAACATTGCAACACACTATTTCCTCTTTTTATCAAATTATCTCAAAAGCACTTGAAAACCAAGCATCAAAGAAACATCCTCATCACCTACATCATTTCCTCAACCATAAATGAAATCTTATCAAATCAACACTAGAGGTTGACACCAGTAGCTTACTAATGACAACATAATGCAACTAATCAAAACATCATCAATGCAACAATATTCCTTAATAATGATCTTCTTCCTTCTCATAGAGTTTTTACCAATGACAACACAAGCTTGTTGACATCAATGACAACACCAATCTGCTCATACTTGTAACAATCTCCCCCTTTGTCATTGATGGCAACACATGATGTGAAAATCATCAAAGACACAACAACTTTTCTCCATAACTATTCCTTTTCTCTTTTCTCAACTAGCTCATTACATTCTCTCCCTTTTGCTATATTGTTCTCTCCTTAACTGTCTTCTTTTTCACATGACTCTATCCCTAAATAACCTATATTTTTCACACGACTCTCTCTCCCCCTTTGAAATCAATGACAAAGGAATAAAGATTTGTATCACTCATATTTCCTTTGACATCAATCAACCTTCTCACAACTGCTTTGCAACTTTCTTATTCCTTTACTGCTTTGCATACTCCCCCTTAGGAGCACACACCATACTGCACCAATCAGTAATTAATACACAATGACAACACTTACTCCCCTTTACTGCAACAATCAATAATGTCACTACCTACTCCCCTTGAGAGGTAGCCACCAACACCATTCCAGAAAAAAGAATGGATCTTGAAATACATTGAACTGATGCATCTCCTTATGCATCTAGTTCAAAGAAGTAGGGGCAATAATCCCTATCTTCTCCCATAGATACTCAAATGTATCCTTAGGAATATCCTTAGTGAATAGATTAGTGACATGATTCTTTGTAGGCACATACTCAAGCTTAACTTCATTTTCTACAACCTTCTCTCTTAGAAAGAGATGCTGGATTGAGATATGTTTTATCCTTGAATGCATTACCAGATTCTTTGAAATATTGATTGCACTTGTATTATCACATAAGATAGAAATTGGTTCATCATATACTACTCCGATATCCTTCAATGTTTGTCTCATCTATAACACCTGTGTGCAACAAGATGATGTTGCAATGTATTATGCCTCTGTAGTAGATAAAGGAACTCAATCTTGTTTCTTGCTTACGATGACACCAATCTGCATCCAAGAAATAATGTACCACCACTTGTAAAAAAAATTCATCCACACAACCTTTCCAATCTACATCTGTGTAAGCACTTAGAGTAAAATCAGTATCCTTTGGATACCACAAACCATGTTCTGGAGTGGCTTTCAAGTATCTAAATATCCTCTTCACTACTGCAATATGTGACTCTCTATGATCTTGAAATCTAACAACAATACAAACTACATGCATGATATCCAACCTATTAACAGTTAGATGTAGTATTCCACCAATCATTGATCTACACTTGCTCTGATAAGCCCTAGTAGATTCATCATTCTTGCTCAATTTGCAACTAGCAACCATAAGAGTACACACCAGTTTAGAATCTTCCATTCCAAATTTCTTCAACATTTCTTTGGCATACTTTGATTGTGAAATGAAAATACCAAGTTATCTATCTGATTGATTTTCAATCCAAGGAAGAAATTCATCTCCCCAAACATAGACATTTCAAACTCTTTCTACATTTCTTCTACAAACTTCTTGCACATAGCTTCATTGCGTCCAAAAATTATGTCATCAACATATGCAACAATAATTAAGATTTTATCTTTTTCAACTTTAAAGTAGAGATTGTTATCTGTAGTACCTTTATTGAATCCTTGTTGTATCAAATATCTATCCAACCTTGCATACCAAGCTCTAAGAGCTTGCTTCAATCCATATACTGCATTCTTCAATCTGCAGACCATATCTGGTTTGTCTGATAACTAAAATCCTTTTGGTTGTTCTATGTACACCTCTTCTTCCAATTCTCCATTCAAGAAAGCAGACTTCACATCCATTTAATAAAATTTGAAATCCTTATGTGTTGCAAAAGTCAAAAACATCTTGATAGCTTCCATTCTTGCTACTAGAGAAAATGTCTCAAAATCTATTCCTTCAACTTGTGAGTAGCCTTTACACACAAGCCTTGCCTTGTTCCTTACCACTTCTCCATTCTCATTTAGTTTGTTTTTGAATATCCACTTACTTCCAATAACATTCTTGTTTTCCAGTCATAGGACAAGTTCCCAAGTCTGATTCTTCTCAATTTGTAATAGTTCTTCTTTCATAGCTTTAATCCAATATTCATCTTTACATGCCTCAATCACTATTTTAGGTTCAACTTCATAAATTAAACATAGGTTTACTTGTTCTTCAATAGCTTTCCTTCTTGTTATCACACCTTTGTTCTTGTCTCCAATGATTTTATTTTCAAAATGATTCTTTTGCACATACTTAGGAGTTTTAGGAGTCTTTTTCAGAGCTTCTTCCTTTTCAATTTGCAATTCTATTTCTTCAAACTTTTCTTCTTCTCTGCAACAAGACTCATTTGATTCATATCCATCATATTGAAACATAAGATTATATCCTTTGCTACACATTTTTCCAACACTCAAGAGGTTATTCCTTAAACCCTTAACATAGTAAACATCATCAGTATTATGCTTGCCATCAAAACTGATAGAACCTTTTCCACATATCTTAGTAGATGTATCATCACCAAATCTAACACATCTCCCATCATAATTTTCATGTTTAAAAAACTCTCTTGTCATTGGTCATATGATTAGAGCATCCACTAATAATGATCCAATAGTTCATCTCATGTCTAACATGAAAAGCATATACCAAATTACCTTAAGCTTTATCCTTTGTCTCTAGAGGACTTTCCTTCACACATCTCTCAGAGTTAGCAAAAATAGATTCATCTTTTAAATCCATGAATGAGCATTCATCATCATCATCTCTATAATTAGATTCTTCATTAGAAATACTTGCATCTTCTCTAACATAATAGCTTTTTCTTGATCATCTTACCTTCTCCCTATTTTTATTATTCAAAGCTTTGTTTGGACATATTGAAGCATAATGACCTATCTTTCCACAACTGAAACATTTAAAAGGAAACTTACCATTGTACTTACTAGTACCCTTATTCATTCTCCTTACAAAGTTATCTTCTATTTCATGAAGATCCTCCTAATATGATTCCTTGATCTCCTCTTAATTAGCATCCTTAAAAGCAGTCTCAACTTTTGCACCACTACTTGTTCCAAATTATCTCATATCAAAAGCAATTAAAGAGCCATGCAACCGATCTCTAGTTTATTGATTCAAAGTTTCAAATTCTTCAATAGCAAACACTTTATGACTATAGGATTTAGGAAGAGTTCTAAGAATTTTCTTTACCACTTCTAGTTCTTTGAGTTCACCACCAAGATCTTTGATGGAGATGACAACTTCATCTACCCTCTACATATATATTGCAACATTTTCTTCTTTAGACATCCTTAGGTTCTCAAACATGATCTTTAAATTTTGTATCTTAGCTTCTTTGACCTTATCATCTCCTTCATAAATTCTTTCTAACTTATCCCAAATTGCTTTAGCAATTTTCAAACTCATCACTTTCACTAATTCAAAATTTATAAGACTATTTAAGAGAGCATGCCTTGCCTTACCATTTGTTTCATAGGCCTTGATCTCATCAGAAACACTTGGACCATTTGTAGGTTCAGTGTAACCATTCTTAATAGACTTCCATACATCATATCCAAGGTAGACCAAAAAAAATTCCATCTTTTTCTTCCAGAATGCATAATCTGTTTCATCAAATATATGGATCTCTTTCTTGTGCACCATCCTAGATCTACCTCAAGCGGTTAAGCTTTCTTCCAAGGAACCTTGTGCTAATACTAATTTTTGAATGCACAAGACAACTAAGAGGGGGGTGAATTAGTTGTACCTTAAACCTTTAAAACCCTCATACACATTCAAATCCACATTAACTTAATTAACCTTTAATCTATTATAATGATTTAGCATGAAAGGAAAATAATAGAAACCAAAACAAATCAACACCATACACAAGAGAACACCAAATTTATGTGGAAAAACCAAGATGGGAAAAACCACAGTGAGGATTAGCTCACAATATAAAGTAACTTCAACATCAAATACAATAAGGCTCACTGTCGGAGGGCACACTACCCAAAGAAAGAAAGGCTCACTACCAGAATAGAAAAGAAGATAGAGAAGAATGTTACACAAAGAAATCCATCTCAATGAAATAGAGGAATCCACCACAATAACATCAACACCTTCACATTTTGATTAAATAATTCTAGATACCTTCTACTCACTACATCCAACAATCTAACACATGAAAGCTTGCACTACACTTCTCAAATTCACACTCTAACAATTTGTAATTGGCATCATTCTCATCTCTCTTTTCTATCTCATCATCCCTCAAAAACTCAATTCTTATTTATACCATCCTCAACCTTGAAACCCTTCTCCAAGGTCAGTTATGCACATCAACTATGAAAATTCAAATTAGGTTGGCACCAAAACACTTTTTTGGAAGATAAAAGTGAAAGTGGACCACACCATTCCTTATTTGGGACCCAAAACAACAATACCACTCAACCACACGCTTCGATAAACATTAATTATCCACCACAATTAGTATAAACACTAGGTTGACTATTACCCATGTAAACACCATTAAAATTTTAAGTACACGCTTCCCTTAATCCAAAGATGACTTGTGAAACACACACCATGCTTGAACATGATCTAGAATATTCCACAAACACTCTAAAATCCAACAAACTCCTTCACAACAACTTTCACCTGAGAAATGTACACACCCAGTACACTCAAACAATTCTACTATACATTGTTACTTAAGAAACATACTTCCTTAGCTCCAAACCTCGAACAACTTCAACTAAAGAAAGATACCCGAAAAACAAAACTCCTTCAGATCCACAAGATTTGAAACCACTCTACGGAGAAACGTGGAGAAAAGATATTTCTCCTCTACAATGCATTGTTCACACACTGATGAACACAACTTCTTTTGCACAACGATCTAGCACACCAAATTCTAAATACAACACCTCTGGACACCTTTGACCAACATATCTGAAACACATAAGCAAATCTTCAACCTAGAAGAAATGTGGAGCAACACCAAAACACTACTCTGCAACCTAGAGCAACATTGCAACACATTGTTTCCTATTTTTATCAAATTTATCAAAAGCACTTGAAAACCAAGAATCAAAGAAACATCCTCATCACCTACATCATTTCCTCAACCATAAACAAAAGCTTATCAAAGCAACACTAGAGGTTGACAACAATAGCTTACTAATGACAACATAATGCAACTAATCAAAGCATCATCAATGCAACATTAATATTCATTGATAATGATCTTCTTCCTTCTCATAGAGTTGACACCAATGGCAACACAAGCTTGTTGACATCAATGAAAACACCAATCTGCTCATACTTGCAACAATCCTTAACCAAATTTTGCAAAATGTTTCATCCCTCCAACAACAAATTGCCACATTGAACCAAAATCAAAGTGGCCACCCATCACAATATTTCAAAAGAAACCCCTTATCCTTGGAGATATTGAGAGCACAAACACCACAAGGCATAGAGATTCCTAGATTTGAGAAATATGGTGATAAACGAGATCCTAGTAGCCATGTATCAACATACACAACCTTATGTAGTGACTTCATTTTTGAGGATAAGCTCTTAGCTAAAATTTTCGCTAGATCCTTGAAAGACACTGCCTTGGAGTGGTATTGTTCTTTACCAAATAACTTAATTCGTTCATTCAATGAACTTGTTGATGCCTTTCTTAATCATTTCCAAGTGCACATACGCCCCAAGATGACCTTAGCTAATTTAATGCAATATAAACAAAACAAGGATGAAAAGGTCACTAATTTTATAGCATGATACCAATTGCTTAACTCAGAAATCAACATTAAGTTTCCTGATGCCGATCTTCAAAGAATATTCATTAAAAATTTGCAAACCAACATTCAAGATAAACTTGGGATGATGAAGTTTCCCTCCTTTAGACACTTGTGCACAACCCTTCGTGACTATCAAAATTCGGTTAGTCATTGTGAAGCAAAAACTTCCCCCAACCATCCTAAAAATTTTGAATCCATGCCCCATAACAATTTCCAACCCTTCAAGAAACAAAATAAGGGATTTTTACAAATAAATACACCTCAAACAAGTCTACATGTTAACTCCCAAGTGGCTTCCATAAAAATGAAAATTCCATATCCATTTAGGGAAAGGAGTAGACAATTTACCCCGTTACCCAATACCCTTCACTCTATTATGTTACAACTTATAAGTAATAACTTAGTTAGCTTACTCTTGTTAGAGCCATTGATACTACTAATCTCTTACCTTCAAACTTCAACTCAAATTCCTTTTGCCATTATCACTAACAAAATAGACAAAATAAAAAATAATGTAAGCATCTTAAACATATTGTGCAAGACCTCATTGATTCTAATCACATCTAGATTGGTGGTGTTAATGATCAAGGAAATAAGCTCATTGCCCCACCCAACCAAAATTTGTAAATCTTTACCAACCCATGCCAAATCATAATATCTCTTTTGTGAAATCTAATGATGCCAAGAATGATATGATGAATGTTGAAAAATTTCAAGATTTAAATAATGACAATATGAGTGAAAATGAATAAGAATTACATGTGGTCGGCTTCATTGATGTTCAACCTCGTAAGGGCCAGACCAAAATTCCCCTTAAAATTTATTTCTCATAAGATGACATAATTAGACGTACACTCGATGGTCCTCTTTACATCACCAAAAGAATCAATAACAAGCCTACTAATGGGATATTAATTGATCACGTGTGTGTAGAGAATGTGATCACCGAGAAATTCTTATTCGTGCATGAACTTTATCAACATTCTTATGAACAACCGAAAGCATGGATCAAAACGCATAATTTTTTTTCTTTCCCTATGATAGGTTCAATCACTCTTCCTTTAATAGTTGGACTGAAACAATTGAATGTATCATTCTCCATCATCCTGTCATTAGACCAATTTCGTGTGAAGCTTGGTTATCCATGGCCATGCTCTATGGATTTCATCCCGTCGGTAGTGCATAAATGCTTAAAGTTTCCATTTGGAAATGATATATTTAGTGTGCATCATAGTGGTTCTAATCATGTGTCTTCTTGTGGGAATTTCTCATTGGATTTCTTTTGGCCCAAACCTATGGAACCTATTAAACCTCGTGAGGACTTCTTTTTTAAATCTTATCAAACTTTCAAGGAAAAGTGCATAGAAGAATTATCCCTTAGCAACATGCCTCAACTCATGATTGAGCCTCCTATCATTGATGAGACCATGATTGAACCAAAAGCCCTTCCAAGTAACCAAGACCAACCCATGACAAATCATTCACCTATTTCCTATAAAGGACCAATAGATAACAATATAAGTCCCTTTGTGCCTCCAACGATCAAACAAGTTTATAAAGCTAACAAGAAAGTGGTTAAAAAACCTTCCATGGTTTCTTTTGTTCCTCCCTTACATGAAGAAAAGAAAAAAATGGTTGATAAACCCGCTCCTACACAATCACAACTTGAAAATCGCACAAGAAGAAATAGAAATACTAAAGAGCATAGGCGTATACATTGTTCTATTGCTTGTAAGTTGAAAAAAGAGAATAAAATAAAAAATAAAGATAAAACACCAATTGAGATAAAGCATGATGATTCTCCACCTTCACCACAACAATAACATAAAAATTTAATGGACATCACCATTAGGCCTCCAACTATGATTAAATTGGATGATGATGATGATGAGATTGCTAAGATTAATGAGGAAGTGTATAATGAGCTGAATTTATTGTGTTCCTCCTCCATGAGCTTGGATGATAACAACCATGATGATCATCCTATAAAGAGTGACTCACCATGCATTGAACCTGGTGATGCTCCTAGTAAAACACTTATTGTTATCCCTTTGGCTAGTTGTTTTCCTTCCACATACGATGAACAAGATTGGGATGTGGATGACCTGCTATAGGTTGATTCACATGTGCCATACTAGTCTTCTCTTTGTGTTCTTTGTGATTGCATGTTAATAATGTGATCTCATGTATAGTGTTGCTTGGTGTGTCTTTATATGTTTGTGAGCCTACTTTGGATGACCCTTGTCACTCCATTGGTGCAAAGATGTACAAAGGAAGCAAACTGTCATGACATTCTTCTATTTGTAACTCCATTCTTATATATGTCATAAACCTTTATCTTTATCCTTTTTCTTGTGTTTTCCTTTTGGGGATGATGCAAGGCGTCGAGACATTTAGGTCTCTTCTATATTGTCCCAAAATATTTTCTTTATTTTCTCTCTCTATGTGTCATTATTTCTTAGTGCTCATTTTTCCACGAGTCATCTAGGGAATGGACGATTCCAAGCTCGATTATATCATTATAACAAAGACATAACATTGACCCCAAATCCATGGATCCCTTATGTGTTATCTTAGGATTGCATATGGGGGTAAACCTTCCTTTCATGATGTAGCTCTATTCGGAAACATATGTTTTACATAGGGATTTTTGAATAAAGCTCTCATGTATTGGTGTAGTGTAGGAAAAAGTATCCATTTTTCACACTTAATTTGGAAATAATTAATAAAAAAATGAGCTTAATTATGCCTTAATTTAGTGTTGTAATATATTTTTCATATTCACATTAAGTTTAGGGCCCTTTTAAATGGACTTAATTGTGCCTTATTTTTGGTGTTATAAAGTGTACCTTTACACTTTCACATTAATCTAGGGCTTCATTAGTTGATTGAGGTTAATTTTCCTTAATTGGCCCCTTTAATTCAAATCCAAGCCCAATTAAATGTAATTTTTGAGGGATAAAACCCAACATTCATAAATTCCATTACACAACACTTAAATTTGGAAGATGTGTGTCCTAGGACCCATTTTCCATAGGGCGAATGGGTCCTCACTTAGATCTAGGACCCTAATTTAAACTTTTTTTAACATGGAGCAATGTGTGTCCTAGGTAAGTGACCTAGGACCCATTCGCCATGGGTGAATGGGTCCTCACTTAGGCCTAGAAACTAAATTTAAATTATGTTTTTGGAAAAAATTTAATATTTTCAAATTTACAATTCAATGACGGCTTCTGAAACTTGAATTAAGGATAAATTACTATAAATATAAGGTTATTTTATCAAATTAACAGTAGATTTTCAAGAGCACAATTAGAGATCAATTACAAGAGTCAAGATTATTTTCAAGAGCATTCAAGGGTAGATTTCTTCATCATTTGTTGAAGCATTCAAGATCCATTCATCATGTCAAAGTTGAGTGGAGTCATGCATGTTATTTGAGCTAATATGTTGATGTAGGTTTCATGATTCAATCAAGCATTCAAAGTATCATTTCAAGCAATGATTCAAAGTCAAGATCTACATTCATTGAGGCTACTTCATGCTAGTTTGTGGATCTATATTCCAAGGTTCAAATAAGGTTTGGTGAGTTGTGATATTGTTTGTTCATTCATCGTTCCTTCATGTTTTTCTATTTCATTTCAAGGTTTAATTACCAAAACAGGGTTTGACCAAGGCAAAACCCCATTCCCTAACAAAAAACATTTTCCTCCTCTCTTTGTGTATTGTAGATTTGTAGGTTGAAGAGAAGTTGAAGATCTCAAAGTTGCAAAATTGCAAAGTTGTCAAAGTTGTCACCATTCTTACAATTTCACTAAAATTGGCCTACATAATTCATTTTTGGCTTTGCGACCACAAGATTCGGGAATCTGGGAGTGCACATAGAGAGGAACAAAACCCAAAAATTGATTTTCTGGAGCCCTAGCTAGGACCCATTCACCATAGGGTGAATGAGTCCTCAATCAACTTCTGAAAATAGTGTTTTCTGAGAGGTACACAAGATTTTCCCTTCTTAGATCTGCCAAAAGCTTTATTGATTCTAATAGTATTATGTTTCATCTACGAAACCCACTTTTTACATGTCTTAAATGAGATCATTTAGTATTTTTAATCCATCTCCCAAAACCCCTATGCAGTCATTTCTGTCAAAAGTTATTACAAGACACTTTGTGCTAGAACAGGACACTTTGTGATAGTTTTTGAGATCAGTTTTAAGTGTCCACTCATCCAATTTGTGTGAAATAAATTGTGTTTATTAGCTCTATGGTTAATCTACTCAGATTTGGTCTTACATTTCAATTTTTAGTGTGTCTCCCAAAAGTGTTGTTTGACCTAGACCCCTGTCCTAACACAAAAAAAGGGAAATTGCTAGATCCTGCATAAAATTCACTCACCTCAGGGTTGAAAATGGATTTTGACTTGGGGGATCTCATTTCCTGAATGAAATGGAAGAATAGGTGCATTCATTATAGTCATTTTGACCTTTCCATTTATATTAAGTTTGGTGAAACATCCCAAATTTAGTATAAACCCTATGTGTTTGAACCCTACCCCTATTTTTCTATGTTTCATTTTGATGAACCCAACTTTTTAAACATTCTAATTTCTGATTTAGAGTGCATTAAAACCCTAGATCTAGGATTTTCATTAATTCATTGCATTTAGGGTTTCTAAATTTGACATAGAGTTGCATTGCATTTTAGGTTTAAATTTGTATTTGGCATTCATTTTAAATCTGAAAATTCAACAAAAATTGTATAATGTTAGACTGATTTTTCATAGTGTTTGCATATTAGTGTACTTTTCATCATCCACATTCACAAATTGAGTCAAAATTGCATTTTAAAAAGTGTTGTATAGTTCATCATTTATCCTTCATTGCACTTGCATTTACACATCAAATTCTAGAGAATTTTGCTACAAAACTTACAGTTTGAAAATTGAAACAAAGAACACATCTTATCACTCAGAAATTGCATTTTTCAATTTTAAAAAAACCTGTACCAGGACCCATTTGCTCCTAGGCGAATGAGTCCTCGGAGGTCTACAAAAACCAACTTTTCTGAGCTTTCTGGTGGTTTTTTGCACTTCCTAGGCTTTCTGGTAACCTACTGTATTAGTCTGAAAAGTTTCAAGAACTTCTATTTTATGCATCTAGGTCAAAATATTCCATTTAGTGTAGTCATTTTTAAAGCATTCCAAAAATTATTTCAGTATTGAAAATCATCAGATCTGTAGGATAATTTGGGACATTTTTGAAGCATTGCATAAGTAGAAAACTTCTCATTTTTGCATAAATAAAAGCATGTTTCCTTTTCAAACATTTGGTGCTCATGGAGTATCACATGGCTTGTATGATTCTATTTTCTCTACTCATGAGCATAATATAGGAAAAAAAAAAACTTTTGACAAGCATGTTAGCTACCCTCCTAATATCTGTCGGATTTGTAAGAATTTCATAACATAATAGGATGCAAGCATAGACAAGCATGAAAATCATAATTGTTCTTCTCCCCATACCTCTCCTATTAGTGACGAAGGTATGTTGGTGAAAGAAGATACAATAATTGAGAATCATGAAAGTCTTGTTTGTCCCTCTCCTCCTCCCCCTTGGGAAGATATTATGACACAAGAATATGAGATCATTGACACATTTCTTAATATTACTTTACCTAGTCTCCATTCATCTCCCAACACCTCCCCTACTTACATGAGAATGCTTTAGTGAAAGAGTATACAATCATGGAAAATCATGAAAATCACATTTGTGAGGAGGATATGTTGTTAAGAGATCCAATGATTGAGAGTTATGACAATCCTACCTCTCCTACTTGGGAAGACACTATAGGACATGAGGATGTAATTGTAGATAAACATGACATCCAAATTTGTTCTTCCCCTAATATCTCTCCTAGATGCGAAGAAGATAGTTTGGTGTTAGAAGATACACTTATTGAGAGTTGTGAGAATCTTTTTTCTCCCTTTCCTAATGCTCCTACCATTTGGAAAGATCTATTTGAATGAAAAATTCCAATCATTGGTAAGCATGAAACTCATAGTTGTTCTTCTCTTGATGCCTCCCCTAGTTGTGATGAAGTTACTTTACAAAGTCTAACCATGGAATGTGATGAACATATTGTTTGCTCCTCTCCTAAAGACTCTCCTACTAGGGTAGATATCATGGTGCAAGAGAATGATAGAATTGATACATGTCTTTCAAACAATAGTAATATTGCTTCCTTAGATGAAGATGATGAAGTGAAGTTAGATTCCCCTTCACTAAGAGATAATGAAAATAAGGATAAGTTTGTTGAGGTTATGAACATTAGGTCTCCCTTGAGTCCTCTAATTCTTAGACCACCTATAGATCCTTTAATAATTGGACCTCCTAAGCCTAAAATTATCATTTATCCACCCTCACAACAACCACAAGTTCAAAATGAACCAGTGCTTATCTTAGAACCACCTACAAGGAAACTTAATAATGATAATGTTTCGTAGCAACTGAGTTACAATACTGTTTCTCATATGTATAACACTAGAAACAATCCACAACCAAGACAAACAACTCCAATATCCCTCCCATTTCCTCAACCTATCTTTCCTAGTGCTCCTCGTTTTCCTTTACAAAGTGGAAGTGAGTATGATCTTGTTGAACAACTTAAGAATACTCCTGCTAAGATATCCTTATGAGACCATATTCAAGCATCACCTAGTTATCATAACATGCTTCAAAGTGCTTTACAACAAGTTCCTACCCCTCCTAGTGTGCAATCAAATTATGTGGCAGCCCAAATTCAAGCTATAAGTCTGGTCAACTTGGACATTACTTTCCATCAAGATGAGTTACCTTCATTAGAAGAGCAAAAAAAAATGAAGCTTTCATTATAATAACCCTTGTTAATAAGATTGGGATAAAGAGGACCCTTATTGACAATGTCTTGACCCTTAATGTGTGTAGCATAAACCTTCTGGATAGGATTGACGTAGAAAAAATCCAAATACAACTAGATTATTTATCCATTTGTGTGTTTCATAATGTAGGAAAACAACTGATTGGTGTGATTATATTACCTATTAAAGTTGGAAAGGTAACATTGCAAACTCTGGTCCATGTTATGCCTCGCGATCTTTCATATAATCCTCTTTTAGGAATGCCCATGGATTCATGCAATGAATGGGGTGCCTTCTACCCTTCATCGTAAAATGAAGTATGTCTACAACAACAAAGTGTATACAATCAAATCCAACCCTGAACCAAATAGTTGTTTGAACATTGAGAAAGGTAAGGAAAATCCTTTGAAAACATTGACACCAACTACATAAGTGGAAATCATGCAAGATAAAGACATAGGAAAGCATATTGAGGAAGTCACAAAGTTATTGGAAGATGATTGGGGTTCCTTATATTTCACACCTACATTCATGGGAGAATACAAGATAACAACAAAAGAGTCTAAAAAGAGAAAAAAAAAAGTGGTTTAATGTTGACACAAAATTCAATAGAATCTTTGAATGCATCCACCTCAACCAATTTAGAAGAAGAAGCAAATTACACAACAAACTTTGATGAAGTTGATTATGAGAAACCACCAAATCCAAAAGAAATGAATTTTTTTTATGGAAGAGGTTATGAACTTATGAAATAACTTGGTTATAGTGGAAAATTATGTGGTGCTAGAGAACAAGGTATCTATTTCCCTATAGATCTTAACACGCAAGAAATGACTAATGGTCTTGGTTATTGTCCTTTGAAAGAAATAAAAGAATTAAAGAAATCTTCGCTTAATATCAATGTCATCACACAAAACACTAATGATTAGAGTTTGTTAGATTATACACCCTCCTTTCAAGGAGAATACAAAATCTCACAATCTAAAGAGTCTTGTGTAAGTATGAAATATTGTACTAAGCAAGAGATTTCTTTATCACAAAATAAAGGAACATCCTCTACTATTGATCAAGAGAGTATCTTGTCGAGACTCCTCCAAGATCATTTGATATCTCTCCCTCCAAGAACACGAAATAAATTTTACAACAAGAGTTAATTTTGTGCATATCATGGAGTTCATGGTAATTCTACTAATTAATGTAAGGATTTTGAGTAATAAAATTCAACATCTTAAGGATTGTGGTGCTCTTCATTGTGTTGAAGCACCTATTTCCTCCAATTGACATTAATTTTCATCACTTACCTTGACTCATCCTTGTCTTGTACCTAGTGGGGGCAAGGGGTTAGGTAGCCTTGTCCTCGTATGACACTTGTTGTTGTCTCTTTTGGCTAGTTGACTTCCTTCCATGTATATATGAGAGAAAGCTTGGGATGTGGATGACATGCCTTAAGTTGGATCACATGTGACATATTGTGTTATCTTTAGTATTGAATTTTGGGGGCAACCCCTTATTCATGATGTAGCTTCATTCATAAATATATGACTTGTTATAGGGCTTTCCAAAAAATCTCTTATGTCTTCATCTACTTCTAAGCGGATTACTCACAACAATGGTGTTAGCAATCACTTTAAAGTGGTGGCATACATTGACATTATCATTCCTCATGTTTCACTATGTGATTCTCTTTATTCTTGTGATGTGTCCTTTTCTTGGTGGTGTCATTGGGTTTGATTTCCTCCAAGAGTGTGATATTTCTTTGATTTGTCCTCTCTTGGAGACATTAGGCACGTGTTCCCTAAGAAGAGACCTTACACGAACTAAGAAAAATCCCTTTAAACAAAAATGTTTACTCACATATTATTCATAAGTGCTTAGCATAACACATTTTGTTAGGCCTTGTGAAGCTCAAAGTTTCATTTTGTGGCACCCTATTGAAGTTATTAGATGGATAGCTTTGGTATGGTTAGTACGATGAGAAGCCTAGACAGAGGCATGACTTTCTCATTGTATTGTGAGAGCCTATAGACCCGACATGACTTTTCTCACTAAGCCACCCATTGGGAAAAGTCACCTAGTGGACAACTTGAGGTTCCACTACCCCAGAGTGAGCACGCGTTTTGGAAAAATAGTTAAGAATTGATCTACATTGAGTTGGAAAAATAGTCAAGGCTTGATCCACCCCTTTTTATTTTGTTTTTCTTTCTTTTTGCATGTTTGTGTATCTTGTCTTACTGCTGCATATCATACAACTTATTTGTGTCCCTTTGTGCTTATGTTGGTTTGATGTGGGATCTTGGATCCTGGGGGCTTGATCACCCTCCTTGATCTTTTTCATCCTATACCATCCACATTGGTACACTTGGACCCCTCTTGACTACTTTAGTGCAAGTTTGACAAAAGTTCCTCCTCTCACTAAAGTGGGGGATAAATGTAGTGTAGGAAAAAGTATCCCTTTTTCACACTTAATTTGGAAATAATTAATAAATTTAAATGAGCTTAATTATTCCTTAATTTAGTGTTATAATATCTTTTTCATATTCACATTAAGTTTAGGGCCCTTTTAAATGGAATTAATTGTGCCTTATTTTTGGTGTTGTAAAGTTTACCTTTACACTTTCACATTAATCTAGGGATTCATTAGTTGATTGAGGTTAATTTTCCTTAATTTTCCCCTTTAATTCAAATCCAAGCCTAATTAAATACAATTTTTGAGGGATAAAACTCGACATTCATAAATTCCATTACACAACACTTACTTTGAGAGATGTGTGTCCTAGATAAGTGACCTAGGACCCATTCGCCATAGGGCAAATGGGTCCTCACTTAGGCCTAGAACATAAATTCAAATTGTGTTTTTGGTCATATTTTAATATTTTCAAATCTACAATTCCATGTTGCCTTTTGAAATTTGAATTAAGGATAAATTACTATAAATACAAGGTTATTTTATCAAATTAGCACTATATTTTCAAGAGCACAATTGAGAGATCAATTACAAGAGTCAAGATTATTGTCAATAGCATTCAAGGATAAATTTCTTCATCATTTGTTGCAAAATTCAAGATCCATTCATCATGTCAAAGTTATGTGGAGTCATGCATGTTATTTGAGCTAATATGTTGATGTAGGTTTCATGATTCAATCAAGCATTCAAAGTATCATTTAAAGCAAAGATTCAAAGTCAAGATCTACATTCATTGATGCCACTTCATGATAGTTTTTAGTGTTGGAAACACAAGGGAAAACAACTGAGAGAGGGGGTGAATTAATTGTCACAAAATTATATTTATTAAACTTATTCTCAGATCTAATAAATAAACATGAAAGCATAAACCATCACCACATCAAAAAAACACATAACACCAAGATTTTTATGTGGAAACCCTGTTAAGGGAAAAACCACGATGGAGGTTAGTCCACAAGATTATACTCTGTTAAAAGTATTATAAGTGGGGAATGCACATGCATTTAGGCACACTGCCTAGAGCTTACTGCTCAAATACAAAAGGCTTACTACCCAAAAGAAGACTCACTGTCTTATAGTCACATTCAAATTACATTCAGAAGATTTTGAATTGAGAAAATAGCATCTTCTATGCTTGATTATAGTTCTGGTTAAGCACATAAACTCTTCTTCACACTTTACTTCTGCCTTCAAAATATTAGAACATTATTCACACTTAGCACACAACATACATTGCACACCATACCCTCAAATGGTATAAACAATCGATCATATATATCCGCAACCAAGGATAACATCAACTACATGTCGGCCCAACAAAATATGAAATGTGTACAAACTGTCGGTCCAAAACAATAAACAATTTATCAATGCGGACCAAACAATGTTAGCCAAAACATAGTAAGGACCTAAAACAACATCCTCAAATACAAAACACCTTCAAAAATTATGCCTTGAAGATCTGCAACACACTACAATCACCCTGTCGGCCATGATAATGAAAAACATGAACTCACAAAAGAAAATCACCAATCGCGAGCACAACAATCAATGTGGACCAACAACACAGATAGAGCATGATCTAGAAACATCCACAAGCATCATGAATCACTATAGTAGCATCCACAAAAACTCAAATTACTAGAATCACATCATCTTCTTTTAGGAACACCAACTAAAGCAACATAACAACTATCAGAACACATATACTCATATCTCAATCAAATCTTCATGCAAACCTCTGAAACTTCATGTGGATAAACTAGATATAATCATCAACAAACCCTTTAATCTAAAACCTCTTATCATCAATATACTAAGCTAGCCACCATACTGAACTTCACCGCATCATCGACAACATGCAACTTATTTTATGACAATTTTCTCAATATCCTCGACATATACAACCTTAAAGACATTAAAGGAAATAGTGTTGACATCAATGAAAACCACATATCAAAAATATCCAGCAATCTCCCCCTTTGGCATTGATGGAAACACATGATGTGAAAAACATCAGCAACGATACTTTCTCTTAGCACTTTCTCCCCCTTAGATTTTGACTCTTTTTCTCCTTAACTCTTTCATAGTTTTTCACATGACTCTTCTCCCCCTTTGAAATCAATGAAAAAGATACTTATTATATTTCTCCACACAAGCTCTGAACCACATTTCTAAACATCTGACTACTCCCCCTGAGTAGCAGCCACCACAACATCAATCCAGATCACAAGATATGACTATGAAATGCACAGATTGATGCAAGTCAATGCATCTTAATTCTGATTAGGAGGGATAATCACCCCTAGCTTCCCTCTGACATACTCAAAAGTATCCTTAGGCAAGGGCTTGGTAAAGATATCTGCAATCTATTCCTTAGTGGGCACATACTCCAATTTGACTTCCTTCTCACTCACCTTCTCTCTCAAAAGTGAAACTTGATAGATATATGCTTGGTTTTTGAATGCAACACCAGATTCGTAGAAATGTTAATTGCACATGAATTATCACAAAATATAGCAATAGGTTCATCATACACAACTCTGATATCTTTCAACATCTACTTTATCCACAATACTTGAGTACAATTGTTAGCAACGACAATGTATTCTGCCTCTGTAGTAGATAAAGAAATGGCATTCTGCTTCTTACTTAACCATGAAATCAACTTTTTTCCTAAGAAAAATGCACCACCACTATTACTCTTTTTGTCATTCACATCTCCTGCCCAATCAACATTAGTAAAGGAATTCAAAGTAAGGTCATATTCTTTAGGATACCATAGGCCAAAATTAATTGTCCCCTTAAAGTACCTGAAAAATCCTCTTCACAACTATCACATGAGATTCCTTAGGATCAACTTGAAATCTTGCAACAATGCATACGACAGTCATGATATCAAGTCTAGTTTGAGTCAAATAGAGCAATCCACCAATCATTGATTTGTATCTATTCTGATTTGTTTTAGGAGAATCATCATCTTGTGTCAACTTACATCCAGTCACCATAGGTGTACCAACTGGCTTTGAATCTTCCATGCCAAACTTCTTTAGCAATTCTTTCACATAATTGGACTGAGATATAAAGATCCCTCTATCTAGCTGAGTAATTTGCAATCCAAAAAAGAAATTCATTTCTCCAATCATAGACTGTATATGCATAAAATTGGTCATGTCTGATTAATCCTGGCATTTAATTAAATATTTATTATTTAATCAATTTCTCTAAAGTCTTCTACATATAATTACATTTAATCAATTTAATTATATTGTTCATTCATTTTATTCTTCTGTCATAATTAAATAAATCAATTTTATTTAATTATTTCGCATTCATATGTCCACTTGATTAATTAAATAAATACATTTTATTTATTTTAATTAATTATCACTTTTAAATTTAATTAAATTTAGATATTTCTCTTCAAATTCTTCTTCTAGTTAATTAAATATATTATTTAATTAATTTCATTTGCGTACCATTTCTGAAAAAGTTTAATTAAATATCTTTATTTAATTAAATATCTTCCATATCTTTTTAAAATCATAATTAAATATTTTATTTAACTATAAAATCTTCCATTATTCTTCAAATCTGGGGTAAATATTCTATTTTAAGAAAAATCTCCATGTCACCCATAAATGAATAATTGAATTTAATAATTCATTATTTATCTTCTTCAAAACCTTTCCATAATCTCACAAAAAGATGATTTTTTACAATTCATCTTTATCATCTTATCTTACCTCTTTTTTAGAAAAGAAAACAAATCTTGCTTTCTGTTTTCTTCTGTTTTTCTTCACTCTCATTCATCTTCAACCGTTCGGTCTGCCAGGAATTTTCACAATCGTTGATCATATCAGCTAATCAAAAGCTTTTGAAAAACTCTATAAATAGCACTGCCAATCCAAGCAATGGGGACAACACACAACAGATGAATTAGAGATTAATTTCATTCTAGCATTATCATAATCTTTCATTTTAGCAATCATGTTTAGCATTAGAATAATCATGTCTTAGCATTACATGCATTTCATATTCAATCTCGTTCTCTAGGAAGACTGTTCGTTGAGCCTAGCACACAATCTAAGAGCCAGCTGGAATCAATGAAAACACTGGAGATAGAGGACGATAGGACGACATTGATAATAGGATACTGAGTTTGCATCTCTATTGTTTTAATATTTTGTTTTGATATAATGTCTTATTGGTGTGTTTGATTCATTTGTTTTTACATATATAACACACATAAAATCAACCACACATTTCTGGCACCCACCGTGGGGCATTGCCCCAATTTTAATATTTATTTGCAGGTTTTTTGACAAGATTTTGCATTCTGGAATTTGGATTTTTGACAAAATTTTCCGTTTTAGCGCATACGAGGATTTCCGAAGCACATTTGCAGGTTTTTAAAGTGCATCCATGGTTTTTTTTAGCGCTCTTGTAGGTACTTCGGCGCATCCAGGAACTGTTTCCACATTTGAGGAACAAAACGATGCATCTACGGGACAAAATGGCGCATATACCCAACTTAGTTTATTAAATATTCTTGAAAAAAAAATAAAAAAATTTAGTTGCATTATGTTTTAGCGCATTTAGGAGTTTTTGTAGTGCATTTGGAACTTTCTGTAGTGCATTTAGGATCTATTTTGGCGCATTAACTTGTTATTTTTGCGCATGCATGTGATCTTTTAGCGCATACAGGTTGTAACTAAATAGGTTTCTGAGTTTGATGCCTTCCGCAGACAGAACCTTTTTCTGGCTTAAAAAGAACCAATCTAGGGTAGTCACAACTGGTTTTAAAAAGGAGCAACCCTAGGATAGACATGGATTTAAAATGAAGCAATCTAGGATAGTCACCACACATTGATTTTGCGGTTAAAATGAATCCCATGCTTTTTGTGAAGCAACATCCTCACATAGTTTAGATCATTGTGATTTGGGTTTTAAAAAGAACAGTGTCTACTATGTTTGTGGCAATAGGTCTATGCTCTCCCCTCAACTGGGTGACCAGAATACTAGACTTTCCTTTTACATTCATGCAATTTTACTGCTTTATTACATCCTATAGAGGGCCTGCTCTTGTGGGAAAAAGAACTCACCCAAGAGGAACAACTCAAGTGGGTTCAAGCCAAAGCTAGGCTATTCCGCCCCACTATAAAATTTAAAGCAAATCAGGGGAAATCCTCTTTTTTTCGGTAGTGTGCAAGATAACCATCCCCAAATCCTTTGTTCTAAAGGTTGGGAGGTCTCCTGAGGGAGTTTATTATTGCCGCACCGAACATAAACCCTTACTACGAACCTAGTGTAGTATCCAACCGAAGTCAGTTTCTGAACATCATAATAATCACAGTGCAAGGGGAGAGAAGAATCTGCCCCCAAGATACTCACCATATAACTGCTAAGGATTGTTTGCTTAGGGGATCCGGTATCCACTTCCGTCACTCTGAGTACGCGCCTGGAAAAGACAAAAACATGGGTGCCCCTTCGGGGGTGACACGACTGTGTGAGTCGATGCAGTTCTAAGATGTGGGTTGTTGATTATTATGATGACCTACCTGAGTACTAAGAGTGAGTTTGCTTGAATTTTCTGTCATGTGTAAAACCTATGAAAACAATTTTTGAAAAACATTTTTGAAACATACACTTGATGTTTAGTATAAGACTTAAAAACAACTATTTTCAGAGTGTTTGCTGTGTTTTCAATCACACTAATTCAGATAAAAGATCAACCAAAATGAACATGTCAAATTTTAGCTGAAACTGTTCACAACTAGTTCAAAAAAATTTACCTTGGAAAAACTGTTTTAGCGCATATAAGGTATATTCTAGCGCATAGGAGGTCTGTTCTAGTGCATTCACTGGTTAATTTAGCACTTTTAGGGTCTTTTTTAGTGCATTGAGTCTTTTGGCGCATACGCTGGCTATTCTAAAAACAAACTTTTCGGTCACTGTCACAACATTTTTCCTACAACGCATATAGGATACAGAGTAGCGCATCTGGGACATATTGAAGAACATTTGACCATTTCTTTGGCGCATATCCCTATTTTTGAAGCGCATATAGGAAACAAAAAAGCGCATCTATCACTTTTTTCTGAATCATTATTTTTGACAGATCTGAGTTTATAGCATTCTCGGTCTAGTAACGTATCAACATTTTCTCTCATGCTTAGGGAGTGGAAATCTACCAAGTTTGTCAAGAATCCAATTGCCAATAGGATTAGGAAACCCAAGAGACCTCTAGGTTACAAGAAAACCTTACAACGAAGGAATTTTTTATACAAGAGTCGAAACTTCTTGCTCCATTATCGCAAATTTCTCCATAGATACCAAGATTTTGTTAGGGGATTTACTAACAAATACACTATAGACCCTCTAGATTCACGCGCCTATTTTCAAAGAAGATCCCTCTCACAACAACACAATCACAGTCAACCTCTTGATTTCAACTATATACCACAACCTTCTATCGAATATTCAACACGTCCTAGTCAAATACTTCAGTGAGTTGGAATAGGTTATTTGATATACTGATCATTCTTCGAAAACAAGGATCAAATCTTACAAGTGCACCTTTCATCACAAACTTCTAAATTCTTGGTTCAACTTCTCCCAATAGGATTTTGACATCCTTTATCATTGGAAGCCACAACCATGAATTAGGAACATAGTTTTGGTCATATCATAAGATTTTCAATCTTATCAGATTAAAACATCACCATTGGCTGCACTCATCAAATTATGATCTAAGTTTAGAAGAACATCTTGAAATCATATGCCTATTTTTACAAGATCACAATATAATAAACCGAAGGAAGATATTCAACAAGAAGATCATACCTCAAGAACTCAAGTAGAAGGTGAAAATAGTGATCCTATTTATAGTGTGAGTCGAAATCCCCTTTTTGAAGACAACATGGCCGAAGGAGCAAAATATCCGTTTACTTCCGACAGAGATCTAAGAAAAACCCTTGAGGGTAGTGATGATGAAAAAGAAGAAGAGCGTCACCTTAGAGAAGCCAAACAAGATCCTAAATTTCTCAGAGTAGTAGAAAAGATCTTAGCATGTGACAAACAAAAATATTTCCTATATTTGGCTAACAAAGGAGCTAAATTGCCTCATGATTTTGATACTGAGAACATAAAGAGTAATCCTGATGAAACACCCTTATCCGATCTTGGTGCCTTGACTCAAACAATTAAAACACTACAAGGAAAAATTAAATATCTACAAGGGGGAGCCGCAACAAAGACATACGCTCTCGATGATATATGTCCATATCCCTTTGATCGATGTCTCAACATGATCCCGTTTCCTAAGAATTGCGAAATCCCAAAGTTTGATTGTTATAACAGAAAATCGGATTCAATTGACCATATTAGGGACTTCTAAAACATGACTTTGGAATTTTCTCATGAGGATACATACTTAATGCGTTTGTTTCCACAAAGTCTTAGAGGCCAATCTATGGAATGGTTATCAAAACTCACACCGCCCGTCAAAACATTTGAAGAATTGATCAATGAGTTCATCTCACAATATTCCTATAACATACAACACCAAATAACCATGATTGATCTATGCAAGGCTAAGCAAAAACCTAGTGAACCATTCATCACATTTCTTTAGAGATGGAGAAGATTGTTCACTAGATATCCACGTCATGTTCCTGAAAAGGAAAAGATCACTATATTTATAAACAACTTGGATCAAGAGATGAGTTATCGTCTAAATCTTCATTGTCCTCCCTCTTTTCAAAAAATGATTGAAAATGCAATCACAATTGAAAGTGCATTGGTCCAGAGGGGGATAATCAAACTTGATAAAGACAATCCTAGCTCCTCAAATCACCATAATGACAAATCTAGGTTTTGGACTCGCAACAAAAATGTGGTGAATGATGGTGTTGTAGATGCACATCATGTCTCAGCTAAGCCAGTTGTTCTTAGTGTTCCTCACAACAACTACAACAATTTCAACTCGGTTATGAACCAAGGAAACGATCCTCCTTTGAGGAATAACCAAAATCCAACTTTTGTTCCAAATCAAAGTAATACCAACAACCACGGGTATCATGGAAACAATAATGCCTTAGGAAATACATCAAACATGAATCCACAACGATCTTCATTTTTTTCCAATAGAAGAACTTTTACTCTGTTGGGGCAATCTCTAGAATTTGCCCTTAAAGACTTGATGGCAAAGAACTTTATTACCCTACCGCCTCAACGTAACTTTGAACCCAGTGTGAAGCCGCCATCATGGAATGATACGTACTATTGTGAATATCATAGATGTAAAGGCCATCGTACAAATAATTGCCAAGCCTTAAAGAATGCTATTCAAGATTTAATCGACAAAGACATTGTCACAATAGAAGGGAACCGACAATCAAACGAAGACCACCAAGCATTTCACAATCCTTTTCCCAACTATCAAAAGGGTGAGTCTTCTGAAAAAAATGTGAATCATATCGATGAGCATATAATCAATCATATCTACACTGATGACGAGCGGGTTAATGTTATAAAAGTCAAAGAGAAAGTAGAATATGGAGAAGTTAACGTAACAACAAGGGAACAAGCTAAAGTTGTCCTAAAAGGTGCTCCTTCAAAATCCATTGTGCCACCGCTTCAACATCGATATGATTTAATCAATCAACTTGGAAAAACTTCCACTCAGATCTCTATTCTGGAACTTCTGAAGATTTCCCCAGCGCATAAGGAAATTCTAGACAAAGCCCTCTTTGAAACAACTGTATTTGATGATTTGAATGTGGATCAATTTCAAGCCATGGTGGGACATTTTTCCTCACCCACATGCCTTTCATTTTCTGAAAAAGATGATGTTTCCATGACTCATCCCCATAACTCATCGCTATACTTAGAAGTCATGATCCACAAGTTCTGTGTCAGACGTGTTCTAATAGATGGAGGTGCTGATTTAAACATATGTACCATGAAGCTAGTTAAGGCTTTAGGATTTTCTAAGGACTCCATTGATCCCAGAAGAAAGATTACTATCAAAGCCTATGATGATGAGGAAAGAGCGTCCAAAGGTTTAATCATGCTACCAGTCAGAGTAGGACCTGTTATCAAAAATACTTTCTGTCAAGTATTAGATCATGATCTCACATACAACATCTTGTTGGGTCGTCCTTGGATCCATGAAATGCAAGCTGTCCCATCCACATATCATCAATGTCTTAAGTTTCCTTATGACAGACAAGAAATAACAATAACAGCTGACAATTCAAAAAGTCAAACTTGTGCCAACATCAAAGCTAGTCAAGATACTTTGGTTCCCAATAATCGAGAAGCTCCTGCTAATACTTCTCTAAAAGTTAATACGCAAATTAGTCAGTTAACCAAAAGCTTTGACAAGCAATTACGGTTCAAGGACAATGGAGTAGGAGAATATTCTCTCTATCTGGCTAATCTATCTACATCGCCTCGGTCACATGGGCAACCTTCTATCACACAACAACAGATATCTGTAGCATCAACATCAACGCAACCACCAATAGGGCCAAATACAAAGTTTAATGGACATTTTATCAAAGAAAAATTCCCCATGGATGATCTTGAGGATAGAGATATTTTAAGTTATCTCTATAAAGATGAAGATGAAATAGTTCTCAATGTCAAGTTACCAACTAATAAATATGGTAAGGGATATTCAATCATGCAAAAGATGGGCTATGAGGGTAATGGTCCTATCAAAAAAAGAAAAGAAGGAGTAGTTGAGCCTATTGATCCTCCAGGACTTGCTGCAAAAGATAAAACATGACTAGGCTATGATACTAGCTCAAAAGAAACAACATCTAAACAATTGAATGATAATGTACTCACATTGCAAGAAAGTTTTGATCCAAGGGAAGCATGCTTAACAACAATTCAGAGTTTCATCGATAATAACTCTAACATAGATTCTGGAGAATACGAATGGGATACCATCCATAATGATGAATTCTGGAGGGACAAACAGGTTGATGTGATACACAAGTATATGCATATTCTAATCAAAGGAGAAGGTTCAGGGACCCAACCACACGAATTTGAACTACAACGCGACTATGATTCTAGTGATATCGAGTCAAATTTAATCGAACAAAACTACCGTGAGGACAATACCATCATTGACCTACCGCATACCTCAGATCCTATAGACACTTCCGTTATGAACATAACCATAACCGATTTCACGCAGCTTAATGATCCGCTACCGCTAATACATCCCGATCTTATCGATTGGGATCTATCTAAACCTCTAGATATACCTATGTTTCCAACCGATGAATCTATCGTAAACTTCCTTTCCACAGATGATGTAAATGATTGTTCCATTGGCGATTTTTAGCATGAGATCCTTAGTCAGGAGAGTGTCAAGTTTCCTAGCTACAAAAATAAAATAAAAAAGAAAGATCTAATGGTGAAAACTAGAATCTGACAGTATTAGATCAAACAAAAGATAAAACAAAGAGTGTATCAGATGGTGAAAACCTTTTTAAGGCACCAGATGATGGGATGCTTGAAAATCTCCTAGAGCAATATCATGAGTGATCGCCTATCTTGATTGAGCCTACAAAAGTAGTTAATCTTGAAACTACAGAGAAACTGAGGATTCTACAGTTGGCTGCATCAATGACAGATAAAGAAGTACCTGAGTTCATGGAATTTCTTAGAGAAAATCAAGTCAACTTTGCATGGTCTTATGCAGACATGCTCGGTCTTGATCCCGATCTTATAATGCATCACTTGTCCATTAAACCAAGAGTAAAACCTGTGAAAAAAAAACTTAGAAAGATGCATCCTCATGTGGCACTACTAGTTAAAGAAGAACTTAAGAAACTCCTCGATGTGGAATTTATAAGATCAATTGACTATGCATAATGGATCTCCAACATAGTTCCTGTATCCAAGCCTGACAAAAGTGTTAGAGTATGCACAAATTTCAGAGATCTTAATAAGGCATGTCCTAAGGATGACTTCCCTCTTCCAAGCATTGATACTATAGTTGATTTGATGGTTGGCCATTCCATGTATTCACTAATGGATGTTTTTTTTGGTTATAACCAAATCAAGATTTCACCCGAAGACCAGGACAAAACAACTTTCACATGTCCCTGGGGGACTTACTGTTGGAACGTCATGCCATTCGGTTTAAATAATGCTAGGGCTACATACCAAAGAGCTATGACTACAAAATTTCATGACATGATGCACACATTCATGGAAGATTATGTCGATGACATATTGGAAAAATCATACACAAGAGAAGGACATATTGAGATATTATCCAAAATATTTGCAAGGTTAGAAAAGTTCAAAGTTCGTTTGAACCCTAAGAAATGTGTTTTTGGAGTCACATTTGGAATTTTTTTGGGATACATAGTTTCAGCAAAAGGAATTGAAGTAGATCCCACCAAGGTACAAGCAATCATGGAAATGCCTCCACCAAGGAATATCAGTCAGTTGAGATCACTACAGGGACGAATCCAATCTATACGAAGATTCATTGCACAACTAGCAGATAAATGTCTACCTTTCACACATCTAATACATAAGAATGTTCCTTTCAAATGGGATGATAAGTGTGAAATGGCCTTTCAAAAAATCAAGTAGTACTTAATGAACCCACCAGTTCTGATACCACCAAATCTAGACAAACCACTTATCTTATACATTTCTGCAATAGAGACATCTTTGGGGGCATTGTTAGCACAAGAGGACTCTACAGGAAAAGAACATGCAATCTATTATATCAGTCGAACATTAACAGGTCATGAACTCAACTACACTTTCATTGAGAAGGCTTGCCTAGCAGTGGTCTTTGCTTCGCAAAAATTTTGACACTACATGTTAACTCATACAATCAATCTTGTTGCAAATATTGATCCACTCAGATATCTGTTAAGCAAGGCCACATTGATAGGAAGGTTAGCAAAATTGGTCATGATCTTAAGTGAGTTCGATATTCATTATATTGATCGCAAAGCAATCAAAGGAAAAGTTATTGCTGACCAACTGGTTGAAGCACCCCTACAAGTAGAGCATCCCATGCACATTGAATTTCTAGATGCTAATTTCTTCACTACAGAATCAAAACAACCATGTTCATTATATTTTTATGGTTCATTTACCCAACATGGATCGGGGGCAGACATACTCTTTGTCATCCCTCAAGGAAATACCATTCCTCGGTCATATCGGCTAATGTTTCCATGCACTAATAACATAGCCGAATATGAGGCTTTAATCACTGGACTCAAAATAGCATTGGAATGGAGAATCACATAATTAAAAGTCTACAGTGACTCACAGTTAGTCATTAACCAGATCAATGATGATTATCAGACTAAAGATGACAAATTGTTGCCATATAAGAAAATGGTTGACAATTTCAAGAAATACTTTGTAGAAATCAAGTTCATACAAATTCTAAGGCTTGATAACAAGGCAGCTGACGCTATGGCCACAATCGCTTCATCGTTACAACTCCCAAAAACTCAGGCTTGCTACGAATTTTTGGTGGAACAATCATTTACACTTGCCTATGACACACCTGAAAGCCAAATCATTTTCCACTTGGTAGGATCCAATTCACCTTGGTATGGAAAAATTTATGCCTACCTAAAAGACGACATCTTACCCCTAGACTTATCCCGTAACCAAAAGCACAACTTTATCTGCCAATCCTCTCGCTATACCCTTATCGCTAACACTCTTTATCGCCACAGTCTTGATGGTACTTTACTTCGATGTCTTGAACGTGATGAATTCGACAAGGCTTTACAAGAAGTTCATGGTGGCATTTGTGGTACTCATTCAAGTGGACTAACCTTATCCAAGAAATTGATTAGAATGGGTTACTACTAGCCTACAATGGAGAGGAAATCATTCACTTTTGTAACGAAGTGCTCTAAATATCAGATACATGGAAATATCATTCATGCACCAGCACAGGAACTACAACCATTCATACCAACCTGGAAATTCTCTCAATGGGGGTTGGATTTAGTTGGAAAGATTCATCCTTCATCCTCGAATGAACACAAGTTCATCATCACAGCGACAAAGTATTTTACCAAGTGGATTGAGGCAGTCCCTCTCACTAAGGTCACTGGCAAACAAATCTCATCATTCATACTCAACTATCTCATTTGTCGGTATGGCATTCCTAACTCCATCATCACAAAAAATGGATGGCCATTCAAGAATCAGGATGTTGATGAACTTTGTGAGAGATTCCATATTCAACACAGATACTCAACACCTTATTATCCACAAGGGAATGGCCAAGCAAAGGCCTCAAAAAAAAAAAAATGAAAATATTGAAGACTGTGAATGATGCAGGGAAAGATTGGCACGTTCAACTTAATCCCGCATTATGGGCCTACCGAACTAGTATTCGAATGCCAACAGGAGCAACACCATTTGCTCTTGTCTATGGAGCAGAAGCCATTTTACCACTAGAAGTTGAGATCCCATCACTTAGAGTATCACTAAAAGGTCTCATAATAGATGATGAATACAGAGTTTCCCGACTCCAAGAACTGAAACTTCTTGATGAAAAGAGACAACAAGTAGTTGATCATTTGAAAGCATATCAACAAATGATGTCTCACAACTATAATCATAGAGTCAAACCACGTACCTTTCAGGTTGGTGATCTTGTTCTAAAAGAGAACCCACGCAATCAACGAGACAAAGAGAAGAAAGGAAAGTTTGAACCTAATTGGCTGGGTTCATATGTGGTCATAGCAGTATACGGTTCAGGGGCATACAAGCTGTCAATGCCATAAGGGGACCTGTTTGATGAACCCATCAACAACATGCACCTGAAAAAGTATTATGTCTAAAGCAGTTATCATCATCTATAAAAGTCCTTAAAAAATACAAAAACATTAGAAAAAGTCATGAAGAAATACAAAAACATTAGAAAAAGTCTTGATAAAATACAAAAACAGCAAAAAAAGTCCTAAAAAAATGGTTACCCTGGTGAAAACCTGGCAAACAGGCATATCGGTAGTGACAAAATAAAAAAATAAAAAAATTAGAAAAATGCAATAAAAATAAATAGTGAAAATCTGGGAAATAGACACTATTTCTAGCTGTCCATCTATTAGTTCATGTTCTGCACTTGACTTCTCAGCCTTCATTTCATGTATCTTTCCATCATCTTAGGGTCGTACCAGCATCATGTTGCCATCATTTTCCTAGAATGATAACGTCTTACCATGGCTTGATTATTGTACATATCCATTTCAACAGGTTGTGTCAAATACTGGGGGCAAATGTTGACATACTCGGGGGCAATCAACTTTCAAATTTTACCAAAACAACTAGACAATAACATCAAATCCAACCATGCGAACAAACAATCAAATCCCATGAACAACTATCCAACCATTGATCCATATCATACTAGTTTTTCAGCAAAATACCATATCATGACTCATATCTGGATGATCTAAAATTTGAATAATGATTGGAATATCAGTTCTACATTTTTGAACAATGGTTGTTTTATTTTTTGATATCATCTCTCTTGAGCACACTCAATGATGTACTGAACTAGAGTGGCAAGGAAGGAGGATGATTTTTCTTTGTCTATTGTCTTGAGGTTAACTATCAATTTGATGCAAATATGTCATGAGACATGATTTCCAAAGCATATCATTAACAACCATTCCATATTTGCATTAGAAGGTGGTTAGTCTTTGTCTGTTTATGTAAGAAATGCTCAAGTCATCTCGATTCAATTATACCTTGATGCTTGTGTTCGCTTGCTATATCAAAAATCATGAAAGTTGTACTCAGGTCATCATTGGTGCTAATCTCCCCTCTGATGCTTGTACATACTTCCAACATTTTATATGGCTCTATAATGATTCACGAAAGCTACTCGAAGGCTCAACAAATAGTTGGTTTTATTTAGTTGCATTTCATTTAGATCAATGTATATATTTGCATACTGGATTCGCATTAGAGTTTTAAACAAAGTTGAACACATAAATCAACGGTTGTCATGTCTCTTTGGACTATATGTGGAGGACTTTTGGACATTTGTTTCATCCTCATTTCATTATCATTTCATCTAGGTCTTGTGCATATCATATAGTTTAACATTCATCATTTAGATCCTTTCTCATTTATTTATCCTTCATGATGCATTATCATTTCATATTTCATATCATTTCATTGCATATCATGGGACATTCTCATTTTTATCATCTTTGTTTTATTCTCATATCATTTCGATCCTTTATCATTTCGTATCATTCATTTATTCATTAACCATTTTTCATTATTATCTTATCCATCATTTTTTTGTATCCATGTCATTTTCATTTTACATAGTTATATGCCATTTACCATCTTCATTTCATTGTTACATTTTCATATCATTACGTTTTACATATTCTATCATTTCATTACATTTTGTCATCTCATATCATTATTATTCATATAATTATCATTTATCATTTATCATCTCATCAGATCATATCATTTTATCATCTCATTTCATTTCATCATTTCATATCATTACATTTCCTTACATTTTATCATCTCTTTTCATTTCATTTCATCATTTCATATCATTACATTTCATTTCCATCATTACATTTCATTTCATATCATTACATATCATTTTATCATCTCATTTCATTTCATTTCATTTCATTTCATTTCATTTCATTTCATTTCATTTCATTTCATTTCATTTTATTTCATCATTTCATATCATTACATTTCATTTCATATCATTACATTTCATTTCAATCATTACATTTCATTTCATGTCATTACATTTCATTACATTTCATTACATTTTATCATCTCACTTCATTGCATTTTATCATCTCATCATATCATTACATATCATACATTTCATCATTATTAATCCTTTCACATCATTTATCATTCACATATTTTCTCATTTTTCATATCAGTTCATTTGTCATTTTTTTTATATACAAAATTTGATCCATATCATTTCATAAACATATTACATATTCATCATGCATTTCATAAGCACAACATCACATCATCATCATTTATAGCATTTGAAAAATTCAAAAACACAAATTTCATATATATTACATTTTCACATAATTTGAAAACCATATATTTCATATCATATATCATAGCGTCTCAACACGTTGCATTTTTATCATCATCATCCACCTACATGAGATCATTAGTACACATCATATTACACATCATCATATCATTATCCTGTCACATCATCCTGCAAATCATGTTAGTCAGTAAATCATCAAAACTATATATCAAAGTCCATATCACATAAACAAGGAAATAAATGCATATCCATCTCATATCATCATATCAAATGCAACACATCATCAAAAATCATCACCGCTACATATCATCACTCATTAAAAATACATACAAATGTCCAAAAGTCCAATGACACTGAAAAGTCTAGAAATATACATGAGATATGATAAGAAATCAATATACATGCTCCATGAATATGATGAATATCAACAATCCTGCATATATGGCTCAAGGCTGGCTAGTGGACCCCCTTGATGGAGGTAGTCTCATGGATGGTGGCTGCCACTAGTCCCTACATCTAGATCCCGTCAAGGCCTAATAACCCCTAGGCTCTGTGTGGGTGTGCGTGTCCTGCTCCTGGTCCTACTGTGGGATCGTGGGAAAGGCTCTCTGCGCTCAGGAGGACACAACTCCTCTTATTGAACTCGATTATACTTCGCCTCTCTGGCCATCTCAAAGCTCTCTGCAATGGCCTCTTGTAATGATGCACTCTCTACAGTGCCCATAAGCCTCTGAGCAACACCCTCTACCTCTACTGCCCTTCGTCTAATAGAATCCCTCTCTACTATTAACTGGGCTACCTGTGGGTCTAGGGCAGGCTTAGGTACCTGTGCCTGTGTTTGTGCCTATTCCTGTGACTATGCCAGCTGTGCCTGTAGCTGTGCGACCAATCCCTACGCCTAAACCAACTGGCTCTGCAACTGCACCTGCTATCCCTGCAGTGTCTGCACCTGGGCCTGCAGAGTATCTATCTGTCCCTACTGAGAGGTGGAGGCAACCCTGATCACTGTCCTCCACCCAATCCCAGTCCTCGGCCTCTGCATGATCTGAACACCGCCCAAAATGTCTGGCCTCGATCTCACTGGTACATGCCCCTCATCTCTGCCGTCATCTCCATCACTCCCATCTAAGCTCTCCTCCTCTCCACTCTCCTCATCCTCTCCCCCAACCATTTTCTGCTCACCACCTACCACATCCTCCTATCTCCCTGCCCCTAGCTGTGGTACCACCACAATGCGTGCTGGCTCATCAAGACATGTCAACCATGGAAATGGATGTGTATGATAATAAATAGAGTACTCCTCAGACATCCCAGCATCAACAATATCCCGTCTATCATCCCATGCCTTAGGCGCTAAAGCAATATACTCTGTATAGGCTATTTGATATGAAATGCCAGGTCCCCATCCTACCTCATCCTTGCTCCGCACATAGTGAGCAACACCCTGAGGCATACCCTGTGTAAATCCGAACTGTTGTTGTACCCGCAATGCCAAAAACTTCTCAATGATAAATGGGGTCCTCCCTATCAATAACTGGGGCAGACATATGAACGAAATCTCTAAATGATTTGTATCCCATGGCTCGCAATCTAGGTATGGCCGCCATATCACTGCATCCATATCATCGAGACACCGTCTCTAGTAATCCAGCTTGCCCAGCTTAGACTGGACAAGGAACATGGCATACACATACACATATGGTCGGCCTGGTGGCCTCGCTCTGGGATAGGCTAGTCTCATCACAACAATATGCTCCCATGCCCAAATCTGGAGCAGTGTCACACCACATGATATACTAGATGAACCTCTGTACTAGCATCTGCTCTAGGATCCTCCCCCATCCCACTGATAGTACCTTTACTCGGTGATCCAGACAAAGGAGACCTCCAATAAATGCACCCAAAACTGCAGGTAAGGCTGGATACCTCCTGAAGTCTGCCCATGGTACCCAATATCCTGCTATCTGCACGTCACCGTATACTCTCCTCAAAGCATATGTCCCACCTAACTCCTTGTGATCATAGAACACAAGGGTGCCAACCACTGGAATACCCAAAATTCTGTAAACATCCTCTGGAGTCACAGTCACCTCACCCATCGGCAGATGAAAGGTGTTGTGCTCCAAATGCTACCTCTCTGTTAGAGCGGTCAACAGTCCCCTGTTGAATCGAATCAGAGGCATGGACAACAACGATCCCAATCTGCATACCCCTATCAGTGCTACATCATCTGGTGTCAGCTCTAGTATCCTATCCCACCCCGCCAAGTGACGCTCCCTAATCTTGAGGTTTTTGAAAACCTCCTATTTTCAGTTATTACAAAGACAATCAATCAACATCATATCAATGATTCAATCTCAATCAAGCAAAACCAATATAACTCATGTCTATCTATCTGTGACCCATATCAGTGACACATACTCATCAGACTCATATTAAGTGTTTTATCTAGGTGACTCATATCATGCAATCAATATGCTCTATCATCAATTACTATTTGTTTTCTTTTTCAAGAATAAAAATATATCAACAATCAAAACATCATCCTATTTGTATTTCAGTCACGAATGCAAATATGTTTTCAATCAATCATCTACTATTTGTTTTCTATCGCAGAAAACAAATTTATCAAAAGTCATATCAATCATATACTCTTTGTTTTTCGTTCAGGGGAGACAAAGTTATCAGCTATTTACTCTTTGATTTCTATTTCGGAAACAAAGTTATCAATTATTTATCATCTTTTCTATCCCTATCAACATGATGATAAGACAATTTCTCTATCTATTGACCAAGGAAGCAATATACATCATCATTCTTTCATCACTTTCATCAAATCACACATTATGTCTCTTTTTCCTAGATGCGCTAATTTGCGGCCTCTATGCGCTGAAACTCATATGCGCTATTCTGTATCCTGGATGCGCTAAAACTCAGATGCACCATTCTTTTCCCTGGAAGTGCTCAATCATTTCCTCTATGCGTTATTTCCCTAAAAGCGCTAAAACTGTAATCAAAAGCACCACTTTATTCACTGGATGAGCGACAACCCTAAATGCGCTAAATTATTTCCTAGATGTGCTAAAGTCCTAATTTTCCAATGGCATCCTATAAGCGCTACTCTAGCTATCGGATGCGCTAAACTGGTTTCTACAGTGAACATGCAAAAAGCATCCTATAAGTGCTAAAACAAACATCAAAAGCGCTAAAACATTCCTAAAAGTGCTAAAACAGACTGTTTACGCCTAAATCTGTGGGAAAAACATGAAAAATTTGATTCAAAATAGAAAATTTCAACATAAAAGTGGTTGGATCTACTCACCAGTGGTCCATATGTAGCTGGTCTCTGGTATCGGCGGGCCCACTCGAATCTATGTCTGTGGTACAAAATCTCCATCTCGCCATGTCACTATCAGAGGAAAAAGTTTCTGAAAGTCAAAAAGTGCAAATGACTTGTCCTTTTCTCCCTTTTTCCCTTTTAAAGGTTAAACAAAAGTGGGTTTTTTTTGGCATGTTATTTTCTTTTTATCTTTTATCTCACTTTGACCTTACTTTCAAACTGGGGTGTCCATATACATCATTTTTCGAGAGCTAAATCACTGACATTACATCAAAATCAAAATTTCCTCATCAAATCAATTTTTTTTCAAACATTATCCAAAACTCATATCCTCATCAGTGATTTACCTCCTGAGGGGGCATCATTAACACCGGCAACATCTTCCAATCGGAAACATATCAGAGTCAGATCAGGGGCATATTTTTCAAAAAAGGGGCAAAGTCAAACATAGCAAATTTCGAAAGCAGGAATATTTTCTTTGAAGCAATGCATTTCACACATCACTTCAAAGAGGGGCAAAATGTATATGCATAAAATTGGTCATGTCTGATTAATCCTAACATTTAATTAAATATTTATTATTTAATCAATTTCTCTAAAGTCTTCTGCATATAATTAAATTTAATCAATTTAATTATATTGTTCATTCATTTTATTCTTCTGTCATAATTAAATAAATCAATTTTATTTAATTATTTCACATTCATATGTCCACTTGATTAATTAAATAAATACATTTTATTTATTTTAATTAATTATCACTTTTAAATTTAATTAAGTCTTTGATTTAATTAAATTTAGATATTTCTCTTTAAATTCTTCTTCTAGTTAATTAAATATATTATTTAATTAATTTCATTTATGTACCATTTCTGAATTTTTTTAATTAAATATCTTCCATATCTTTTTAAAATCATAATTAAATATTTTATTTAACTATAAAATCTTCCATTATTCTTCAAATCTGGGGTAAATATTCTATTTTAAGAAAAATCTCCATGTCACCCATAAATGAATAATTGAATTTAATAATTCATTATTTATCTTCTTCAAAATCTTTCCATAATCTCACAAAAAGATGATTTTTTACAATTCATCTTTATCATCTTATCTTACATCTTTTTTCAAAAAAGAAAACAAATCTTGCTTTTTGTTTTCTTCTATTTTTCTTCACTCTCATTCATCTTCAACCATTCGGTCTACTAGGAATTTTCACAATCGTTGATTATATCAGCTAATCAAAAGCTTTTGAAAAACTCTATAAATAGCACTGCCAATCAAAGCAATGGGGACAACACACAACAAATGAATTAGAGATTAATTGCATTCTAGCATTATAGCATTCTAGCATTATTGTAATCTTTCATTTTAGCAATCATGTTTAGCATTAGAATAATCATGTCTTAGCTTTACATGCATTTCATATTCAATCTCGTTCTCTAGGAATACTGTTCGTTGAGCCTAGCACATAATCTGAGAGCCAGCTGGAATCAATGAAAACACTGGAGATAGAGGACGATAGGACGACATCGATAACAAGATACTGAGTTTGCATCTCTATTGTTTTAATATTTTGTTTTGATATAATGTCTTATTGGTGTGTTTGATTCATTTGTTTTTACCTATATAAAACACATAAAATCGACCACACATCTCAAACTCACTTTGCATCTCATCAGCAAACTTCATGCTCAAACTATCATCTCCTCCAAAATTGATATTATCAACAAAGATTTCAACAATCAAATATTTATCATGATCAATCTTGAAATATAAATTACTATCAACAGTACCTTTATTAAATCCAAGCTTCAACAAATGTTTGTCCAATCTGGCATACCATACTCTTGGGGCTTGCTTAAGTCCATACAATTCTTTCTTCAACCGACAAACCATATCTCCCTGATCAATCAATTGAAATCCATCAAGTTGCTCAATATACACTTCTTCTTCCAGTTCACTGTTTAGAAATGTTGATTTGACATCCATCTGATAAACCTTGAAATTTTTGTAAGCATCATAAGCAAGAAATAGTCTCCCAGCTTCAATCCTAGCAACAAGAGAAAAAGTTTCTTCAAAGTCAATTCCTTCCATCTGAGAATATCCTTTGCACACAAGTCTTGCTTTGTTTCTAACAACTTCACCTTGTTCATTCAGTTTGTTCCAAAAGACCCATTTAGTTCCAATTACATTTTTGTCCTTAGGTCTAGGAACAAGAATCCATGTATCATTCTTCTCAATTTGCTATAGTTCTTCTTTCATTACTTCCACCCAATGTTCATTTTTGCATGCTTCATTGACACTATTAGGCCCAGTCTTTGAGATCAAACTGTATTCTTCTGCAATTCTTCTCATAGTTTGAACACCTTTGTTCTTATCACCTATGTTTTGATCTTTTGAATGATTTAGTCTTACATACCTTGGAGTCTTAGGGTATTCTTGAACTTCAGGCTCTTGTGATCTCACTTCTGCACTTTCACTAGTTTCTTCCTCTTGATTTTCCAGATTCATTGAAATGATCTAAGCTTAATTTAGAGTTTGAACTTTCTTTCCTTTATCTAAACTGTCATTCTGATTGTCTGAATCATATCTATAGGTTCTAGATGGTCTAACTGTGTCTTCATCAACCTTGACATTAGCACTCTCAATTTCTTTCCTCAATCTCTTATTGTAGCACTGGTAGACTTTACTTTTAGTAGAGTAACCAAGAAAGATTCCTTCATCACTTCTAGCATCAAAATTTCCTATATCTTCATCTCTTTTGATATATCATTTACTCCCAAATATTTTGAAGTATCTAATAGTAGGCTTATGACCAAACCATAGCTCATAAGGAGTCTTACTGGTATCACCTTTGACATGTACCCGATTGAGAGTGTAAACGACAATACTCATAGCTTCTCTCCAGTAGATATGTGGAACATTTGCTTCCAGCATCATGGTCCTAGCAGCTTCTTGAATTGTCCTATTCTTCCTTTCCACAACTCCATTTTGTTGAGGGGTCTGTGAGATAGATATTTGTCTCTTTATCCCATGCTCTTCACAAAAATAATTAAACTCACCGAAAGTGAATTCACCATCTCTATTTAATCTCAGACATTTAATCTTCAGACCTATCTCCGTCTCAGCCATAGCCTTAAAAATCTTGAATTTCTCTAGAGCTTCAGATTTTTCCCTTAAGAAAGTAACCCACATCAATCTAGAATAATCATCAATAAGTAACATGAAATACATGTCTCCTTGTAAACTTCTGACTCTAGAAGGACCACACAAGTCAGTATGCACAAGCTCCAACACTTCATTCGAACAATGTTGTTTGCTCCAGAATGAAACTCTAGTTTGCTTCCCTAATTGACATTCCTTGCATATAGCATTAGTAGGTTTTATCAACTTAGGAAGATCTCTCACTGCCTGAGTAGAACTTATCTTGATAATATTGTCAAAGTTTACATGACACAATCTCCTACGCCACAACCAACTTTCATCAACTTGAGCAATCAGACAACTTTTACCAGTAGCATTTAGGTGAAAGATATTACCTTTTGTTTTTGTACCAGATGCAATCACATTTTTGGAACTCCCCAATATTCTACACTTTCCATTCTTGAATTGAAGATTGTATCCCTTGTCAACCATCTGTCCAACACTTAAGAGATTATGCATCAAACCTTCTACATATAAAACATCATCAGTATTATGATTACCATCAAGAGAAATGGATCCCCTGCCACTGATTACACCAACTTTGTCATCACCAAATCTTACAACACCACCATCATACTTTTCAAAGCTCACAAATTTACTTCTATCACCTGTCATGTGATGAGAGCATCTACTATCAATCACCCATTCATATTTTTCTTCAACTCTGGTAGCTAGAGCTTTCTCCACATTTATGCAACTAGCATATTCAATAGTTACTGGATCATTTTCTTTGATAGCAATAAATACCCATTCATCCTCACTTAAATTCCCTCTATCAGATTCATCATCTGTCACACCTTCATCAACAACATAATAACACTTCCTTTGGAATCTATGCTTGTTAGATCTTGGATTAGGAACTCTTTCCGGGCATCTTGAGGAAAAATGACCTATCTTATTGCAAGAAAAACATTTAAGAGACAATTTCCCTTTATACTTACCTTCTCCTCTGGCTACCCTCTTGACAATAAGTGCTTCAAGATCATCTAGTTTTCTCTCTTCTTCTTCAATCTCTCTCATTTCCTTCTCATACTTGGACATTTTTCTAGAAGAAATTTCTCCCGGATCATATCTCTGCTTATCTTTTCTAGAGATAGTAGCTTTGAATGCAGATTCTATCTTAGGAAGAGATTCACCAAACTCACTTAACTTGAAAGCAACAAGCTTACCAATCAACATGTCTCTGGTTACATTTGTCACAGTCTGGATCTCCTCAATAGCAACAACTTTGTGTTTGTATGCAGTAGGCAAGGATCTTAGCAACAATCTCTGATTCTTCCAATGTTCCACCAGCACATTTGATACTACACACAAGTTCATTCACTCTATGCATAAAATAAGTGATGTTCTCATCTTCACCCATTCTCAAACATTTCATATTTCCCTTTCAGGCTTTGCAGCTTAGCAATCTTCACATGGGTATCACCTTCATACAAAGTTTCCAACTTTTTCCAAATCTCATAAGCAATCTTCAACTCCATTACATTTTTCATCTCAGAATCAGTCAGAGCACTCAACAATGCTTCCTTAGCCCTGATATTGTACTCGACTTCCTTAATCTCACTTGTAGTAGAAGGAACATTCTGTGGGATGATATACCTATTATTTGTAATTGTCTAGTAAGGTTCACCAATGCATCTCAGATGACCCTCCATTCGAGTCTTCCATAGAGAATAATTAGTTCCATCAAATCTTGGACTATCCTTCTTATATGTCACCATCCCGGATCACCTCAAGCGGTCAAGCTTGTTCGGAGGAACCTACTCTGATACCAATTGTTGGAAACACAAGGGCAGACAACTAAGAGGGGGGGTGAATCAGTTGTCACATAAATTACACTTATTAAACTTATTCTCAGATCTGATAAATAAATATGAAAGCATAAACCATCACCACATCAAAAACACACATAACACCAAGATTTTTACGTGGAAATCCTGTTAGGGGAAAAACCACGGTGGAGGTTAGTCCACAAGATTATACTCTATTAAAAGTATTAAAAATAGGGAATGCACATGCATTTAGGTACACTGCCTAGAGCTCACTGCTCAAATACAAAAGGCTTACTGCCGAAAAGAAGACTCATTGTCTTACAGTCACATTCAGATTACATCCAAAAGATTTTGAATTGAGAAAATAACATCTTCTAATGCCTGATTACAGTTCTGGTTAAGCACATAAACTCTTCTTCACACTTTACTTTTTCCTTTGAAAGATTAGAATATTATTTGCACTTAGCACACAACATACATCGCACACCATACCCTCGAATGGTATAAAAAATTGATCATATATATCCGAAACCAAGGATAATATCAACTACATGTCGACCCAACAAAATATGAAATGTGTACAAACTGTCGGCCCAAAACAATAAACAATTTATCAATGTGGACCAAACAATGTCAGCCAAAACATAGTAAGGACCCAAAACATCCTCAAATATGAAACACCTTCAAAATTTATGCCTCGAAGATCCGCAACACACTATAATCACCCTATCCGCCATGATCATGAAAAACATGAACTCAGAGAAGAAAATCGCCAATCACGAGCACAACAATCAATGTGGACCAACAAAATAGATAGAGCATGATCTAGAAACATCCACAAGCATCATGAATCACTATAGAAGCATCCACAACAACTCAAATTACTAGAATCACATCATCTTCTTTCAGGAACACCAACTAAAGCAACATAACAACTGTCAGAAAATAGATACTCATAACTCAATCAAATCTTTATGCGAACCTCTAAAACTTCATGTGGATAAACTAGATATACTTGTCAACAAACCCTTTAATCTGTAACCTCTTATCATCAATATACTGAGCTAGCCATCATACTGAACTTCACTGCATCACCGACAACCTGCAACTTATTTTATTACAATTTTCTCAATATCCTCGACATATACAGCCTTAAAGACATTAAAGGAAATAGTGTTGACATCAATGACAACCACATATCAGCAATATCCAACATGTAGATCTACATTCCAAGGTTCAAATAAGGTTTTGCAAGTTGTGACATTATTTGTTCATTCATCATTCCTTCATGTTTTTCTATTTCATTTCAAGGTTTAATTACCAAAATAGGGTTTGACTAACGAAAACCTCCATTCCCTAACAAAAAAACATTTTTCTCCTCTCTTTGTGTATTGTAGATTTGGAGGTTGAAGAGAAGAAGATCTCAAAGTTGCAAAATTACAAAGTTGTCAAATTTGTCACCATTCTTGCAATTTCACTAAAATTGGCCTATAAAATTTATTTTCGGCTTTCTGAATGAGAGATTCAGGAATTTGGGAGTACAGATACAGAGGAACAAAACCTAAAAACTAATTTTCCAGAGCCCTAGATAAGACCCATTCGCCATAGTGCGAATGAGTCCTCAGTCAGCTTTCGAAAGTTGAAGAGAAGAAGATCTCAAAGTTGCAAAATTACAAAGTTGTCAAATTTGTCACCATTCTTGCAATTTCACTAAAATTGGCCTACAAAATTTATTTTCGGCTTTCTGAATGAGAGATTCGGGAAATTGGGAGTACAGACACAGAGGAAAAAAACCTAAAAACTAATTTTCCAGAGCCCTAGATAAGACCCATTTTCCATAGTGCGAATGAGTCCTCAGTCAGCTTTCGAAAATAGTGTTTTCTAAGAGGTACACAAGATTTTCCCTTCTCAAATCTGCCAGAAGGTTTATTGATTTTGATAGGATTATGCTTCATTTGAAAAAACCACTTTTTACTTGTCTTAAATGAGATCATTTGGTATTTTTAATCCTTCTCCCAAAACCATTATTCAGTCATTTATGCCAAAAGTTATCTCAGGACACTTTGTGCCAGAACAGGACACTTTGTGACAGTTTTCGAGACCAGTTTTAAGTGTCCTCCACTCATTTGATTTGTGTGAAATAAATTGTGTCTATTAGCTCTATGGTTAATCTACTCAGATCTGGTCTTACATTTTAGTTTTGAGTTGATTTACTATTTTTAGTGTGTCTCCGAAAAGTGTTGTTTGGCCTAGACCCTCGTCCTAACACAACAAAAGGGAAATTGCTAGATCCTTCATAAAATTCACTCACCTCATGGTTGAAAGTGGATTTTGACTTGGGAGATCTCATTTATTGAATGAAATGGAAGAATAGGTGGGTTCATTACGCTCATTTTTACCTTTTCCATTTATAGTAAGTTTGGTGAAACATCCCAAATTTAGTATAAAACCCTATGTGTTTGAACCCTACCCCTATTTTTCTATGTTTCAATTGGTATTTATTATTTTTTACTTTAAGGTAATTGTTCACAACATGGTGTTTATCAATTTCTTTAAAGTGGGGGCATACACATCCCCGCTCATTGTTCGCTTCAAAGTGTGGTTTTCTTATTTCATGTGATGTTTCTTCTTGGTGGTGACATTGGGTTTGATGTTCCTTAAGAGCGTGGCCTTTCTTAACATATGACATTCCTCTTAGTGGTAATGCTATAACTTGCATTCACTAAGTTGTGAATCTTTTATCCTCAACTAGTCCTCTCTTGGTGACATCAGACATGATGTTACCTAAGGTGAGACCTTTCATTAACTTAGAAAAACCCCTTTGAATACTCTATCCTATTGTATTTAAAATGGCCACCAAGCATAACACAACTTGCTTTCCAGTGGAGCCTTATTTTTCATGAGTGCCTAGCATAATGCAACTTTCTAGCCTTGTGACCATTTTTGTGGTGCTTTATCAAAGTTATCAGGAGGTAAACTTTGGTATGGTTGATACATAGGAGCTTGTAGACCTGGCATGACTTTCCCATCAGCCACCTTTTGGGGCTCACCTAGTGGACAACATATTTCACTAGCCCATGTGAGTATATTTTGTTTACATAGTGGACAACGGGTTTCCACTTGTGAACATTTTTTGGACAAATAGCTAATGCTTGATTCATACTTATTGGACAAATAGTCGATGCTTGCTCCACTCCTCTTTCTTTTGCATTAATTTTGACATTGTATGTTTGTGTATCTTGTCTTGCTGCTGCATATTTATGAAAAGGAGGAAAATAGATTCACCATAATGAAACATATGATTCACCTATTTCACTCTAATTTCATTCAACATGTGTGCTTTAAATGCAAATGAGGAACAAAAATTAAATCTAACCTAAATACCAGTCAAAAGGTAGATCTGGAAAGGGTCAAATGTTGTGTACCTTTCATCAAAAGTGCTTTTTCAAATCTAACTGAGGACTCATTTGCCCTATGGTGAATGGGTCTTGGCTAGGGCTTCAGAAAATCAGTTTCTAGGTTATGTTCTTCTTAGTATGCACTCCTAGATTCTAATCAGGCACTGTCAGAAAGCCAAAAATAAAACCTGTAGCTTAGTTTTTGTGGTTTGACAACTTTTCTTGCATCTTTGACAACTTCACAACTTTCTTCAAAATTTCTTTCCAATTGATCTTCAACCTAAAACCTCTAATCACACATCAAAGAAGAGAAAATGTTTTTTGTTAGGGAATAGGGGTTCGCCTTGGTCAAACCCAATTTTGGTAATTAAACCTTGAAATGAAATGAAACATGAAAGGAATGATGAATAAACAAATTCAATTTCACAACTCACCACACCTTATTTGAAACCTTGGATAAATCTACAATCTAGCATGAAGTGGCCTTAATGAATGTGGATATTGATCATGAAACTTGATTAGAAACAATGCCTTTCATATGCTTGGTAGATATTGAGTGCTACATTAACAAATTAGCTTCAAACAACATACATGATGCACTAAATCTTTGACATGACACTTGGAATCTTGATTGTGGCAATAATCTTCTATAAATCTGCCCTTGAATGCCTTGAAAATGCTCTATCAATGCTCTTGTGAAAATACTCTTGAGATAACTTGAATTGCTAGGATTGCTTAGATGAAACATAGTGAAATAGCCTTGTATTTATAGGTAACTTAACATTAATTCTCGAAATTCAAATATCACAAGCTGACATTGAATTATAGATTTCAAATCATTAAAATACTGCCAAAAACATATCCAAAAGAGGGGTCTTGGGTCTAAGTGAGGACCTAAGGACCCATTTTCCATGTGGCGAATGGGTCCTAGGCCACTTACCTAGGACACACATCAGACAAGGTGAAATGTCATGTGAAAATAGGGTATTAGGACCTAGTGAGGACCCATTCACCATATGGCGTATGGGTCCTAGGTCATCTACCTAAGACACACACCTTCTAAAATTAAGTGTTGTGTAATGGAATTTATAAATGTCGGGTTTTATCCCTTAGAATTTGCATTTAATTAGGCTTGGATTTGAATTAAAGGGGCCAATTAAGGAAAATTATCCTCAATTAATTAATAAATCCCTAGATTAGTGTGAAAGTGTAAAGACACACCTTACAACACCCTTTTATAAGGCACGATTAAGTCCATTTAATTTAGAAGGGCCCTAGACTTAATGTGAATATGTAAAACATAGTACAACACTAAATCAAGGCAACATTAGGTTCACTTTAATATTAATTATTCCCAAATTAAGTGAAAAGGGATACTTTTTCCATTACTACATTTTGCCTCCACTTTAGTGAGAGTATGACCCCATGCCAAACTCACACTAAAGTAGAAATTCAAGACAATTATGTATGCAGCAATGAAAAAGATACACAATCATACAATGTCAAAGAACAAGAAGAATCAAGCCTAGATTGTCCAACACGATGTGGAACACATCTAAGCTATCTGTTTGCGCTCACTTCGAGGTAGCAGAACTTCAGGTTGTCCACTAGGCGAGTCTTCCAATAGGGTGGAAAATGAGAGAATCATATTAGGCTCCCATATCATATCAAAGCTATCCTCCTAACAACTTCAATAAGGCACCACAATGCTAAGCAAGGCTCCATAGGCAAGTAAGGTGTGTTATGCTAGGTGGCCTTGAATTTAGGGTTTCAAGCTCCATAGGGCTTAACAAGCTATGTTATGCCAAACACATGATATTAGAAAGATTACACAAGATGTACCATGGAGAAACCCTTTCGGGAAAAAACTCCACCAAAAATTATTCTATAATTCAATCTCTGAATTACAATAGCTCCAATTCTTGCTTGAGAATGCTTCTTCTGTCTTCACCAATCTTCTTCACAACCTGCAATAAAAAACTCTCACAACTCTATTCAACTTGCTTGAGATAAATAGGCTTTAATTAGCTTTGTAAACTCAACATGAGTTACAATTACAATGCACAAACCCTATCCCTAAAAGGTACACCATATCTCATGCAAATAGAGTTATCTTGTGAATAACAATGCTAAAACATGTGCTTCATCCATTTGGGCGTCCCAAACTGAAGCTACAACTCATCCTTCACTTTTGGTGATAAATCCAAAGCTCTTCCTCAAAGCTGGCACCCTTAAGTAATCCTACTTAACTGAGCCTTCAAAAATATCTTATCATGCATGAGAGGTAAATCCAATAAAGCATCTTGGGCATCCAAGTTGGCTCCAAGTGATTTATAGTTAATTGAAACATTTACTCAACACCATTCATGCAAGAATGGTCATCCCCTATTAACTGGAGGTAGTCCTTGTTATTTGTCATACAACTCAAGTTATTAGCCATGCATTCCAAGTTAACTGAAGCTAACTACATGTAACTCAAAATAACCAACATGTATGCAACATGCGCTTGCATGCAACTGAAGATAACTGAACCATAACTGAACTGAACTGAATCGAAATGAACTGAACTGAATTGAACTGAACTGAACTGAACTGAACTGAACTGAACTGAACTAAACTAAACTAAACTGATTCTGAACTGAACTGAACTGAACTGAACTGAACTGAACTGAACTGAACTGATATGAACTGAACTAAACTAAACTTCAAAGATGCAAACATCAAATCCTAACTCCTAGGATCTTTACATGCATTCATAAGTGTTAACTGTTACTCCGTATAGTTAACTGAACACAAGGTGAGTGTCACCTTACCATGTGTGCACCCACATGCTCCTATTATTTAGGAATAACTACAAATGTCAATTTCATGATTTATTTCATCAAATAATTAATCTCATCCCCATCTTAGTGTTGTTGAACACATTCCAAGAATCTAGGAGATACATGAAATAATTAATGTTTAGGATTTGCAATTAAATGGCATCCTATTTCCAACACATTGTATATATAGGTTTTTGTTCAAGGGGATCTTGATTTTTTCATGTAAGGTCTTCTTCTTAGGGATCATCGTTCCTAATGCCTCCAAGAGAGGACAAGTCAAGAGTAAAAGATTCACAACTTAGGGAATGTAGTGCGTCACATCGCCACTAAGAGGAAATTCGTACGCTAAGCAATATCGCACTCTTAGAGGACATCAAACCCAATAACACCACCAAGAAAAGGACACATCACAAGAAAAAAAAATCACACCATGAAACATGTGAAATGTTGAAAGATATTATCGATGTATGCCCCCACTTTAAAGCGGTTGCTAACACCATTGCTGTGAGCAATTCTTTAAAGATGCCAATGTTCAATCCTAAGACATGAGAGATTACTTAGAAAGCCCTATGCCAAGTCATATGTTTCTGAAATAAAGCTATGTCATGAAAAAGGAAGGAGGGATTGCCCCCAAAAATACATAAGGGATATATGGATTTGGGGTCAACATCTCTTTGCTACAATGTTGTTATAGAGATCATAAATGTCATCATTCCCTAAATACTCAGAGAATTGGAAGAATGACACATAGAGAGTGAAAACAAAGAAAAATCCTTTTGGGTCAACATGGAAGAGACCTAAATGTCTCAAAACCTTGTGTCATCCCCAAAAGGAAAAACACAAGACAAACAAAAAGATAAAATGTTTACGACATAAAGAAGAATGTAGATACTCATAGAGGAATGCACAAAAAGAGAGAGAGATACATGAAATGAAACAACAGGGATGATCTCATTATGAACATGCAAACATGAAAATGAAAACAATGCAAAATACTAGTAAGGCACATGTGAGTCAACCTATAGTAGGTCATTCGCATCCCAATCTTGTTCAGTGTATACGGAAGGAGGACAACTAGCCAAAGGGATAACATCAAATGCCAAAACTAGGACAAGGCTAACTAATCCCTTGCCCCCACTAAGTGTAGGACAAGGATGAGCCGAGATGAATGATGATATGTTGCTCCTTGCAAAAAGGAAATGATTTACAATGAATGTAAAACATGCAATAGTGAGTATGCTATGATCCTACAACTATTACATGGCAAGGAGCAACATCTATTGTTATTGATTATAATGAGTAGACAAAGTATCAACTTGATGCCTATCAAATGGGATATTCCCACATGTAGTATCTATCAGTTCAAGATGCACCAAAATTAAAGTTGTCTTAGAAGAATCTTTCGTAAGGGTGTTGACATTGAGTGAAGGCTTGTTTGTTTCTTTTGAGGGACAATAACCAAGACCATTAGTCATTTCTTGTGTTTTATTCTCTACAGGGACACAAATACCTTGTTATCTAGCATCACATCCTTTTCCACTATAACCAAGTTGTTTCATAAGTTCATAACCTCTTCCATAAAGCTTTTTCATTTCTTTTGGATTTGGTGGTGGCTCATAATCAACTTCATCAAAGTTTGTGGTGTAACTAGCTTCTTCCTCTAAAGTGGTTGAAGTGGATGCTTTCAAATTTTGTGTTGACATTACCACTTTTTCTTTTCCATTTTCAGAATCTTTTGTTGTGATCTTGTATTCTCCCATGAATGTTTGTGTGAAATCTAAGGAACCCAAATCATCTTCCAATAAATTTGTGACTTCTTCAATATGCTTTTCTTTTTCTTTCTCTTGCACGGGTTCCACTTGTATAGTTGGTATCAATGTTTTCAAAGGACTTTCATTGTTTTTCTCAATAAGAAAAGCACTGTAAGGCTCAAGATCATCTTTGGTTGTATATACTTTTTTGTTGTATATATACTTCATTTTACGATGAAGAGTAGAAGGCACCCCATTCATTTCATGAATCCATGATCTTCCTAAGAGGAGATTATATGAAATATCGTGAGGCATAACATGGATTGGAGTTTGCAATGAAACCTTTCCAACTTTAATAGGTAATGTGATCACACCAAGTGATTGTTTTCCTATGTTATCAAACCCATGAATAGATAAAGAATCAGGCTGAATTTGGCTTTTGTCTACTTCAATCTCATCAAGAAGGTTTATGCTACACATGTCAAGGGTTGAGCCACTGTCAACAAGAGTTATTTTTATGACTATTCGATTAATGTAAGCTATTATCATGAAAGCTTCCTTTTTTTTTCTCTTCAAAGGAAGGTAACTCATCTTGATGGAAAGTAATGTCAAGTTGGCTAGAGTTGTATCTTGAATTTGGGTTGCCACATCATTTGGTTGCATGTTAGGAGGGGTAGGAATTTTTTTTAAATCACTTTGAAGAATGTTATGATAACTAGGTGATGCTTGAATAAGGTCCCATAAGGATATCTTAGAAGGAGTATTTTTAAGTTTTTCAACAAGATCATACTCCTTTCCACTTTGTAAAGGAAAATTAGGAGCACTAGGCAAGATAAGTTAAGGCAATGGGAGGGATTTTGGATTTGTTTGTCTTGGTTGTAGATTGTTCCTAGTGTTAATGTATGAGCAACGATATTATAACTTGGTTACTGTGAAACATTATCATTATCAAGTTGCCTTGTAGGTGGTTCTAAGATAAGCTTAGGTTTATTTTTAACTTGTGGTTGTTGTGAGGGTGGATAGATGGCAAGAAGTGGCTTAGGGGATCGCTTCAAGGGATATCTAATGTGCATAACATCAAAAGATTTATCCTTATTTTCATGCTCTTTTATTGAAGGGAAGTCTAATGTCACTTCATCATCTTCATCTAAGGAAGCCTCATTTTTATTGTTTGAAAGACATGTGTCAATGTTCTCATTTTCTTGCACCATGATATCTTCTCTAGTAGGAGAGTTTTTAGGAGAGCTACAAACTAGATGTTCATGGCATTCAATGTTTGGTTCTTCTAATATGACTTCATCACAAGTAAGGGAGTTATCAATGGTTGGATTTTCTTGCTTATCAATGATGGCATTGTCTTGTTCAATAATGTTTTCCCTAGGGAGAGAGAGACAAATAGGATTCTCATGACTCTCATCGATGGGATCTTCTAACTCCAAAATATCTTCTTCACAAATAGGAGAGATATTAGGAGAAGGCCAAATTTAATCATTATGATTGTCCATGATTTCATCCTTTTTCTCTAAGACATCATTCTCTTGTGCTATAATAACTACCCTAGTAGGTGATATTTTAGGAGAGGAGCAAACAAGAGGTTCATCACATTCCATGGTTATATTTTGTAAAGTAAATTCATCACAAATAGGGGAGGCATCAAGAGAAGAACAACTATGAGTTTCATTCTTACCAATGATTGGAATTTTTTATTCAAATAGAATTTTCCAAATGGTAGGAGCATTAGGAAAGGGAGAAACAAGATTCTCATGACTCTCAATAAGTTTATCCTCTAACACTAAACTATCTTTTTCACATATATGAGAGATATTAGGAGAACAAATTTGATTGTCATGATTATCTACAATTACATCCCCATGTCCTATAATGTCTTCCCAAGTAGGAGAGGTAGGATTTTTATAGCTCTCAATCATTGGATATCTTAGCACCAACATATCCTCTTCACAAATGTTATTTTCATGATTGTCCATGATTGTATCCTCTTTCACTAAAGCATTATGAAAAGTAGGGGAGGTGTTGGGAGATGAATGGAGACTAGGTAAAGTAATGTTAAGGAATGTTCCAATGATATCATCTTATTGTTTCATAATATCTTCCCAAGGGGGAGGAGGAGAGGTACAAACAAGACTTTTATGAATCTCAATGATTATATCTTCTTTCACCAAGATACCTTTGTCACCACTAGGAGAGGTATCGAGAGAAGAACAATTATGGTTTTCATGATAATCTATGCTTGTATCCTTTTGTATCATGTCATCCTCACAAATGGGAGAGATAATAGGGTTTGAGTGAGGGATAGGCAAGTTAATATTAAGGATTGTGTCAATGGTTTGATTCTCTTGCTCTAAGATGTTCTCATAACTAGGAAAGATAATGGAAGGATGGCTAACATGTTTGTTAATGACTTCTTTCTATGCTCTAAATTGAAACCATAAGAGGGGATGTTGTATTTATGCAATCCATTCTTAACCATATCAAAACCATAGCTCTTAAAAGGAAACATGCTAACATGAAAAAGTAATCTATCTAACTTATGCAATGCTTCAAAGATGTAAACAAATGTCCTAAAGATTTTTCAATACTGAAATAATTTTTGGAATGCTTTATATATGACTACACTAAATGGATGTTTAGACCTAGATGCATAAAACAAAAATTCTTGAAACTTTCTAGATTGATACTATAGGTTACCAACAGGCCTAGGAAGTGCAGGAAACCACAAAAAAGCTCAAAAAAGTTGGTTTTTGTAGGCCTCCAAGGACTCATTCACCTTGTGGTGAATGGGTCTTGGTATATGACTTTTTAAAATTGAAAAATGCAATTTGTGAGTGATTATATGTGTTCTCTATTTCATCTTTCAAACTATAACTTTTGTAGTAGAATTTTCTAGAATTATGGATCATACCCTTAACAACTCTTTACCTTCATGTAGTGTGATGCAAGTTGAAAGAAGGATTGATAACGTTCTGCAAGAAAACGTAATTCAGATTCATGAAGACTTAGCAAACCTACAACATCAAGTGCAAAATGACAACATTTCAACTACTGCCATCCCTACTATAGATAACATTCACCGCATGCTTGAAAGTGAAGATGGACTTGACCTTATGCAAAACATAGTTCAAATATTTGGAAAACATCTCACCTCAACCACTAGTTGTCCTTTACCTACAAGCAATGTCACAAGCCAAGGAGGAACTCAAATTCCTCCCACAACAATTTCCTCAATACCTACTTATAAAAACCCTGAAGTCACAACAACAATGCAACCAACTAGTAATGTGATTCATTCCTTGGGTATTTCTGCTTGCATCCTGTGTACCTTTGTGGCATTGCACGTCATATCTCCTACTACCTTACCACCTATAAGTATTACATTCACTTGTCCCTCAAACACATACACCCCTCCGCCCTTTTCACCTCCATCTCATAATGTAAGCAATGATCCTCTCATAAATCAACTCTTCCAAACCATTTCATCCCTTCAAAAACAAATCTCCACCATCAACCAAAATAAAAATGGTCCACCTACATATTATGTCAAAAGCAACCCATTGTCCTTAGATATATTATGAACACCGATGCCACAAGGTGTAGAGGTGCCTAGATTCGAGAAATATGGAGGAAAGGGAGATCCTTCTAACCATGTTAATGCTTATACCGCTTTATGTAGTGACTTTATCCTTGATGATAAACTCTTGGCTAAGATTTTTTCTAAGTCCTTGAATGATACTGCCTTGGAATGGTTTTCCTCGTTAACGAACAACTCAATTTGTTCGTTTAATGAACTTGTTGAGACATTTGTAAACCATTTCCAAGTGCATATGACTCCTAAGATGAACTTGGCTGATTTGATGAGATGTAAGCAAAAAGAAGAAGACAAGATAACTGACTTTATCTCACACTATCAATTGCTTTATTGCCAAATCAATGTCAAGGTCCCCGACCCTCACATTCAAAAGATGTTCATAGAAAATTTGCAAAGTAAGATACAAGAAAAGCTTTCCATGATGAAATTTATTGCTAAGGATTCTGGATTAGATTGTGTTTGTATTTTTTTTACATCAACATTTTGAATCACACTCTGTGATCCATCATTAGGCTATCAGAGAGCATAAGGAGTAAAATTAATAGCTATAGACCAAGCATTGCATAAAAAGAGGGAGACAAGAGGGGTTAAGAGAGAAGGCACAAGAATTGAGGAGAGGTTGGAGGAAAAAAAACCCCAAAAAAAAGAAAATGAAATACTAGCTAAATAAAGCAAACAACTAAACATAAAAACAAGAGCAAGAATATATATATACAAATAATTTTATACATATATACATATAATCAAAATATAATATATATATATATATATAAATATAATATGAAGCAACAACTAAGCATAAAATATATATATATATATTATAAGAAAATAAACTTAAAATAACACAAGAAAATAATTAATAACAAGCTAAATAAATAAAGTAAACAACTAAAATAAAAAAACCCCATAACAAGAATTTAATGTAAACAAAGCAAATAAACTAATCAAACAAAAAAGAAATTAAAAACAAGCTAAAAAATAAAGTAACCAACTAAGAAAGAAGGAGAATGAAGCACAAAGAGAAGTAATCAAAGGAAAAAGAAAAACCAAAAAGAGGAAAATAAAACTAAATCAAAGAACCCGCAATAGACTACTCAAGAGATCACAAAGCGGCACAAAAATACAAGAAACTCAGACCAAGGACCCAAAGCAATGAAGAAAAACCAAATAAAACAAGAAGAAAAACAAGAAAAGAGTTACAAAGTAACTCAAAGGTGAATAAAATGCCACTGAAAAAAGAAGGAGACTCATTTAGGAAAGAAATAAATTATCGCAATAAAATTAGAAAGGCAAGAACAACGCAAATAACTCAACAAAAGAAAGAAAGCAATTCAAAGCAAAGAAAACCAAAATAAATTTACAAAGAAACTAAACCAAAAAACACTTAAGAATTGCAACAACACAAACAAGAATGAAAAAATAAAATGCAATAAAGAAAGAAAAGAAAATAAGAATCAAGACAAAAAGATGGGAGAAAAAAGGCAACAAAAAAATTAAAGTAATTTGCAAAGAAGAATAAAGAAAAAGAAACACAAAAACTGAGGAAATACAAAAAAGAGAGAAAAAGAGAGCACCAAAAAAGGATAAATCAAAGAAAAATTAACTTAAAGGGGACAATTAAAAGAAATTAAGAAAGAAAGGAAAACCAAAAGAAAAGAAAGGGGAAATGCAAAATAACACATAAAAAATAAAATGCAATAAAGAAAAGAAAATAAGAATCAAGACAAAAAGATGGGAGAAAAAAGGCAACAAAAAAATAAAAGTAATTTGCAAAGAAGAATAAAGAAAAAGAAACACAAAAACTGAGGAAATACAAAAAAGAGAGAAAAAGAGAGCACCAAAAAAGGATAAATCAAAGAAAAATTAACTTAAAGGGGACAATTAAAAGAAATTAAGAAAGAAAGGAAAACCAAAAGAAAAGAAAGGGGAAATGCAAAATAACACATAAAAATAAGGAGAAAAAAAAAGAGTAACAAGAAAAGACATTCGAACACAAAATAAAACCAAAAAGTCAAGGGGATAAAATGACAAACACCTGAAAGAACAAGAGACACAATAAAGATAGGAAAACAATGGAGGGCAACCAAATCAGAAGAAAACAAAGAAAATCATTCTCAAAAAACCTAGAGAGAGAAAGAGAAACACAAAAGAAAGAAATAAGAGGAAACAAATAATAGAAGAAGGAAAGAAGAAAAGAAGATAGAACACATGAAATAAAAAATGGAAACACAAAAAAATCAACACCAAGAAAAAAATTAAAGAACACGCAAATGCCAAGAGACACAAAAGAAAGATGAAAGGGAAACAAAGAGAGGGAAAGAAAATAAAACCAAGACAAAAATGACAAAGAAAGAGAGAGAAAGAGAAACACAAAAGAAAGAAAGAAGAGGAAAAAAATAATAGAAGAAGGAACGAAGAAAAGAAGAGAGAACACATGAAAGAAAAAACGGAAACACAAAAAAATCAACACCAAGAAAAATTAAGAAAGAACATGCAAATTCCAAGAGACACAAAAGAAAAATGAAAGGGAAACAAAGAGAGGGCAAGAAAATAAAACTAAGACAAAAATGACAAAGAAAGAGAGAGAAAGAGAAACACAAAAGAAAGAAAGAAGAGGCAACAAATAATAGAAGAAGGAAAGAAGAAAATAAGAGAGAGAAAGAGAGAAAAAAGGAGAGGGAGAAAGACATGAGGATGAGGGGAGGGGAGGACAAACTAGTGGTGAGAAAGATGACGGTGGCTTTTCAAGTTAGAGAGCAACGCCTATCAAGAAAAACTTAAACTCCAACCCTCATCACAGTTAAGGTTAAGAGGATGCTGGTAGATTTCAATAGCTTCTTTAAGCTTCCTCTTGAAGAAATTTTCTTTGGATAAGATTTGGGTGCTTTCAAGGAAGATGTGATGCTTGGTGGATGAGGAGTGGTCAGCTAGGGAAGATTTGGAGGTATGCTCGTGCCTAATGTTGACACTATGCTCCTTAATTCTAGTGCTAAAGGAATGACCAATCTCACCAATGTAAGGAGTGCCACAGGAACACACAATCTTATAGACCCCAGATTCAAGGAAAATGTCCTTGGAATCTTTGAGGGAGGGGATACATTTCCTTAAGGTTGAGAAGGGCTTAAAGGCACAAAAAATTCCTTTTTTAAGAAGGATCTTGGAGATTTTTTGGGAGATGCCATCAACAAAAGGACAAGAGAAATTGAGAGGGGAGGAGGGATGATTAGGATTGGACTTGAAAAGGAAACTAGATTTGGCTTGGTTGAAAGCCCTAGAGATTTGCTTGCTTGAGTAACCATTTAATTTGAAGACATGACGAAGGTGAGATAACTCTTGCAATAATTTTTCATCATCGCAAATTAGGTAGGCTTGCCAGGCAAGGGTTTTGAGAACACCAAAATTTTGACTAGGATGGTGATGAGAAGACAAGTGGAGGTAGAGATCGGTATGGGTAGCCTTGTAGTAAACCTTACGACCTAAGGATCCATCAAGTTTTTTGAGAAGAACATCAAGAAAGGGGATTTGGTTACAAGATTCAATTTCTTTGGTGAAGGATATGCTCGAGGATAGGCTATTGAGATGGTTGTGAAATTATTCTAACTTATCTAAGCCATGAGGCCAACATACGTTAGTGTCATCCACATAGTGCTTCCAGCATTTGGGTTTGAGAAGAAAGGAATGAAGAGCCATTTCTTCGAAATGCTCCATGTATAAATTAGCAATGACGGGGGAAAGGGGGGAACCCATAGCCACCCCATCAACTTGCTCATAAATGACATTATGAAAGGAGAAAAATGCAGATTTTAAGCAGAATTCAACCAAGGTTGCTATCTCACCATTTGTCTTTTTTCTCACAATTTCAATGGAGTAAAAAATGGGCACCTTGGAGTTTAAGTTTGTCTTGGAAGCCATTGCTCTCTAACCTGAAAACCCACCATCATCTTTCTCACCACTAGTTTTTCCTCCCCTCCCCTCATCCCCATGTGTTTCTCCCTCTCCTTTTTTCTCTCTTTCTCTCTTTTCTTTTCTTCTTTCCTTCTATTATTTGTTGTCTCTTCTTTCTTTCTTTTGTGTTTCTCTTTCTCTCTCTTTCTTTGTTGTTTCTATATTGGTTTTATTTTCTTGCCCTCTATTTGTTTCCCTTTCATCTTTCTTTTGTGTCTCTTGGCATTTGCGTGTTCTTTCTTAATTTTTCTTGGTGTTGATTTTCTTGTGTTTCCGTTTTTTCTTTCACGTGTTCTCTCTTATTTTCTTCTTTCCTTCTATTATTTGTTTCCTCTTCTTTCTTTCTTTTGTGTTTCTCTTTCTCTCTCTTTATTTGTCATTTTTGTCTTGCTTTTATTTTCTTGCCCTCTCTTTGTTCCCCTTCCATCTTTCTTTTGTGTCTCTTGGCATTTGCTTGTTCTTTCTTAATTTTTTCTTGGTGTTGATTTTTTTGTGTTTCCATTTTTTCTTTCGTGTGTTTTCTCTTATTTTCTTCTTTCCTTCTTCTATTATTCATTTCCTCTGCTTTCTTTCTTTTGTGTTTCTCTTTCTCTCTCTAGGTTTTTTGAGAATGAGTTTCTTTGTTTTCTTGTGATTTGGTTGCCCTCCATTGTTTTCCTGTCTTAATTGTGTCTCTTGTTCTTTCAGGTGTTTGTCATTTTATCCCCTTGTCTTTTTGGTTTTTTTTTGTGTTCGAATGTGTCTTTTCTTGTTACTCTTTTTTTTCTCCTTGTTTTTATTCATGTTCTTTTGCATTTCCCCTTTCTTTTCTTTTGGTTTTCCTTTCTTTCTTAATTTATTTTAATTGTCCCCTTTAAGTTAATTTTGCTTTGATTTATCCTTTTTTGGTGCTCTCCTTTTCTCTCTTTTTTATATTTCCTCAGTTTTTGTGTCTCTTTATTAATTAATTTTCTTTTTCTTTATTCTTCTTTGCAAATTAATTTTATTTTTGTGTTGCCTTTTTTCTCCCATCTTTTTGTCTTGATTCTTATTTTATTTTCTTTCTTTATTGCATTTTGTTTTTTTCGTTCTTGTTCGTGTTGTTGCAATTCTTAAGTGTTTTTTGGTTTAGTTTATTTGTAAATTTATTTTGGTTTGCTTTGGTTTGCATTCCTTTCTTTCTTTTGTTGAGTTATTTGCATTGTTCTTGCCTTTCTAATTTTATTGCGATAATTTATTTCTTTCCTAAATGAGTCTCCTTTTTTCATTGGCATTTTATTCACCTTTGAGTTACCTTGTAACTCTTTTCTTGTTTTTTATCTTGTTTTATTTGGTTTTTCTTCGTTTCTTTGGGTCCTTGGTTTGAGTTTCTTATATTTTTGTGCCGCTTTGTGATCTATTGAGTAGTCTATTGCAGGTTCTTTGATTTAGTTTTATTTTCCTCTTTTTTGTTTTTGCTTTTTCCTTTGATTGCTTCTCTTTGTGCTTCGTTCTCCTTCCTTCTTAGTTGGTTACTTTATTTTTTAGCTTGTTTTTAATTTATTTTTTGTTTTATTAGTTTATTTGCTTCGTTTATATTAAATTCTTGTTTTGCGGTTTTTAATTTTAGTTGTTTACTTGATTTATTTAACTTGTTATTAATTCTTTTGTTGTGTTATTTTAAGTTTATTTTCTTATTATATATATATACTTGGATGTATATATATATATATTATGCTTATTTGTTGCTTCATATTATATTTATATATATATTATATTCTGCTTATATTTATATACATGTATACAATTATTTGTATATATATATATTCTTGCTCTTGTTTTTATGTTTAGTTGTTTACTTTATTTAACTAGTATTTCATTTTCTTTTTTTTGGTTTTTTTTTCCTCCAACCTCTCCTCGGTTCTTGTGCCTCCTCTCTTAACCCCTCTCGTCTCCCTCTTTTTATGCAATGCTTGGTCTGCAACTATTCATTTTACTCCTTATGCTCTATGATATCTTAATGATGGATCACAGAGTGTGATCCGAAATGTTGATGCAAAAAAAATACAAACACAATCTAATCCAGAAGCCTCAACAATAATCTTAATGGACTGTGGAAATTTATTATCTCTAAATGATGAAATTTCCCTCCTTTATGAACTTGTGTACCGCCCTCCGTGATTATCAAAATTCAGTTAGTAGTCGAGATACAAAATCCACCTCTAGCCGTATTGAGAAATTCGAGCCTGCAAACCAAAATAATTCTCAACCTTTTAGAAAATAGAGCAAAGGTTTCCTCCAATTTAATCCCCCTCAACAAACAACTCAGAATGTCAATAACCAAGTAGTTGTTGTTAAAGCCACGACACCCTTTAGCTATGGAGACCTAAAAAGACAATTCACTCCCTTACCTGATACCCTTTATAACACAATGTCCCAAATTTTAGAACAACAAATGATTACCTTACCTCCCATCAAAACACTTGATCCTAATAAACCTTTACCCCCAAACTTTAGATCAAACGCTTATTGCCATTATCACTGACAAAATGGACACAATACGGAACATTGCAAGCATCTTAAACATCTTGTGCAAGACCTCATTGATTCTGGCTGTCTTTCCATTGGAGGTGTTAGTGATCAAGGAAATAAGTCTGTTGCCCCTCCTAACCAAAACTTGCAAATCTCTACCAACCCCATTGCTGAAACATAATATTTCTTTTGTCAAATCTAGTGAAACTACAAAGAATAATGTAAAGAATGTTGACACAGATGACAAGAACATAGATACAATTCAACAAAGTCTTATGGATACTGATCAATAAGAACAAAATCCTATTGATATTTTGGTTGCATTAGTCAAAAATCAACATAGTAAGGGCCACCTAAAAAGCCTCTTGAGATTGCTTTCTCCTCACAAGATATACTTAAACATGCACCTGATGGTCCACTTTACATAGCCGACTGTATCTTTGATAAGCCCACTAATGGGGTATTAATAGATCCTGTTTGTGGATAGAACGTGATCACCAAGGAATTCTTACTTCTGCATGAACTGTATCAAGATATATATGATAAACCGAAAGCATGGATCAAGATGCACAATGGTTTTGCTTGCCCTATGATGGGATCAATCAATTTACCATTGCAAATAGGACCGAAAACATTAGATATCTCATTCTCCATCATCCCACAATCATACCAATTTTATGTGAAGCTAGGCTATCCATGGCTTCTCTCCACAAATGCAATCCCTTCAGTCATATCAAAAGTTCAAGGCAAAGAAAATAGTAGAATTATCCCTCTGAAACATGCCTCAACCTACCATTGAACCTACCATCCTTGACGAAACCATGAATGAACATAAAGAAATCCCAAATGACCAAAGACAACCTAAGAAAAAAACTTCACCTACTTCCTACAAAAGACCAAGAGACAATGAAAACAACCTCGTCACACCTCATAGAATAAAACAAGTTTACAAAGTCAAAGAGAAAGTTGTTGAACAACCTCCCGTGGCTCCTTCCGTTCCTCCGCTTGGGGAAGAAAAGAAACCTATTGTTGACCAACCCGCTCCTACACAAACACAACTTGAAAATAGAACTAAAAGAAATAGAGGTGCCATAAAGCATAGGCGTAGACGTCATGCCCTTGCTCGGAAGTTACATGAAGAATTAAAAAAAGAAAATCAAAATCCAAACTTAACTTAAGCAATGCGTGATGAGCCTCCCCTTTTGCCGAAACAAAATGATCCTAAAATGCCACCACAACAAGAGCCAAACACTTCTTTAGACATTATCATTCGACCTCTTGTTGTGATTAACTTAGATGACGATGAGGAAGTTGATAAAATTAATAAAGAGGTGCATAATGAATTGAATACATTGTTTTCCTCTTCCATGAGCTTAAATCACAATTCTCCTAAGAAGAGTGTTGAACCTAGTGACGACCCTAGTTCAACACTTACTATTGTCCCTTTAGCTAGTTGTCTACCTTTGGTATGCAATGAACACAATTGGGATGTAGATGACTTGCTTTAGGTTGACTTGCATGTTCCTTACTAGTTTTTTGCATTAGTTCTTTTTCTTTTTCTTTTGTGTGATTGCATGTGTGTATTGTGATCCCCCATGATGTTCTGTTTGATGTATCTCTCTCTTTGTGACATTCCTCTATCTATACCTTCATTCTTCTCTATGTCGTAGAATTTTTTTTCTTTTCCTTTTCATTTTCTTTGTCTTGTGTTTTCCTTTTGGGGATGACGTAAGACATCGAGACATTCATGTCTCTTCCATGTTGACCCAAAATCTTTTCTTTTTCTTTATCTTTTCATTTGTCTTTTGTTTTCCTTTTGGGGATGATGCAAGGTGTTGAGGCATTCATGTCTCTTCCATGTTGACCCAAAAGCTTTTCTTTTTCTTTATCTTTTCATTTATTTTGTGTTTTCCTTTTGGGGATGACACAAGGCGTCAAGACATTCATCTCTCTTCCATGTTGACCTAAAAGGTTTTTCTTTGTTTTCACTCTCTTTGTTTCATTCTTCCAGTTCTATGTGTATTTGGGGAATGATGACAATTTTGAGCTCTTTAAAAATATTGTAGCAGGAACATACTGACCCAAAATCCATAGATCCCTTATGTGTTTGGTGTTTTCATTTTGGGGGAAACCCCTCCCTTTTCTTTTACATGACGTAGCTTCATTTGGAAACATATGAATTGGCATAGGGCTTTCCAAGTTAGCTCTCATGTCTTCTTTGTTTGCATTTATCATTTGCTACTTTAAAATAACTGCTCACAGTATGGTGTTTAGCAATTTCTTTAAAGTGGGGGCATACATTAGCATTATTCTTTTTCATGGTTCATGGTGTAGTCTTCTTATTTCATACGATGCATTTTTCGCTTTGTGGTGACATTGGGTGCAATTTCCCTCAAGAGGGTGATCTATTTTAGCATATTAGATTCCTCTTAGTGGCTTGATGTGACACACTGCATCCCCTAAGTTGTGAATCTTCTATTCTTTGATTGGTCCTCTCTTGGAGACATTAGGCACAATGTTCCCTAAGTTAAAGACCTTACATGAACTAAACAAGAATCCCTTGAAATTTCCTTATTGTTGCATTTGCATGGCCACCTTGCATAATACACCTTGCATGCCTATTGAGCCACCTTGTTTGGTCATGAATTCCAAGCATACGAAGTTTTGCTTGCCTCATGAAGCTCGAATTTCATTGTTCATGAGCTCCAAGCATACAAATTTTTGCTTGCCTCATGAAGCTCGGAAATCATTTTTGCGTGGAACCTTATTAAAGTTATTAGGAGGTATAACTTTGGTATGGTTTGATGGGAGGGTAAGTGCACAAAGTTGAGTCCACGAAATGTGGAAGTTTTTGCCTTAGGCAAAAAAATGAATTCGGCTTTCAAAAAATGGGATCCCACTTTTTAATAAACGGGATCCCGTTTTTAAAAAGCGGGATCCCGTTTTTAGAAAATGGGATCCCGTTTAGCTTTGGGATCCCGAGCCTAAGTTTAAAAAATGGGATCCCGTTTTTGGAAACGAGATCCATTTTCCAAAAAAATTTTAAAAATGGAAAGTTTTAAGCGGGATCCTTTTGAAAAATTTAAAAATGGAAACTTCCAATTTTTGAAAAATTTCCATTTTTGGAAATTTTCGTTTTGGAAGAATTTCAAATGGGATCAAAACGGGATCCCGTTTCATAGAACCATAAAAATGGCTTTTTATGAAAACAGGATCCCGTTTTGAAACGGGATCCTGTTTCATAGAACCATAAAAAATGGTTTTTTTAATGAAACGGGATCCCGTTTTTTAAATTATGAATTTTTGAGCGGGTTTTTTGGCTTGTTTTTTGGTTCGGGAAATGGCTTGGGGACCCGAACCTAAGCTTTGGACCTAGTTTGACCTGCAACTTGAAGGTCCTGTTAATGTCACAGGAAAATAATGACTTTGGACATATGTTTGAAGACCTATTTTGCAGAATTTTTTTACGAAATTAAAACCCATTATAGATGAGACAGTGCAAATTCCAAATATTTAATTTTTTTAATAATTTGATTATTTTTTCTATTTTTCAATTAATTTCTAATGAAACTAGTCCATAAACTTAAATTATTAGGTTTTTTTAGTATTTTAATAACTTTTGATAAACATAACATTTTGCGAACGGATTGCACGAGAGCAAATTTCAGACAATTCTTTTCAGTTTTAAAAAAAAAAATCAGAAAATGATAAGTTTAGGTCATCTTATGCGTGTCGTACACGACGATTTTTCAAAATGACAAATATGCCTAATAAATATTTAATTAAAAAAAATATTCAATAAAAAATTATAAAAAATATTAAAAGCAAGCTTTAGTGAGTCACAAATCTTTTCCCAAAAGGATTTAGAAAAATATGATAATTTAGGTCAAAATATGGATGTCGTACACGTGCATGGTATGGTATAAAAAAGTGACTTTTAAACAGTGGTTTTTAGAAACGCCTATTGAAACTCAATTTTTACAATCTGGGTATTGAAATAAATTACATATTTGGAAACTAGACTCCGAGTACTACATTTTATGACTAGTGACTTTTTTGAAGATTCCATCTCTAAGTGCTTCAAATTTTAAGGTCAAATGTGTCAAATTCTAAAAATTAGGGAAACCACTTCCATTTTTTGGCCAAAAAGTGGACTCAACTTCTTGCACACACCCGGGAATCCCGATCGAGGCATGAATTTCCCTTAGCCACTCACGTGTGAGTGTGAGTGCATACTGGTCATGTGTGTATGTGTCTCACCTCTTTCAAATCCTCACCTAGCGGACAGCCTGAAGTTTCGTTGCCTCAAAGTGCGCTTGCATTTTTTGGACAAATAGCCTAGATATGATCCACATTGCAATGAACAAACAATCGAAGCTTGATCCAAATCTTTTATTTTACCTTTTCTTTTTTTCATCTTTGGCAGTGTATGCTTGTGTTTTGTTGTTGCTCTTTATATCTTTTCCATGTGTGTTCTTTTGTGTCTATGTTGGTTTGTCATGGGATCTTAATCCTGGGGGCTTGATCACCCCTCTTGATCGTTGTCATCCTATCTTACCGACATTGGTGCACTTGGACCCCTCTTGATGCATGTTTGTCTACTCTAGTGTGAGATTGAAGTAAGTTCATCCTCTCACTAAAGTGGGGGCTAAATGTAGTTTCAAACAATATTGTTGGTGACATTTTCACACTTGTTCGGTCCCTCCTTGTAAAATTGAGCCTAATGATGCCTTAACTTAGTGTTGTAATGTGTTTGGCACACTCACATTAGGTCTTGGGCCCCTGTGAACTAATGAACATAAATGGTACCTTGCTAAAGTGTTGTGAAGTGTTGTAACACACTTTCACACTTTTCTAAGGTTTTATCAATTAACTAAACCTAATGAATCTCTTTTTAATCAAAATAAACCTTAATCGTACCTTATTTGGAGTGTTGTAAAGTGTTGCAACACACTTTCACACTTTTCTAGGGTTTTCATTAATAATTGGGCTTCTTTATGCTTTAATTGGCCTTATTTTGCATCCACAAGCCTCATTTAATGCATCTTTTGAAGGATAATCCTGACACAAATCAATAGACAATCATAATTCAGGTGTTTCAAGTTGAATGGTCCCAAATTTATTGATCTGGGACTCATTCGCTACCTTGGGGGAATGAGTCCCACCTAGGTTTTAGGGTCCAACACTTGGTTTCATACCTTTCTAATCATTTTTAAAAATGGTCCCATAAATTATACCTAATGGGAGTCATTCGCCACCTTGGGCAAATGAGTCCCATGTGGCCCAAAATCAAAATTAATTCAAAATTTTAGTGAGATTTGATCCTCTTAGATCTGATGTCGACTTGTAGTGTTGTAATTTTGGAAATTCTTGCATAATTGAATATAAATACTGTAGACACTGAAAAATGTCCTGAATGATATCATACACTCGAATCAAGTATACTAACATCATTTCCTCCTAAAAAACTATCTTTTCACTTAATTAATTAAATTAGCCTAGCTAATTAATTAATTATGTCATTTGCATCTATTAACCTAATTAATTTAATCAGGTTAATTCACCCCCTTTCATGCTAACATTTCATCTTATTAAATTAGATACATCTAATTATTTAATTTAAGTCCCTAAGTCTTCTTATTTAATTAAATAACTCTAAGTTATTTAATTAAATATAATTTCACTTTCCCTTTTTTCATTAAATCATTTTATTTAATGGATATCATTTAATTCCCCTAATTACATAATTAAACCTTTGTTTAATTATCAATTACCTAATTAAATCTAATTCCCCCCCACTTGTAAGGGAATATTCCAAGAGAATACTCCTTTGCACATTCCTCCACAAAGGGAATATTCCTTTGCACAATATAATTTGGTTTTAATTAACTAAATATCCTTTTTCCCTCACCCATGAGAATATTCCAAAGAATATTCTCTCTTAACTCATTTGAAAAAGGGAATATTCTTATGAAGCTTCATGTGCAAGTTAACCCAAAAATTCTTGTGCAAGTTAACTTGTGACCTCTTATACAAGTCAAAAGTGTGTTTGATAGAAGGAATATTAACCCTTAATTAAAATCTCATCTTTCATTCTCATCCATTGATGAGAATCCATGATCCATGCCTCCAAATTCTTCCAACCTTGACCATTGATTAGCTTTTTCAATCTCAACTCTCCATTTCTCATTTGCTCTCCTATAAATAGGTCACTATTTCGATACAAATAGATATATCTTTTAACATCAAACTTATGTTGTTAAAATCACTCACACTCACACTCATACTTAGCATCTTTTAGTTTAATTACTTGCAAAATAGATTAGCTTCCATTAATGACTTCCATGGTAACTTAGATGTATACATTTAGTTTATTTGTTAATTAGGGTTTCAATATTTTTAGCTTAAAATCCATTTAGATTAGCTTTGCATTTGTACATCTCAATAATTTTAGGATAAATCATGATTAAATAGCTTGCATCATGTTAATCCAACTTTAAAATCATGTTTCATCACACCTCACAATGGTTTCACTAGTTTTCTTCAATAAAACTAGTTGAAACAAGCTCATTTATCCAAAGGGATTGGGAAAGGGTCGCCATTCCACATCAATGCGACACCACTCCCATAATAGGATAAGTTTCAAATGGATTAGAGTAGGTATTTTGAAACTTTCATAGTTTAGCATGTTGGTTTTAATGGATGCTTGGTTGAATGTGCATTTGATTGATCCTATTGGATTGACGTTTAGTGGCATGAATATGCTTTGATTCTTCATGGATCAAGTATAGTCAGCCCATACTAATCCATTGGTCACATTCTGGTGCTAGAAGGAGGGCATAACTAACCAATCTGACAATTTTCTTGTCAAAACTCTGTTTTCCTTGTGTTTTCAGGTACAATGATGCTATTGATTTTCAATCGACGCATATGTGATTTCATTCTGGTGATGCATAATTAAAATGGAAACGCTTAATTAATTTCATCACTGCATTTAAATATAGCAACACTTATTTAATTTTTTAACGCAAAATGAATTTATTTTCAATGACACTATTGATTTGGCGACACATTTGACTTCACTGTTTTCTGCAGAGCGATGCTATTAATTTTTCATTATGGTGACACATATCCAATACAATGACGCTATTGATTTTAGCGTCGCGATTTATTGGTAAACATGGCAGAATTGGTTTTTTGACATGTTTTTGAATTTTCTTTGCTTTATCTGACTTCTAACATGTCTATGAATTTTTGTTTTGGTTTTTAGACTAATTGGGTTTTGTAGGTTGGACAACAAAATTTGAAGTGAAGAAGCATTCTTGTCTTTAAATCTTATAATTGTAACAAGTGTTTCGACACTTTTGGGGCAATTATAACCCATTTATCATCCTTTAGGGCCACACTAGTTTTCAATTGGGTTTTAAAATGAACACTCAAATAGGATTAAAATGAACCCTCACTTCATTATGTTACTTTGGATTTAAAATTGAACAATATAACTTAACACTTCATTTGGTGCTTAAAATGAACTCATCTTTGCTTTGAGGATTAAAATTAACAAGTGTTTTCTATGTCTTCTGATTTACATTTGTGTTATTGAATACATATGTTCTCTCGCGCCACTCGACGATCTTGGGAATCAAAAGCATTTCTTTGACATTTTGTATAATCACCCACATATTTCAATTTGGATTAAAATGAACCCCATGCTAGTGTGAGGAAAAGGCATTGTGAATTCTCTCTCCTTGAGTCATCCGACCTGGGAGATCGAACAACAAACATACTTCCTTGCTTTTATTTATCTTTAGAGGATCTACCTCCCTGCTTTAAAAGGAGGGAACGACCCAAGCAGTAACGAGCTAAAGCCAAGCTATTTCAAATCACTTTATAAAAATGTGTTTGTGACAAAATTCATAAACAACAGGTGTGGATGTGTCATACTGAAAAGTGTCACTCTTAGTATCCATGTGATACGTTAAAATCTCTTCTTAGGAAGAGACTGGGAGACCTCTTGATTGAAATAATCTTGATCTAATCTTGCCGTGTGTATGGCCACCTTGAATGAAAGCCCTTATTATGAACCAATTGTTTAGAAGCCAGAAACCTTTATGCTTGCTGGTGCAGGAACGATTGTTCCGAAGTCACCCCACATTTTACTATTCATTATTGAAATAGGAAAATCCTTAGGATCTTTGAATCTTCAGGATTTGAGATTTGGTGGTCCCGACACTAACTCATTTGACTGCAAAATCTAAAGATTTTTTTTTACGAAAGATGTATAATTTGATGTATTGTCGGGTACTTGTGATATTTAATGTGTAATTTTCAATTTTTTAAAATTTTATCCCCGACGTTCGTCGAAATTTTGACGAACCTGGGTTTTCATCAAAATTTTGACAAAGATTTTTCGTCAAAATTTTGACGAACATGCAAAATCAGAAAAAAACAAATTGTGGCCAACATAAATAAAAGTGAGTTCGCCTATTTATTGCGACAGTGTTTTGCTATACTTGTGAATTTTCTCTACTTGCGAATTTTCTATACTTGTGACAGTTTGTGGAGAACTAAGGACGATTTTCTTGGAAAAAATCAGAAAAAATTCAAGAAGATATCGCCAGGTTGAGCATAGTCATTGTATTTTTCCAGAATTCATTTGTGAAGTCAGATTTGTACTTCCAGGTTTGAAAATCATATTTTAAAGCAACATCTCATCAGATTTCATTTTTAGACTTGTGCATTTTCAGAATTTCATTTCCATATTTTGTTGTGCAAGTTCAATATTCTGATTTTAGGAGTCTAATGGTTGGAAATCATAGTAAAATCAGAATTTAATAAGTTCTGGAATTAGAAATTTAAAGTGTTTTTTGGGTTCAGTAACTTCAGACTATCTTCTCTTTTGTAGGGGTGGTTGCATGCCAAATTTTTTTGGTGTAAAATATCAGAATTATTAAATTTTGTTACCTATCTATGCTTAAAAATTATTGGAGTGTGAGTTTGATATTTTTTGAAGATGTAAATATTCAAGCTTGGTAAAGAAAAATCATGTCAGATAATATTAGTCGAGAACAAAATGAAGAGACACTTGCTAGATTGTGGGCTAGATTGAAAAGAAAGGGTGATGGGAAATGTTATTGTCCTTGCAATAATTGCAAGGGCTTAAAACGAGAAGACTTTTAATCACAATAGCTGAGAAACATTGTAGGCAACATGGTCACATTGAAGGGGGGCATGATTATCATCCATTGGTAAGTTGTTCATTATATGTGTTTATATTGATTGAATTTGTAAATGTTTATATCGTTTTAACATTTTATATATATATATAATACTTGATCATGATCATGGTTTATTTGTGTCTATCATTATTATAAAGGTGGGGCGCCCTAGGGCACACGATATGGATTATCATGGCTTGGAGAATATGGTTTTGCAAGCGGAGGAACATGGAGCTATGAATATCAAAGATGAAGTTAATGATCCAATGGAAGAAGATGATCATGCGCCAGAAAACACAGTTGAAGATGATGGTACAAATACATTGATTCATGACACATTTAGCGGCATAGCTGATCATGATGATCGACATGACTTTGATGATGTTCATGATTTACCTGTACTTGAGAAGGCATACAAGCCCCTTTATGAAGGCTCCCAAACAACTCTTCTCTCTGTTGTATTGTTGCTGGTGAACTTGAAGGTTATGAATGGTTTATCCAACATAGCAATCTCACGGATGTTAAGGTATGTCATATATGTCATCTTTTTTCATCTATTTTAATTGTTATTAGTTCATCACTAGTAAATAAAGGATGAAATATGTTATTAGTTCATCACTAGTAAATAAAGGATGAAATATGTACCATTAATATTCTTTATATTAACAATTTTTTTTTTTTGTAGATTGATTGGTGAATTTTTGTTACCACCATCAAATATTTTACCTCACTCATACTTGAGATTTATCCGCCATTATGAAAGATATGGAATGGAGTATCAAGCAATAGATGCATGTCCCAATGATCATATTATATATCATAAACAACAGGAATTTGCAAAAGAATGCCGAATGTCATATCGGTAGATATCGAAGAATCAACTAACAAAAAAGGTGCCTTCAAAGGTTCTTCGTTATATTCCCATTATTCCACATATGCAGCGATTATTTAGGTGTGAAAGCTTAGCATAATTTATGGATTACCATGCATGAAATAAAGTGGAGATGACATTCTTCAAATTCCTATGGATGGTTATGCATTTAGGGACATGGAGGAAAAATGCCACATGTAAAGAACCTCGTAATCTCGGCTTTTATTGGCACGGACGATGTCAATCCATTTGGAGAGTGAGATCTATTCACTCGGTGTGGCCTATTTTTGTTATCAACAATAACATTCCTCCATGGATGTCAATAAAGAGGGAGCACATAATGTTGTCAATGATTGTTCAGTATTTGTTTACATCAATTTTCTTTAGCGTAGTAGCATCTCATTTGTCTTATTTGTTGCATAATGACATATTTTTTTCATTCAATAGTCATGTACATTAATTTATATATATTGCAGTAAAATGGTTATAATAATTATGTAATGTTTATGTTCATTCAACTAGGTAAGTACCAAGTTAAAGATATGAATGTATATATCGAGCCTCTTATCAACGAGTTACTAAAGTTATGGAATGGCGTCACTATGTATGACGTCTCTAGACCAATAGGACAAAGATAATTTCAAATCCATGCAATGCTTGTACGAACAATTCATGATGCCCCAGAGCTAACACATTTTTGTGGTATGTTATAATGTTCGACTACACTTTAACGATATTTAATTTTATGAAGTAGATATCATGCATTTTTTAAAATAATCTATTCATTATATATAATTATAAAAATTGACATATTTAATCCAATTATATATGATCTTGCAGGTCTTCAAACAAAGGGAAAATTTTCATGTCCAATTTGTGGTCCAAAGATGAAATCTCTTCGTTCAACAAGTTTAGGAAAGCAGATGTTTGATGAGTATAGGAACTTCACAAAAATCATAAGTATCGAACTACTGAAAAAAATATTTTCAATGGGAAAGAAGAGACTACATCAAAACCACGAAGAATGACACCTCGCCTATGGAAGTTTGAATATAATAGAATTAATCGTCAAGGTTATACATCAGATCAAATTGTTTATCTATCATATATGATATGTTTGGAATTTATAGTTTTATATTGTGTTTTGTTTACTCATGTTGTAATTGACAATGATTGTCATTGTTAATTTGTTTAACTTATATGCTTCATGAAGGTCATCAAGGCATTAATGGCCGACTTCCACAGGGACTGAAAAGTTATCCCAAACAATTTAGTAGGTTTCTCTACTATGAGCAGCTACAAATTGTGCATTTTTTTGATAGAATGCATATTGAAAAGAATATAATATAAATGTTATGGAAAATATTTGATGGAAGGCATGACAAAGAAAAAATTGTCAAAATTTGTAGTGACATTCAGGAAGCCAATCATGCAATGAAAAATGTCATTCAATTAAATAGCGATGGAGACCAAATTAATATAAGTGCCCTTCCTTGGTTATTAACGGAGCAACAAAGCAATGCTATAAAAGAAGTCATATGAAAAATTTGATTTCCCACAGGATTTGCTGCGAACATAAACGATATCATGACAAAAAAAGGTGACTTTCGGTTAGGGATGAAAACACATTATTGGCATACCTTCATTAAGGTAATTATTCTGGTATATTATTTATAGATTTGTATACTGCAAGTACTTTTTCAGTGTATTATGTTTACTACTTTTGGAAAAATAATGAAAAGATTATTTTATAATTGTTGCAGTACGTTCTACCTCTATCTCTCCTAGACAACTTCGACAACAATGTCAAGCAAGTTATATATGATCTTGGAAAATACATGAGGTAAGTAGCGATATTTGTTCAATTCGTTGTATAAATCTTATAATTGCCATATTTTTACTTGTTATGTAATATATTGTATATTTTTGTTAAATCTTGTTAATATTTTGTGCCTTGAATCACTTGTAGATGGTTGTCATCTAAAGAAATCCATAAAGAAGATATAAATTATTGGAAGAGAAAAATTCGCCTTGTCCTAAACATGCAAAAAGTGTCTACAGCTGACATTTTTCAATGCCACAAGAACACTACCTCATACACCAAGTTGAGGAGATTGAATTATTATTGGACCCACACTATACATACAAAGGTCAATGTGGATGGTTGAAGGCACTTGAAATTTTTGAGAGGAGCTTTGGTTAGGCAAAGAGCACATCTGAGGGTTCTATGGTGGATATATGGTATACTAGACCATGGTGTACATTAGTGAATATCTTCCTAAGTTTGCAGCAAAGATCCATTTAGATCGCATTTGGGATCCCAACTCCATTAAAAAATTAGAAGGGGGAGTACCTGTTGGGGAAAGGTAGATTGAGGAAAGTGAGAGGTAATTATAAGATGGTCATGGAGATTAATTGGAATGCATTTTACATATGGTTTTTATGTATATTGTACTTATTTAATTTTTAATCTTCAATATACATTAATTATAAATTAAGGTCGTATACTGTGGTATTTAACTAATTATATGTCGTTTGTGAATTTCAATTTTTATACAGTTGGTCAAGAGTGGGATGCACTACATTTTTACGTCGTCAACAATCTTGATTAGATGATGGTATGGATTGAATGATGTCAACAATCTGGTCGCGCATTAACATGGGAAGGTGTGGCTTCATTGGTTAAATAAGCTTATTGTAATGGAGATTCCAATGTTACACCGAGGGAAATTGATTTAGCATATGGTTTAAGAGATAAATAGGTACGTATAAATATATTAATCACCCATATTATTTAATTATTTTCAAGTATATTGATGTATATATATGTTGAGATTATTTTCTTTACATACATTTGACCAAGAATAAATATGTTTATCAACTGGCGATATTGCAATAATTTTTACATGTTTGACATATTGTAGGTGAAACACCACAAGGCTATGTGGTGCAATGGTCATAAATTTTTTGAATCAAGAAGTTGGATAACACAAAGAAAACTTGTGATTAAAGGACAAGCTATGATCTTTAGGGTGACTAATGTTTCATCTAGAAGTGACATACATCTAGAAGTCTCGAGAAAATGGAAATCTTATGGGATTTTGGATGATATACTTGAGTGTGACTTTAAGTCCTTCAAATTAGTTTTGTTAGATAGTCTATAGTATAGGCTACGATTGAATGAAAATGATCACGAGAGAGAACATTTATTGAGCATGATAATGGATTTACCATGGTTAATACAAGGTGGATCGGTAGGATGAAATAGGCCCTATGTTCTTCCAAGCCAATGTGGCGGTATTTTACTTTCGAAGGTTCGAGGTAAAGCTGGAGTTGGTCATTTGTTGTTAGACATAATCCAAGAGGAAGGCCGGTAAAGTATAATGTGGTGGAAGAAGAAGATACCGAAGAACTAGAAGATGATGTAGATGATGATCAGGATCAACAGTTAGTTGATGATGTGCCTGACGAAGATTTCGAAGAAGATGAACTAGATCATGATGATGTAGGAGTTAATGTTCATGAAGATGATATCCGTGTGGATGATGACATTATCGAAACTGATATCAATGACAACGATGATGATATGACCAATCCTTACAATGTCGAATATGGATTGGATGATACAAAAAATGAGTTGAATGAAGAAGAACATCAATGACATTGAAATGTATGAGTTATGTGATTATATTATCTATTTGATATTAATTTCTTGATAGAATTATATTTGACTTATGTGGTTACATAATTAATTCATGATGTTTTTAATTTTTATGCCATTACATAATTAATTCATGTACTTTTTAATGTTTAATTTTAATTCATGATGTTACAACTATTGTAGCTCTCCTAGAAATTTCCATATAATCATAATGAATAGTGTTTTGGGAAATTTCATGAAAGATGACACATTGATCGTAGTAGTGAAATAATTGCAAAGTCGTTTATATTTTTTAGACCAATCACCCTTCACAATGTCATTTTTAGGATCATCTCCAATTTGATTACTAGGACACATAAGGTAGAATTTGATTGGCTTATCTTGGAGGAACATTGTGGCTTTGTGTAATGTGAGCAAATTTTGGATGGGGTAGTTGCTATTGCTAAGGTGGATCACTCCTTACTACGAAGGCCATACACTTATGATTGGGTCAAGTGTTCTTTTCTTTAGAAAATTCCTATTTCCTTTTTGATAGGTTATGATTTGATTAGATGGGTTATAAAGCACTTATTTCAAGTAATTTATGTCTATTTTAATTTATAATTTATTAAATTCAAACACATCCAAAATTATGTCCCTTGCTTTAATTGATTATTACGTTATTTAATTATTAACTCAAATCACACCTCCAATTTAACTATATCTAATTGAATTTATCTAAAGTGTTGAACATTTTTAGATCAAATTTAGTAATTAACTCAAACAACTTTTCCAATTTAACGATATGTATATATAAGTTTAAGTTATTTTTATTTTAACTAAAAGTACTGAAGTTACAACATACAAATTAAATGATATTTATGATTGTAAAATTTATGATTAAATATATCTCTTAGAATCCTTTTTGTCCCAATTTGAAAATAATTCTATATTATAGAATACATTTTTTTAAATTTTAAGATGAAAATAGCAAGGAAAATCCAAACAAATATCTTTATGAAAGAAGTATATTGGCATAAAATTAAATATGATTTGTATTCCAACGTAAAAACTACAAAGAATGGAAACAATTCTTTCAACACATAAACTATTATGTAGTAGTAAATTAAAATGAAAAAGCTTACTCTATATTAGTTAGGATACACAACTAAGAAAATGATCTAAATAGTCTAATAATTTGACCATTAGCATATAGCAATTTCTATAGAGTTGTAGATCTCTTCCATTTCAAAAACACAAAACAATATTAGGTAGATAATCAAACATCTTTCATTTCTACAATGATTTATTTATCCTAGAGGAACTAAGTATATAGTATACAAAGAAAACCAAGAAACCCACAACTACCCCTATTTTGAAGGAGTTTAGTTTTCTCCCCTTCCTGATCTCCCTAATATTGTCTAATTATTTTAAAGAGACCAAGGGTCATAACACAACTTTATTCAACCCACTAAATAGCTTGGTTAATGAAACTTGACAAAAGCGACAAAACAATTGCTACATTTGGCATTTCATGTGGAATGAAGAGTGGTGACAATAATCTACTTATAGTTTAATAAAACACTATTTTTATAAGAAGGCTTGACATTAGAAAGATAAGTGTTACTTTTAGATATTTTACATGAGTTTCCTAGGGCCACCCAATTGTTATAAATTTCCTATAGCACTAAAATGTCCCACTTGTGAAGCATGCATTGAAGATCATATCTTTGGTTATTTCATTCCCAAAAAATTAGCGTTTCCTCATGTTGACCCTGCATAGTGACATGTGAATGGGGCCAACGTTGAAATTTTTTCAATTTGTGCTTGTATGGAGTGAAACTTGACATGGTTAGCCTAGATGCATGCGTTGATGATATGAGAGGGTTTCAAGACTCAAACATGATGTGATGCTATATAAAGGCATCTTGTCCTTCCTAATAATACAAGTTGCCTTATTCTTCGTCTCTTTCATATATTGTTCTTAATTATCAAATGGTGGTAAGTGATTATTCCCTTATATATCATTGTATAATTAATTTTTTCTATATTAATTTATAAATTTTTATTATATTATGTGGAGATCCAAAATATAGAGAGGAGTTAGAGTTAGTAGGTTCAAAATAAAAAATCATCACATGTCTCTCTATGTATTTTGTATTACTAACATGTGACATTGTATGCATATATTGCTTTCTTGTATATATTATAGTTTTACCAACATATACTATTGTATGCTTGCATGGCTTCTTAGTTAATATATGGGGAGATAGAGCTAGATGGGGAGAGAAAGAGAGAGAGATAGAGATATATAGGAAGAGAAAGAGAGATGGAGATATATGGGAAGAGAGAGGAAGAGAGGTGGAGATAGAGAGTCGATGGATAGGGGGGATAGGGAGGGAGAGATGGTGAGAGATAGAGAGGGGGAGGGAGAGAAAGGGATATATAAATCGCGTCAAAATCGAGCATCGGATCGCTTGCATCCGTCGATCAATCCGCAGCTTTTACCGCGCTCAAAGGCATCCTCCTCAAACTTGCGTCAGGAGACGATCTTTGCGTCAAAATCAGGTCAGATCAAAATCAAAATCAGATCAGAGCGATCCGGCGTCGATAAGATGAGAGGAGGGAGATGGCTGATAGAGGGGGGAAGAGGGAGTGACATAGATATTGGGAGATATAGAGAGATAGAGAGCGACATGGAGAGATATATCAATCACCCTCCTATATCTCTATCTATTCATCCTTATATATTTATCTCTCTACCTCTCTCTATCTCTTTTCCCCCCTTTCTATTTGTATGTTTCTCAATATCTCCCTCTCTCTCTATATTTTCTTCCCTCTATTTATCTTTGTCTCCGTAAGTGTGCAATGGGTACATTGAAGAGGTCTTAAAGGAGAATTATCATATCTTTAATCAAATGGCATGCTACCTTGAGCATAACTCCCCAAGGACACATGCCATCCTTGGATTGTTAACATGAAACAACCAATCAAAATTTAGTTTCTCTTTTCCCTCTCTCTTTTCCTTTGTATCTCTTATATTTCTCTCTATCATGCTCTCTCTCTCTCTCTCTCTCTCTCTCTCTCTCTCTCTCCCTATCTATCTAAGTTCATCTCTTTCTCTCATTCTCTATCTTTTTAGTTTCTATCTCTCTTTGTATTAGCTAATAGGCTACATATATTGTGAGATTTGAGCTTGAATCAAATATCATGCCTAGAAACCACTATTGTGTTGTTGGAAAACAAGTTTAATTGCCATTTAATGGTAAACCAACTGCAGTGTAATGGTAAAATCCTCTAAAATATCAGATAAAAGACTATATATACTATTATATAATAATAAATATAATTATATTATATATAATTTTATCTAATATTACTATTATATTAAATATATATTATACTAATTATATTTTGTATTATATAAAAATATACTTATTATTAATTATTAATTATAATAATTTTATATGTATTTAATAATTTTGTTAAAGAATATAATATATAATTATAATAAGTCGGATAATTATATTATTTATTATGTAAAATATAGCTATATATACTTAACTATATTGTAGAATATTAAAACCTAATAAATGGCAGCATTTTCAATTTAATTAACATACTCTCTAAAACCTAGCAGAAACTAGGTTGTAGCTCGTCAAATTGGAGAAGTGAAAGGTCAATACCAGTGCCGAGGAAGTGTTTGGAGGAGTGAAAACAAGGTCAATACCAGTGCCGAGGAAGAGTTTGGAGTTAAAACAAGGTCAATACCAGTGTCGACGAAGAGTTTGGAGGAGTGAAAACAAGGTCAATACCAACGCCGAGGAAGAGTTTAGAGGAGTGAAAACAAGGCCAATACCAGCGCCGAGAACGAGGTTGAGGGCACTCAAGGAAAATCAACGACCAAGGGAAAATGAGTACTGTAAGTTTGGCACCCCCATTCTCTTTAACCTGCAATTTTCATGCCTAGTTTCCAAAGATCTTCTCATACATTGGCACCCCCATTCTCGTAAAATGGTATAAGATAAGACAAAAAATAAAATAGCTTAGTCTTTCACATTTTTATTGACCAGCCTCAGGTCTTGGAAAAACTCCCATAATCTACCCACATCTTGGTTGAGGTTAGGATTTCATCACACATAGCCTTCATCGCATGAGTCTGAAGCAATTGTAGACTTAGCCCTCTCTACAAGATTAGTGAATTTGACCACTTTATCTTTATTTTTCCTCCAATCTTTATGTTTGTCCCTCCCCTTTCAATCATCTTGCACAACTTGAACTTATAGTTTCCTTTTCTTATTGATCCTTCATGTGCTCATGTCAATCTAGCTAGTTGACCACCTAGTTACCCCCAACATCCTCCACGTTAAGCTTAATGCCTCCCACCTCCTCCAAAAAGATTGACATTGTCATCATTCTCATCTAGAACTCATAATTAAGTCCCACTAACTTTCGAGGTTCAATTTGTTGGTGGGAACATGTTATTCTTTGTTGTACGACTTACCTCAAATCTTATGTCCACAAAGTTGCTAAAAAACATAGAACAATAAGAAAAAATTCGAAGGTACAACTAAAAAGGGGTTATTTCCTTTTGGCCTCCTCCACCTCTTATATTTCAACATAGCATGGAATTACGCTTTCATAACATAAACTCAAACAAATGAAAGTTTATAGGGGAAAAAGAGCCCAAGTATATGCTAGGCTAAGCTAGATCTAATGAATGGAAATAGAGGCATACAATTCTTCTTTAATACCTTCACCATAAACATATGCAAGGAAAGGTCTCCTCCCTTCTTGGTAGTGATAACCTCCTTCACACACAACCCTTAAAAATTATGAATAGAGGAATATAATCTTTGAAGAACTCTTTTTTGATTCTCTCCTACTTGATGCAATTAGTCATTTTATCCTTACAAACATTTATAGTGATTACTAGAGGAACATAGACCAATTCTTCATAATAAAAGAATTTGATCATACTTTTCCAATGATGGGATTATGAGAAAACCTTAGGTTAAATGAATAATTCCTAGCTAAGTTCTTTAAATCATGTCCAACCATATAAAAGAAGACCGCTGCTATGTGTACTTGGATACCATGGAGAAAGGTTCTTTGGACTCTTTCATCAATCAAGGTATTGTTAAATTTTAACACCTAAAAGTGAGAATGAAGAATCTTTCCTAGGATGGTGGCCAATTATGCTTCTCAACACCTAGATTACAAAATCTTTGTCAATATCATTGCCATCACAATTAAACCTATTGCTTGAGATATAGTCATACAGGTAAACAAATTGGATTTCTTGATAGTAGATACATTCTAGACAATTCAATCCTTGCATTATAGATTTTTGAATGGGCCCAACAAACTACTCATGATGCCCTTACTATTAAGTTAAAAATTTGACAAGGCGTATGATTGCATTAAATGTCCTTTCATTTATAAAAGGCTCAAATGGATTTATTTTTAACCCTAAATTATTATCACACATTCATCTCTTTGTTAATGAGTGATTGCACAATACTATGTCCCACTTGTGGGATAAGGCAAAAAAATAATCCCAAAATTTCAAAATTACAAAATACCAGTTGAATGAAGAACCTTCATTTGAAGGTGATGTCGTAATGACCTTTGAATGAAGAAATTTCATTCAAAAATGATGCCATGTCAAGAATTTCAAATGAAGGTATTTTTTATTTTAAATATTTCATGTCCAAAATTCTTTATAAAAGGAACCTTTGCATGAAGGACCTTCAAATGAAGACCTTGATTCAAAGGTCCTTCATTAGAAGATCCTTCATATGAAGGTTCCTTTAATGCCATCCCATTATAGCTCTTAGAGTTGTTAGAGATATTTTTGTTTCGAAGTAGAGATTGGACCATCAAATAGTGTCACCATGACTCTACCAAGATATCCATCAAATTGACAAACCCTGACTTAACAACCACAAATTCACAAGAAAATTGCCCCTGTCAGCCCTAGGGCATCAATTCAATGCCAAGTTTCTTTCTTTAACAGACCCCTAAATGCAATGAACCTCTATCATACCATGTTGCACACCAATCCACCAAGTTACAGTTCCAAGACAGTGGGTGGATTGGTGGATGTCATTTCTATTTAGCCCTCAAATCCTTACACAAGAAAAATAAGGCAGTCCCTGTATTTGATTATTTTATCCCACAAAATAGTGATTTAGCACTTCAAAACAAATGAAAATGAAAGGGAACACATATATTTATCTAAACTAATGGTCTTAGAGCATTTCAAGCTTTTACGGATCCATGCAACACAAAAGAACTTCAAAAAACAAAAAAAAAACAAAAAAATGCTTCAATAATGTGGTATTTGATATAAAATTTGGTATCAACTCCTCCAATAGTTGCAACAATTGCAATGGGATGGGAATACAATATGATAGAAGTGGGATACAAAATGCATCGTTTGAAGCATCAAACCAAAATGCAAAGATGAAAGAAAGTGCTAACCCCTTAAACTGAAAAAGTTTCTTTTAACTTTAAGATTGTTGGGTAGCCAATTCTTTTAAGTTATCAAATCCTACCATTATACATAATCAAAATGTTGTTGTTTCAAATGACTATGAGCACTAACTTTCACTATTTGAAGATGTTGAAACCTTGTCATAGAGAACTAGAACATTGATGCAACCACTCATCCTACCTTAAAACATACCAAAGTCTCCTAGCATTCCAGACCCTTCGGGAAGATTTAAGATGACTTAAACAATTTTTTATTGCAAAGCATAAACTTATGATGACTTAACCGGGCCTAATACACACTCCCTCCCCATTAACCACTTACACATATGGAAATTAAATGTAATTTTTTTGCTATTTTTAGTCATGTAGGTGTCCAATAAACCACTTGGTGGTGTTTCCCTTCAAGTTTATTTACTTGAATGAAGAGAAAAAGTCCTTTGATTACAATTAGAGAATACATTTGAGGCCTTGGTTATGTAACTGGTGGACCATAGTCATATTTAACACTTGTTACAAAGTTTGGGAGTTAAAACGTTAAGTAGATTTGATTTGTGATGGACACATTTGGACGGTAGTAACAATAAGTACAATCTATCGGGCTGATTACCGCTACTAACCTATCCAAATTCTAGCGATGAAATGATAGATTAATCATAATGTCACCTTGGGATCCACATCACCATGAAAGCCAGACTAAAATCCAACATCACTTATGAGTGCAAGTACCACCAAATAGGTGTACACCGAAGATCCTATCTTCCTCAGTGAGGGAAATTTAGGAAGAAGAGGAAGCGAGAGACATGTAGTAGGTATAAAAAGGGGAGATCAACTAGAGGTCAAAATATTAGAAAGAAAGTGCATGCTTATGGAATGCTGGCGAAGGGTCATGTTCTTATGATGATGAGAGCATAGGTGACATCAAGGTGCCCTTGAGGTACAAACATCTATGGAAACAATGGGTACCCAAGGAACTTCCTCCAATAAACACTAATTTTTGTGTCAACGAGAGGATATATTGCATAACACCATCATCATTACATGGTTTGGGCCTATTTTGCATGGACGACATAAAGGTCTGTTACGAAAAAGTTACTGAATTGATGGAGTATGTCAGACCCTATTACAGTTACAAAGATTGGATGCAGCTGGTTCGATATACACGAAGTATGCGTAGGTATGCACTATCAGCAAATTATATACAACTAAAAGATAAGGATCAAAATAAAGGAGTGGCTATGTACATTGACGAAAGGCCAAAAGCATCAGTGAGTATTGCAAGGTTTATAAACAACACACAACCTAGGTCAACAAATAAGCAACCCAATTGCATATTCGAGGCACGTGAGGGAAACCATGTATTCATATGTGCAATAAAATCAATAACTGTAGGGGAAGAGTTTCTAATCAATTACAATTTGAATCGCTTAGATACAAACACAATTACTATGGGGGTGGTACATACTATATACCATTTTACCCAACCTCCAATTAATGACTCCAATATACCATTTCATTATTATGTTTTTTTTCGTAAGTCTATTCATTTCATTTTGGTAATGTTTTTTTATATTTAATTTTTTTCATAGCGGGACATTGATTGTACGGTGAAGGCTTTGGCCTAGAGCACAGATCGCGATGCATCTTCAGGTGCTTCTACCCGATATGTTTACCTCATTGTAATTGTACAAATTAGATACGAGAAAAATGTTTTAATATTATGTTTTTTTCATAAGTTTATTGGGTTAATTTCGATAATGTTTTTAATATTCTTGTTGCAGTCGGCTGATCAGGGAAAGACACCAGCAGTAGAGGAGAGCATCAAAAGGGAGGTGCAGTCACTGTTATGTGATGATGACACCGTGTAACGCCCCGCCACACAACCCTAGGGGAAGTTGCAATTTACTACACAAACAAACTAAATTTTTGTTTTGTTTAAGAACAATTAACATGTAAGTTCAATAACCATTGCCAACCAATCCCCTAAGGTTACGAGACTGAGTTACTTAAACCCAAACAAGAAACATGAATTACAACACTCATTCCCCGAATGAGATAAATCCAAAAGCAAGATTACATATTACAAATTCCACCTCGATAACAATGAGGGGTAATAAAATTACAATATTAACTAAGATGAATAAATCAAGAAAAGATACTGGAACCCACGAGCTCTCCAACTGGAAATCTCGTCCACACGAACAAGAAGACATCCCAACGGATTAAGGTGCACGTTCTACCCAACCATGTGATACCCGAAGGCTCACCCCCGTGCTAGGAGATAGTAACAAGGAATCCATCACAAGACCATCTACCTCTAGACATAGGCTAATACACAACTGAATTGAAACAAATACAAATACCAAAACACCTAACACAAAGGTTACAATGCTTCCAGAGAACAAAGATCATGTACATCATCTGTACTCCACACAATATCTGACTGATTGCTGACGTAGGAAGAGTGCCATACATAAATTTCCATGAGTTACCCTAGCTCAACCTTCCTAGGCTACCAGACCCCCATCTTGGGTTACCCTGGTTTGCCTCTACCGGCCACCAGACCCTCATGCAAAACTATGCATCTCATCTCATCTTGAGCCTTAACAAATGCTTGCTTCATGAGAGAGGCATTCATTATCTTTATTAGTGTGAAAGTTCCCCATTAATTCTTTTAAATTATCACTTGATTAAACCCTAGGTGAGTTACCCTGGCGCCCCTTTGTGTGCCGGACCCCCATAAAGAGCCACTCTCCTATCGACAACACACATGGTACAAAACCACGATCCAATGGATAAACTAGAAAGATGACCTCTCCAACCCAAGGAGGCAACATATAACAAAAACCCACTCCAAACACTTGGAGGAATATGAAATACAAAGTCCACTCCTTCCAAAGGAGGCACAGACCACCAAAACCACTCCTAAACTCAAGGAGGGCACAAACCATTCCCGTTCGTGAAAATCGGGTACAACAACATAACACAACTCTACACATTTCCCAAGGTGATTCATAATCGAACCACTACATGAAACATCCCAACCTAGAGAACTCCTCTGGAAGACTTACATAAACAAATCACCCCATTTTTCCAACAACGGCCAAGAGAGAAAACACATAATGAAGACACTTCTAGCAAATAAATAACCTACTTTAGGATTTCCTAAACCCAAGTCAAGCAATGACATTGTGCAGGTAGTCAATTAAATAAATAACAATATTTGCACACTCAAAAGTAAATTGGATCACTTGGCCACATTAAGGAATTTTAAATTAATAATTTAATTCTATTTGCTCAATCATAGATAATGATTAAAATAATCTTTATAAATAAAGCCATTTGCTTATAACATCCATTGTTTTAAAAAAATCAACTTTCTAAATAAAACATTTGATTATCTAAAATCTACTTTTAAATAAATCATTTGACTATTAAAATTCAGCTTTCTAAATAAATCATTTGAATATCTAAAATCTACTTTTAAATAAATCAAAACATTTGATTATAATATCAATTTGTGCATCTATTAATTTAAAATAGCCATTTCAAAAATCAATATATTTAAATATCAATATGTATTAAATATTCATATAAAAACACATATATCTACTCAATGTATATATATATGCTTAATATTTTGATTCTTTTAAATCAACCAATTGAAAATCCACATTCCAAATTATTTTAAAAAAATACATAATATATACACACTATATATATATATTGCATATATACCCAATTATTAAATTTTTTTTTTTATTTAAATAATATTATAAAATACATATAAATATAATATATATATATAATAAAATAAAATATAAATAAATAAAATTAAAATTAAAATTAAAATTTAAAATAAAAGAAAAGGCACAAAGCTGCTGCACAGCCCCCAGCCTTGGGAGCTGCTACACAGCCCCTTCCCACATGGGGGCCACTGCCTGTGAAGGCAGCGTTGGCTACCTTCATAGTCAGCGCCTCCCATGGTGGGGGGTGGCTATGGGCAGCGCCCAACCCCATAATCAATAAAACACAATTTAATTTCTTTTATTAAATTTTTCAATAAAAAATTTCGTTTCCCCTGTTCTAGTAAAACCCAAAATGAAAATTTTCACAAGAAAACACTTCCAGCCAGCATATGAATTTAATATGCAAACTCCATGTGCATATATATATATAGATGCATATATATGTATATATTTCATTTCACAGCCCAAATTGGGAAAAATATTTTTAGAAAAACACACAGTTAAAACTTAATTTCAAATGAAAATGAAAATTTCTCAAATACAATTCAAGGTATTCTGATTTCTTTTGTTTCTAATTCTATTTTCTATTGATGAATCTTTCTTGTTGTTTCGTTTTCCATTTTCTACAAGAATCTATTTCTTTTTTTGTCTTCTAGATTTCAACAAGATTTTGCAAGTTCTCAAACAAGATTTAATATGGGTTTTTATTATTGAAATTCCAAACAGCAGTTTAAAGATTTTCACACATCATAAACAAATATTTGAAACTTGCTTCAAAATGGAAAACAAAAAGAACCACAAAGAGGGAACCTGGTTTTTTCTCCCAAGCTTGAAGAACTCCAACAATGGTGTGTTCAATTCCTCCTTTGAATCCAGCTCAAGCAAGAATTTCAAACTCCTTCACAAATCCAAGCAAAGCCACAACCCAAAAACTCCTTCCCCAAATTGCAAATTCAAAAATTATGAAATTCTATTTACTAAAATAGAGTTTTTCCCCCAAATTGGTCAAACCCCTAAAATATCCCCACCCACTAAATTTATTACAAAATTTGGAGGATATTTCCAATTTTTTTAAATTTAAAACAAATTTCTAATTTCTAATTCAAATCTCATACATTTTTCAAAATTCATTAAAACAAAAGAATACAAATTTTGCCAAGAATTTACTTTATCAATAATTTTCAAAAGTGAAATTAAAAACACATTTTTCATTTATTTATTTATTTTAATTTAACTCTAGCTATCCAAACATGATTTTTACTTTTATTTTAATTAAATCTTAATATCCAATAATGCCAAAACAACTATTTTAATTAATTTAACCCCATTAACCTAATTAATCAATAAATTAAATCTAAATTTATTAATTAAATCAAATTAATCAAAGAAATAAATAACATTTCAACATTGTAACTAGATACAGTTAAACATCATTTTAACTATGCAAGCCATTTAATAACCTTTTTAATATGAAATTAAATAAATACTCAAGGTGAAATGGACCGAATTAAAACAACCAACCCGACAACAATCCAATGACACACTATGATTAGGGTGATGACTTGGCACGGAAAACCTAGCTACTATCTCCCAATCAATTACCATTGGTCACTAGACACACTCAAACCTGTGAGCCAGGTGGAGTCAATGTCATGTACCTGTCAACCTGCGAATAAAGAGTACATCGAACATGCATATATATATAATATGATCAAACACACCGTGAAGAGGAAATCTCAGAATCATAGGGCACTCGCAAGCGAGTGATACAATCCCATCCCCTTCACCAATACACAATTACTAACTGACGATTCTAACATCAATGATATGATCAATAGCATAAAACATCATTAAATCAAATATCTTTTAAGTTAATCCAAAACATGCCATAAAGATAACTTTAGAATAAAATAACATCACATCAAAATATAACATTCACATCGTTTAACAATTGCAATCAAAAGTAACCAAGTTCCAAAGTCACAGCAAAACAGAACAAAGCATTACAAAGAAAAAACTGCTGATCCAAACATCCAAAATGGAGGGGTGTTACACACCGCATATTCAACAAACCCTCTCGATATGATAAGGAAGATACAAAAAAAATGCAATGAAGAAATCCTTCAATTGTTATTCATAGTGCCTCAAATAGATGAGATAAGAGAGAGGGTTAAAATATTGACTGAGAGAGCACAAAACTTGCAAGAGGTCATGAGGTCTTTAATTATAACATAAGTTCATTCATGGTTTTATATTTTGTACTCTTTTATGTCATGAACTAAACTATGTGTTGTTTTTATAGAATTTTTTGCGTCCTCATGATGCTGTTGGCCATGATCAGGGTACTACAGGTGCTGCTCGAGGAGTAGGGGTTGGTGCAATTGTCCATCCTGATCTTCCTGCACATACATCACATCATTCGACCCCATCATCCATGCCTATATTGCCGATTGAAATGTTGGCAACACATAGCATGCAAGCATCATTTAGTGCACCCTCTGGTAGTGAACACATGCCAAAACATGCGTCAGGACATGTACCTAGGGATGCAAAGGCCACTAGTGTTGGTGATGTTTTAACAACATTTCCTGGATCTTCCCGTATTACTAGTATGAGAACATTTCCAGTCACATTTGTGGTGACTGAGGATTTCGTTCCCATAAAGATAGAGAAGGTCCCAGGTACTTTAAAATGTTTTAATTATTATTATATATAATCCAATTGAAATTTACTTATTGATCACTCTTTTTAGAGTAATGATCGCATGATCATTTTGCAGGAAATGATGTTTTTTATAAACATCTAAGTGATATTACATTGGAGCTCTTCAGGCCCACCATACGTACACGGTGGAATGCTCAAAATAAAAATTTAAAAGATGAGCTCATTAAGCATTTAGTTGTGATGTTCGGTGATAAAACATTCAACTGAACCAAGGTCCTTAAGAAAGCTAGTACCTATCTAAAGTATGTGAGGGACCAATATAGGTCACATTTAGAGAAGAACAAAAAGTACGAGCGTCCCCCCATGATTCTGAGAGGGAGTGGAAGGACCTGGTGTTGGATGGAAAGGAGAAGGCTGAAAAGAAAAAAGGAAAGACACCACCGGGCCAAGGAAGGTATGTGATACTATCAATAATGTAATTATATACTGATTACTCTTTCTTTTTACATAATCTAACATATTTAAACTTTTCATAGGCTGCCCGACACATCAAAGGAAACAAAGGAAAGACTAGAAAAACACGGGCAACACAAACTTGGCTCTGGTGGTTATATGAAATTAGCGCATGAATTGTAAGTATCAATAAATAAAATATTGCATCCAAATAATAAATTGCAAAGCGATTTTGGTTTTATCACACCATAGAAGCAAAATTCATGATTTTATGCAAAAATGTAGGACTCTGAATTCAACGAGTGCCACAAAGAGGACACGAAGATTGCCTTCCAAGCTATGGAGCCGTGGTTGAACACCTAAGAGTCTTGACTGGGAAACACAATCTTCCATTGCATCCGACATGCAGGTAAATAAACTCAATAAAGTTTATTTAAAATTGAATACTTGTGTAATCTATTCAATATTAATTTCCACCATAAAGTAATTATGTGCCTATTTGTTTTAAATAGACAAGCAATGATAATACTGCACATGACATTGGAATGCAACCTGGTGAGGGTGGAGCACAACCTGTAGATGAAGGTCATGGTGTGCATCCCGGTACTGGATGTATTCATGTGCTATACAAAATACAATATGGATTAATACAATTAAACATCTTTAATTGCAATTGGTGTATTAATTAATGTAACCTTTCATGTTTCAACTGTAGAGCATGTAGAGCGTGATCAACATGTTGAGCATGATCGCTAGAGAAGATTAGGAATATGATGTGGCCCCATTAGGTAAAGAGGACCACTCTAATGTTCTTTTAAACATATTTAATTGCAATTGGTGTATTAATTAATGTAACCTTTTGTTTCAACTCTAGATCAGGATTTAGAGGGTGTTCAACATGTTGAGCATGAAGCCATAAAACAAGATTAGGAACATGATGTGGCCCCATCATAAAGAGAACCACTCTAATGTTCTTTTAATTAATTAAATACTTGTAACAATAATAATAAAACATATCAATTTAACATTTCTTTGTTATTGCATTAGACCCCCCCTTGCAGCGGCTTCCATGTCGTGAGTACACAACTAGGCATACATTAAGATCATGAGAAGAGCGAAAAACAATTGAAGGGGGGACAAATGATTTAGAAAATGATACTCCACTTCTTCTTTTCTTAGCTACAAAAAAGAAGCAAAAAAAAAGTTATTGTAATCATATTATGACAACCATATTTTTGATAATATGTAAAAAATGAAAGAATGAATGTATATGTTAATGAATGAATATGAATATGTTAATGAATGAATGTTATATGTTAATGAATGAATGTTATATGGTATTAATGGATGAATGAATGAATGTTATATGTTATTAATGGATGAATGAATGAATGTGAATATGTTAATGAATGAATGTTATATGTTAATGAATGAATGTTATATGCTATTAATAGATGAATGAATGAATGTTATATGTTATTAATGGATGAATGAATGATTAATGTTATATGATCGAGTATGGGGAATTGAGAGTGATGTGAGGGGGGGGAGGGGCCAAATGAGCTTCCACTGTCACGTGGCTGGCCCTGTTAAGTAGAGAATACTAAACTATTCTTGAAACAAAGAGAAGCTCAATAAGGTAATGCACTTTTCAATATAAGAAATGCATTGTTTGAAGCATCAAACCAATATGAAAAGATGAAATAAAGTGCTAAATTTTCACTATGGTGGCAGAAAAATGATTCATTATACCCCGATGCCTTCATTTTCCAAGCCAATTTCTCCTGCTTTGCATAGCTCTGCCATGGTTGTGGATGTGATATGTCTCCTACACAAAAAACATGTCCCAGTTTATGGCCTTCAATCCAACTACATCCAAGTATCTTTTTAATTCCTCTATCTTTCATCAATCTCTTTACTATTTGAACCTTGTACAAATGTTTTAGATGAAGAACCCATTATTGTGAAATGTGCCTCTAGTTGAGTAAAGTGAATACATGCTCTGCATCATAATTTGAAGTTGTTTCCATTCCAATGTTCTGAGTTTAGTTTGTTTGTATGGATTTGGTTTCAAAGCTCTGTTTCTTTTGTTTTTAGTGGTGACATAACTCTAAAATTTGACTTTTGTGCATAATAGGTTAGTGAAAAATTGACAACTCTAAAGGGTTTAGAGGCTCGATTGAGATAGATACACAAATATTTGGATCTTGTTGTTGATGGGAGGCTTCCACTTAACCATGAAATTTTGTACCACTTGCAGGTATGCAAAAATTTCTCCACCTACATTCATTCAACTTACTGTCTTCCTTACCAAAATCTACCCTTGTTAAGCCACAACCATAACTAGCACACTGTCATAATGCTTCAATCTCAGTCATTAATCTTTGTCTTGAAAAAAAGGATAATAGTCATTAATACATTACTAAGGGTAAACATATTTCATAAGGACCTATGGAGGATAAACCACAAACTACCAATCCATTAGAGACTCACAGTGCATAAAACCATTGAAAATACATCACAGTCATAACCTTTGCTAAGGGCACAGGATAGTCTTTTGGATTGTTTACAAATTCATATCTATGATCACTTTCCATGTCTTGTAATTTAGCATGTAAACCTAAGACTCATGTACTCATATGCTTCATGCCTCCAAGTCCGTCCACAAAAATTTCATGGCATAAGTCTTTCCACAAAAAACTTCATGCTCTATGACTCCTACTCTATGATATGTTTTCTTGCATTTGTTCTCTCAACGTTGTTCCTTTTGTATGTCATTGCATCAAAAACATGATTAGAGAACCATTCACATCCTCTACTTTACAACATCAGAACCTGATTAGAGAACCATTCACATCCTCTACTTTACATCATATCCATCTGCATTACAATTGTATTCCTTCAAGGCAAAACAATCAAACACCTATACCAAATCACCAAGGCACATTAACAACCATCTATACCTTCTCACTATAACCAATTATCAGACCTTCAAGACAATAGGTTCATCATGTTTTGAAAGAAAAAATCAATCATCTACTTCACAACTCTGTCCATTCCAACTTACTGTCCTTTTTGCAGTCAAGTCATCATTCATGCATATTAGATTCACTATACCGAAATCATTAAAAACAACATACACTGCCTTCTATACCTTATCCTAAACTTTGAAACATCTTTGTCAACATGAATACAATAGTTTCCAACCACTAACAATTCCTTTTGTCACTATTTTATCAGATTACCATTATCCATGTAGATAAGCACCACTTCTTAAATAGGCTTCCATACCCTAAATAGGCATAGGGGCAGTTCTTATGCAAAATGAATGGCTTATTATTTTTGAAAGTAGGAAAATGACTGAAAGAGATTTTCTCTAAGTATTAATGATAAGGAAATTTTGGCTATGCATGTTATAATAAAGGTCCATCAGTAAAGTAGGAAAATGACCGAAAGAGAGAAACTCTGAGTATTAATGATAAGGAAATTTTGGGTATGCATGTTATAATAAAGTTCCAACAGTATTTGTTAGGGCATCATTTCATCATTTGGATGGATTATCAAAGGATTATACATCATGTTAAGCTAAATTTTATATTTTTGTAGGTTAATTAAGTAATTATTAATTTTTGTAATGGGAAACCCAAATATCCAAATTTTATGTGCTCTAATATTTCATTGCTTTTTGGAGGAACATTTGCACTTTATTCATTGTTATGACGGTATGTTAATGTTGGCCAAAAGGTTGGAAACTAATTCAAGTGCTTTCAATCAGCCTCCAAATTGAAGTATTTTAGTCAAAATCATAGAAATAATTTCAACTCCAAAACAAAGCAATGGCTTGAGAACAATGCACCATTTCAGAAGGCTCTTCTACTGATCCACCACATGGTGCAGTGTTGCCCATTGTGATTAGGTTACTATATCCTTGTTTCTAGTTATTCAATAAAATGCACCAATAGCCAGTGTACATGTATGTGTTTATATTGTTATACACTAGAGCAAAAAGTAAAGAAGAGGCAATGTATCATTGTGTTGTCTGCATTAGAAAAGGAAAGTTTCTACCATGAATTTTTTGAACACCTTTTAATTAGATTACTATTTTCATTTGTTTTGAAATTGTTCGTCGCTCTCCACACCATCTGATAATGGAAAGAGTAAATATTTGTTATAGCATTTAACTTTTATTTTTTTATTATGCATGTTGGGAGATCTCTCTTCATCCTGGTCATAGCTACCTATTTTTGTATTTTCCTAACTAGCAGTTTGTATTTTGATGACTTTTTGTAGTGGGTTCTATTTGTCTTGCTTCTTGCTACAATATCTAATGCTACCTACTCCTGTCACAGTCAATTAGTATTTTCCAGTTTCTTTGATGGTTTTGTTGGCATATTCCATGCTCAAACATTTAGGCCTAAATCAGGATTTACATTATTTTTGTGATTATCAGTCTATCAAATGCTTAGGGAATCAATGAATTGTTATTCTACTCACTGTTTAAATTTCAGCTTCATTTAGTTTCAATGTTATTTTGAGATATTTTTGATTTGTTTATATTTGAAAATGCAAATTGTGACATCTGCCTAAATGCTCATGTTCAATGCATCCCATGTGCATGCATTTTCAAGAGTCTAGATTACTCCACATGCCAAACATGATTCCCTCTCCCTCCTATAGTATCTAAAACTAGGAAATTGATAAATCTTGTTAAGGTTAGGTACTTTCTATTACATAAAAATTATTACTCTCTGCCTATATTGTCATAGACTAATTTTTTCGGTGGTTGAGTATTTCTTCTTGTGTTCAAGAGCACATTATGAAGACAAGTCATGGGCCAATCTCTGTTTTTGTGTGTGGGGATCAGTAGAAGTCGGTACTCATTACTTATCTCGATGTTACCTTGAATAGTAGTACTCTTCAGTTTTTTTTTCAATGTTGTGTGTCATTTTATAAATAATGATCAAATTGGTTATCTCATTGCATTATGAAGCCAGAACTGCAGTACTACTAGTATATGCCAAAACTCTAGAAAATTTCTTTTGGCACACATTATTGAGGAATAAATCTCTTGCATCTGTGTGCTCATGTAGGTCTTTTTGCATCCACCTTGTATGAATATACTTCAACTGCTTATTTTCTATGTCGTAGGTAAGTATTTCCATAAGAGATGCTATACTTTTTTATTGTTATCTCATGAATTTGATTATTGTTTATTGATTGGTAATGGGTCTGGATACACATCAATTATACATTCAAGGATTCTCTTGCCCCCTACCATTTGTTGTCTCCCCCCTCCTTTTAAGTATTTTCTTTGTCATAAAAGATTCACATTTCTGTTTGATTTACACAAATTTATCTGAAGCTCTAGGAGTGACTAAAAATATGTAAAAGATGATGGATTATGTCTAAACAACAACTTTCCATCTTATAGCTAGTTAAATACGTAATGTTTGATATGTTTAGAGCTTGAATAATGCTTGTATATGCATGTGTAGCAATAAGGGAGCCTAGGTGAAGATTGAAATTTAAAACATCAATTTGGTATTTTTCCTTAGGCAATGAAATGATATTTTGAGTAATACAAACCTACACACACAAATTTGTTTTGCATTGTTAATTCAATACCATGAAGAGTGGAATACAAAAATATCAAACCAAGCAAGAATAATCAATTCATAAGATTATTTTGTTCTAATAGGGTTGATTGGTTGCTTGTTTCTTTTTGATTGTCAAGAAGTCATCAATATACACTTGGTTTTCCCACCTTCTCTTTCCTCATGGCCAAAGAGTTTCTATAGAAGACATCAAAGTAACCTTCAATATTTACAATGGCAATGGGTACAAGGTCAGTATAACTTAATGTTAATTGGGTATGATTTTATTTGTTCAAGACCAATTTAGATTCATTTTCTTCTCACACTACTTTTATTTACATTTATGTTTTAAAAATATCCATTTTCCTTTACATTCATATTCTTCTATACATATTGTGTTTACAATAATGTTTTCCTTAATTTAATCTAGCAGAGAGGAACAAGTACTTGAGCATGTTTCAATAGTTGTGATAGTAGTGGTTTATATAATGCTCAATATTTTTATCAATATTGGACCAATAGTTGTGACTTTAAAGTTGTTAGTGTCGATGGTGACTACCCATAATTAAACAAAATGTATTCCTTTGATCTAAAAAGCAACCAATCATGTGATTGCACATTAGTGCTCAATAAAACATGCCGTGAATGCACAAATATTGGTCTCACTTTTTTTGGGGTTTTTTTGGACACCTTGACAAAAATCATGCTGATGTGGCATCATATTTGATGATGTGGCCTTGAAACCTTAGTTATAAGTAGGGGACTTGTCAAGTAAGCTGCTATAAAAAATTGGGAGTGATTTGAAATTTCCACGTAGGATAATTAGAAGCATGAAGTTAGGGTGCTCAACGACTGGGTCCTCTCCCCTATATATTGCTGCGACACAGGCATGATGCTGATGTTTTTGGGAATGGTGAGTAATTCGGTCAAGGGTAATGCAATTTCTGCAATATGGCCTGGAAGAAGACATATATCTCTTGATGATTTCTATATAGCCCTAGGCCACTGTTCAAATTTTCCCATAGTACCTTTGATATTCGTGTCATACTGGACAAAGTCCAATGGTCAAGTGGAGCCAATGTCAACAAATTTTGACAACATTCTTTGAGTTTGTGGTAAAATTGCAGCCTTGGAACAAGGCATGGACATCCATGACATATACATCACATGTGATTTGTTTCATTAAATGGCTCGTAGTATTTTCAAATTAGTTGCATTCAACTTAGATTTGTAGAATGTATAGAATGACATGAATTAATAACCTTGAAGTTTTTCTTGAACTGTATAGAATTATTGAAGCTTTTACCTAATGTTTCAAGTATTTTTAGTAAAGATGTAGAATTTTATGGAATGACACTTAATTTCATCCATCGGGCAGGAACATACGAAATATGGATGAAAAGATAGTAAGAATAAAACCCATTGAAAGCAGCAAAGAGCACCTTGGAAAGAATGCCAACATTTGAACGAATATATAGATTTTTTAAAATTGCATTGTCTCGTCAAAATTTTGACAAAAGTAACCGACGAACCAACAAAAATGTCTGGCGAATTTGCTATAGTTGCGATGAAAGTTTTGTCATAAGGATTTGTCTAGTTCATTGAAACTGCGACGAACTTCTGTTGTTGTTTCGACGCTTTGAAGAGGCATGCCAATTTTGTTTTGTTTATTTTTCGTCAGTAGATAGACAAACTTTTTGTCGATATTTCGACAAAAAGCAGATCCATTTTTCGTGATGACGACCGACAAAGATGGGTCATTGTTTCAATGTTTAACAGTTGGTCAGGAAAGCGATGAAAATATAGCGATGAAAATTATTTGAGAGGTTCATCGGTATTTCGACAATAGTTTGTTGATATTTCAACAAATTTTCATTGGAAATTGGAGTCAAATACAATAGTGCGAGAAGTGTGCACCGGGGAGGGGAGCTAGTGTCGCCAAATCTCCAGTTGTTTGTATTGTCTTAGTGTTTGGAGAAATCCAAGTGGGGATTCAACAAGTAGTATCTTCTAAACCTAGGATGGTAAATGCATGTGAGTCAATTTAATACTTTGCTTGGTTCCAAAACATTGCAAATAAACATTAACAAGTCTTTTCAAAATTTCAAACCCTTTGGTCTAAATATGGATACCCTTTGACAAAACCTTGATATTAATGCTTGTCCTAAGAATTTATTCTTAGAGACTTCTAAGTATTTTGGTTTACATCTTAATCTGTATTTTTCAAAGTTAACATAGGAATGGATTCAACCTCATTATTTTCACAAAATGGACCTTGTGAAATTTATGATGTTTTTTGACATAGACATTTAGTTTGAACTTAATCAAGACAAGTGTTTGTGGTAAAAGAAACTTACTTAAGCAAGATAAATTGAAAAATTGAACCCCATGTGACCATTTGGAGACTAATTTCTCCTGTTGAACAACCTGACCTTATGCCTGCTATCATTCAACCAAACTTTGAACTCATTGAAGGAGAACAAACTGACATAATTAGTAGTTTGAGAAGCTTTACTTTTGAAACAAAAGACACACCAACCCAGTGGAGAAACACAACATATATCATAGATGGAGAAGAGGAACAAGTTGATATTATGGGTGGAAGGCCCATATTACCACCACCCATGTGACAATACATATCCTCTTTTCTCCCATAAACTTAAACTTTTCTAAATGATCTCACACAAAATCAGAATCCCCAAGAGAAGGTCTACAGGTCGCCACTTTAAAATTAGGCATCTTAGTCCAAAAGCTATCAAAAGAAACCTTTTAGAACTTCACCAAAATAGAACCAGGTTGGTATACAACTTCTATAAATGTGCTTCAAGGAACAACCCATACTTGTATGCATTCTTTTACAGTCAAAACCTTGGTCTTTTTCATGATCTTGAACCTATCTAAATCATTGGGTCTTTAGGATTTGAAAAATTTAGAGGTCTAACATGTTTCTCACTACCTTGGTCTTATCAAACAAAGGTTCACTCTAGGTCAACATTGGGTTAAACATTTCATCCAACCCTTCATCAAAATTCATCCCTTTTTTTAGACTATAGGAATTAGTCGGGTATCCGCCCCCCTATAAACTGTAGTGTTCCTGGTAAACTTTGTTTACGTGACCGACAACACTGGCATGAAATGCCCTCTTGTACCACGGGTTTGGGGGGGAGACTAGACTTCGTGACCTCTTTCTTGCAACAGGATGCTTTATCCAATCGAGCTAGGCCCCCCATCCCAACAAAATTCATCCTTCACTTCATCAAAATTTGCAAATTTTTTGAATACACCAACACTTTTTGACTTAGAAATCTATCAAACCAACCCCTAACTTAGCTACTTTGTATGTGAAATGAATCCCTTTCCATGCATTTAGTTAAGTTAGTTGTCATATTTGAAATAGTTTATGTTGAAAGTCATGAGTCTACCTTAAAGATTCTCAATTTCATAAACATCCTTTATCCAAACATCAAACCATCAAACTTAAGTCAAAAGTGTTGTCCCAAATTTTTTGCAAAGATTACTCCCCATATCATTCATCTTTTCATCTCCCATTGTAACCATTGCTCCAAAAAAACTTAGAGTGTCCATTTTGCCTAGATTTGAGTCAACTAGAGACTTCAAACATTACAAATATCAACATAACTCTCCCATAGGTGACCCAAAATTTATGGTAAAAACAAGATCACAACACAAGAGAATCATGGAGAAAACCAAAGTCATATTTACCTCAAGTGATCCTAATCCTCTAGAATTTGATCTGAGAAGTCACGTTACTCCATCACAACAACCTTCATCTCCATTAGGGCCATATGAGATAGAAGACATCACGAACAATCCATTTGTACTTACTAGGGAAAAAATCATGGAGCATCAAGCCTTACAGAACATAGTTCCTAATTCCCCTTCTTTTGTTGTACAATCATTGACACAAGGCTTGACTTCATCCACTATTTCAACAACTACATCACTAGAGTTCAATCAAACACCGACACCTAGTATTGAAGCTATTCTTGCTAAGGACTTTGGCCATACTCTTCCATTTGAAAGCAACACATTGGTGGGTACCCTTGATACCAATCCTCCATCCTAAACAACCACTTGGACACCAACATTTGGTGCTCCTCTTGTTCTCGAGGATCCCCAACATCCATATAAACCACTTACGCTCCATTAATTCACAACAACCTCAACATATCAAGGACACCCCTCTTTATCCATACCTACAAGTACCACAAGTGTGCCCAACATCCCGCAAAGTAGTGTGGACCAAGTATCACAAGTAGACCCAAAAGGGAAAGGAAGTATCCTCATGCAAAATCAACCTTTAACACCACATGGGACCTCTTCATCCAATCCTTCCATTGATACATCGAACATAACAGTTGTCCAAAACACATCTATCCCATCCATCATCAAACCACATCAAAATAATCCCTTGATCACGAATCCCGTCAACCAAGGTAATACCTTGACCACATCTCAAACATAAGGGAATCTCCAAAACATCGGTCAAGGGAGCCCTTTCAATTAGTGGATCTAAGGTCCTAATATGCCCTTAAAATTGCAATATTTAATGGTACCATCCTCATATTTACCGTTTGTCCCCCTACTCATGCAAAATCAAATGGGGCCTCAATCTTAAATTCCTCCATCACAATCCACTATCTTGCAAGGAACGTTCAAACAAGGGAATCCACAACCTCTCATCGACAATACATAGTTTGCACAAAATTTCAATACCCAAAACCCATCTCAAATGCCCCAACCACTGGTTGATCCTACATTACAAACACATTCCCTAGCTTTACAACAAGCCCAACATGCTTATCAACAAGTAGTCCAACAACAACAACAACAGTAAGCAGCCCTAGTAGCACAACAACAATAGCAAGCAACCCTAGCAGCACAATAAAAATAGCAAGCACAACAAGAAAAATTAGTCACACAACAACAACAACAACAACAACAACAACAACAACAACAACAACAACAACAACAACAAGAAGCAGCCCTAGCAACACAACAACAACAACAACAACAAGCAACCTTAGTCACCCAACAACAACAACAACAATATCAAGCAACCTTAGCAACACAACAAGCAACCCTTGCACCTCAACAACATCAACAAGCTCAACAGTATTCCCAACAACAAAAATTTCTCATGCAACAACAACAACAATAGGGTTTATACTATAAACCTCAACAAAACATTGTCAACCCAAACACATAAGGAATATATACACCTACATCATCATCACCTTATCCTACACCACCATACACACCATACAACACATCATCATATTAGAGTCCCACGTACACTTCATCCACCATTGCAAAATTTGCAACATATGTTCCTCCACCTAGTCCACCAGACGATATGGCATCACAACTCAAAGCGTTAACACAAGAAATGCAAGCCATCTAGATGGGAAAAATGAAGAGACCTCGTACACAAAACTTATGCCCATATCCATTCGATCAAAACATCGCAATGGTACCATTCCCTCCTGGTTTTGAAATCCCCAAATTTGACAAATACAAAGGGAGAGGAAGTCCTATGGACCATGTCACAGAGTTCAATGTTATGTGTATGGAGGTCGCCTATAGTGAGTCCTATTTGATGCGCCTCTTCCCCCGAAGTTTGATAGGTCCTGCCATGGATTGGTTTTCTCAATTACCTCCAGGTATTAAAAATTTCTAGGAAATCATTGATAAGTTCATAAATAATTTCTCCTTTTACCTTGACATGGACGTAAGCCTAGAAGAATTGTATACTCATAGAAAAAACAAAGGAGAATCTTTCACCAATTTCTTGCAACGATGGAGGAAAAGAGCGAGTAAAAGCAAGTTGCCAATTCCTGATGAACAACAAGTGGGCATTATTATAGGAAATCTCGATCTAGATCTATCCTTTCACTTGAAAATGTAGTGCATCACATCTTATGATGAGCTTGTCCCTAGAACCCTTAACATCAAGAGAGCTCTAATCTCACAGGGAAATACTCAAGCTTACAAAGACAATCACCCATCCACTAGTTCAAACGACAAGCCTTGTGTCTGGGCTAGTAACAAGAACATGAAAAATGATGGCGTGGTAGATGCTAAGGTGGTCCTAAGTTCTCCTAGGCCAAACAACAATCAAATAGCTAACATTCAACCAGTTGTGCAACAAACAACACCTCCTTAGAATAATCAGGTCAACAACACTGAAACGCAACAAAGATGAACCCCTAACAAGAACAACTATCCAAAACACAAGTACACATAGTTTTCAGAAGCTATTGAAACCATCATGAAGTAGTTGGTAGAGTCAAACCTGATAATGCTTCCCAATTTTGAAAACTACCAAGAACCACAGGATAAACCATCATTGTACAATGAGAACGATCTTTGTGACTTTCATAAAATCAAAGGACATAAGACAACAAACTACATGTGACTCAAAAATATTATCCAAGACCTTATAGAGAGTGACACCATATCTGTTGAGGTACTAGCTAGTAATAAAAATATTAAGATATACAAGACCCCTATGTTGGATCATAACAAAGGACACAACATTGGGAAAGCTAAAGATTATACAAGCATACAACACACCTATTCCAATGTGGTTGCTTCCTGTGATAGCGTCATTACTATCGTCACCATCAAAGGACCTAGTGTGGAATGTGGAGTCACCACATGACATGGTAAGGTCACTATCCAAGGAGTCCCATCTCAATATAAGGCACACCCTACTCAGCCAACAACAAGAAATAGCAAGTACAATCTCTTAGATCAACTTAAGAAGAACCCCACATAGATTTCTATCTTAGAACTATTGAGGCTATCCCTTGCGTATAGGGAAATCTTAGAAAAAGCTCTGTCTACATCGTCTGTCCCTGAGGATATAGATACCGAGCAGTTTCGGGCTATGGTAGGACATATCACTAATCATCTCCTCACCTTCTCATAACAAGACCTACCATCACAACCATCTTATTCTGGGATATTCAGAGGATACTATTGAGAAGACAAAGAGCACCACCATCAGGGCATATCACGACTAGGAATGACTATCAAAAGGCATCATTGCACTACCCATCCAAGTGGGCCCCCTCATCACAAAAACTACATGCCAAGTGTTAGAACTTGATCTTCCTTACAACATCTTGCTTGTTCAACCTTGGATCCATGCCCTAAAAGTTGTAGCTTCAACCTACCATCAATGTGTAAAGTTTCCTTTCGAGGGTAGAGAAATTACTATCCATGGAGATCCTGAGCCTTTTTACTATTTCAAGAATCTTGAGGCCAAGTTCTATAAGATCCCCCAAATACCCAAGAATGATGAAGGTCCTACACCTTCTACCTCATTTTTTGACCCTTCATCCTTTGCATCTACCTTAGAAACAAAAGCACCTATTGTGCATAATATACCCGATATCAAAGCAATGATCCAAGATAATGGTTGTGGGAATTATAAGCTAAAAAAGGATACATTTGTGTTGGGAGAGCTACCTCTTTCTCCCAAATCTCATGGGAAGCCCACAACTAGAAACAACATCCCTAAAACTATCAAAATGGTAGCTACTACCTTCACCAAATAGGGGGACCTGAACAAAGAGGATATCAATGTGGAGGATATATCTAAATTACTATATCAAGATGAACGACCCATCCTTGTTCTTCCCATGGAAGATGACAAAAAAGGCTTGCAACTAATGAAGGGAATGGGGTATTCAAAGAATGAAAAACTGGGACAAAATGACAATGGTTTGCTAGAACCTATCGTTCCTGACAAACGTCTAAAGAATCTTGGCTTAGGTTGTACTACTAGCAAGGTTACCCTTATCGAAAAAGGTACTTCTACTAAATGGGATGAGGCTTCCTCTTGGTTACCAACATCACGTGATACTACCCTAGATGACTTCCCCCTTGATGTTGCTAACCTATTTGAGAATAAATCCCTCTTCATGGTATCTGCATCAACCTTCACCCCAATCAACCGACTAAATGAAATACGCCTAGTATACCCACAACTCATTGACTTGGACCAACAAGGACCACCAATTCTAGATTTATTAAAAAATGATGAAGCGATCTTAAAATTCGTGGGACTTCGTGACAACTTACCATAAGTAGATCACAAGGTTAGTTTTGACATAGAGCTCGACACAACTGCGTACTATGGGGAGACGATTGAATCCTTCAATCGCAAAATTGATGATATGAAACTAACTTGCAGATCTTTGAGTGAAAACCACACTGAGGCACTCTCTAATCTTAAAATAGTAAAAAAAAAGGACGTATCCTAGTGGAGCTTCTTAAAGTTTTGAAAAAATTCTGTGTTGGCTCCTTACTTGGTCATGTTTTATTTCCTCTATGCCCTAGGGTAGGGTTTAGGGTTTCTGTTTAAAAGCCTTTGTTTCAAATTTTATGGTCTTAAAACCTTGGGCATTCTAATCCTTTGTTGAATCGTTACTCCCAATTATCGGTCATCTTAGTTACATATTGAGCCATCATAATTGTTGTTATTACCAGCCCCTGGGTCTAGGTTTGTTGGTCATTGGGCATGTTCCTAACATTTTAATTTTCCTATGGTTGGGTGGAAATATTTCATGTTAAAATACTTAAGTCTTAAGTCTATACTCCCGAGGATTAAGTCCCATAGACCTAGTCAGGTCCCCATATTTAAAACCAACCTTTTATGCATGTGCAATTATTTCCAATCATTAGATCAAAGGATTAAATCCTGGCCGCTCCTTGCTAGCCTCGTAGGATTACAATAATGGCTTATTAAAAGTAGCAGGGTTAGTGGGCTGTTGACATGTGTACCACTGTGAGTGTGGGGCCCAGTCTCCATTATTGAACCTTGCAATTTAAGGTTTCAATCCAATGGACAGGATACAATGCTGGGATTAAATCTCAGTCATCCCCTGCTCACCCCCCAGGATTAAAATAATGCTTTATTGAAAGCAACAGGGTCAGCGAGCCACTGCCACGTGGATTCTCCCATCGATTGAAAAGAGAGAAGGTGGAGCCCAAGGAACTAGTGAGTGGATATCTAGTTGAAATAATTTCATTAGCTCATGGATCAATGAATGATGGTGATGGAAATTCAAATCTTGTTGACTCAATCTGAGTTGTTTAACACACTATAACACCAGGAGATTGACGACTAATATTCAAAGTTGAAGATGAGAACATAAGAGTCATTAATGCTTTGCGTGAGTGAGAAATAATGGCAGAAATGAATTCCAAAGCTACCCAATCTCATTGAGAATACACATAAATGGTTGGTTTTCACATAATTGAGAATTGCAAACAAATTTGGAGTGCACAGGATATTGAAAAAAAAACATTTTTAGAATTCAACACAGTCAAGATTAGGGTTTCCTGCAAGTAAAAAGCCGTAAGTAAAACATACACAATCTTCTCTACTTTATTCAAACTATCTGGAATTAGGGTTAATATTCACTGTGTTTTCGGTCAAATTGGCTTTTGTGCTTTTTTAATTTCTTTATTCTGGTTTCAATTTGCTTTAAAGAGTCAAAATCTTGTCAAACCCTTTGCAATTGCACCTTTGAGTCGAGCCCTAGGTTTCAAATTGAAAAGCTAGGTTTTGAACCTTTCTATGATGAATCCCAAGATTAGTTTAAACATACCTCACTACCAATGGCACCTAAAGCACAAGTTTCCGCTTCTGAAACCGCACCCAAACCTCTCTCCTAGAATATTGTTGACCAACTAAAACCCTCCACCAACAAAAAGGTTGAGGGAAGGGCTTTGTTTTATGGCACTAGAATTAAGGAAGGGTTAATGGAAAAGAAATTTTTCATTAAGGATGTCGAGTTACCCTTTGCTGGATGGCAATTGTTCCAACACTGGTTCAGAAACATAAATCTTGGGGTTCTTGTTTGCAACCCTTGGAGATTGGACATGGGAAAGGTAGTTGTACCCAATGTGTACATGGATGTAGACCTACTGAAAGATATTTCTGCAAGGTATGACCCTGTTTCTAGAGTGGTCAGGGTATTTGATGGTGTTGATATGTTAAGGATAACTAGAGAAGAAATTTTTGAGATCTTCAAGCTGCATGAGTGGAACAAGGATGTGATACCTATTGATCTTGATGTCTTTAGAAAGGAATATGAAAATACCAAGGTGCTGCTCAGAACAACAATGTTACCTATGCACATTGCAAGTACTAGGGTTGAGAAGAATAGGAAACAAATAAGGATTGGTAAAGATGAGTTAGAACCCTTCCCCATGAAGCATTTTGCTAACTACTTCAAGATAACTGTGTATTCATTATGCCAAATTACTGGTTTTGATCAACCAACAACCCTACCAAGGGAGTATAGTTATATGGCAACACATTTGCAACACTCAACTTTCAATGTAGTTTATGACTATGCCACATATTTGGAAGAACACATCCACAAGGGTTTGGTTGAATTAAAAGGTGGAAAAGACTGGGTGAAGTTCTGGTGGTATTCTATTTTGATGCATATGTTCTTGTACAAGGGATAAATGAATTTTGGTAAGGATATGACATTGAAGAAAAAGGAGGATGATATTGATCTGCTTGTCCAACGTTGGACCCAAATTCTTGATATAGATGATCCTAAATTTGACTATGTGGTATTCCACAATGTTTTTGCATCAAAACTAAGGAGGTTCCTGATTCATGACCCACCAAGGATTCCCAAAGAGATCCATGATTTCTTGAGGCCCAGTGAAAGGAGGACAAATTTGAATTTGAGCCACAATTGGGGGGATATAATCCCACATCTCATCACAACAATTTTTAGAGTTTATGGCACAAATGTGAATTCTTATACATATTACCAAGAGATATGCCACTGAGGATTGGATTCTTGGAGATCATGAGACAATTGGGAGGAGCTCAAATGATACACTTGCTTGAGACACTGAGGAAGGGCTAATTCTTCCTTGAATGATCAACATTTGAAAATTTTGTAGTGGCAAAGGGAGGATGGAAGGACTTGGGGCAGCTTCTTGCAACATACAAATTGAGCACTTTGAGGGTTTTATTGCTGCAATGAAGGCAAAGAGTAGAAGTGGCTCTTTTGTGCACAATTTTTATTATCCCGAGGATGTTATTAGGAATATATTTGACTTTAAAGAACAAGAGGAGAGGAAAGAAAAGTATCTTTTTTTCAATAAGATGGTGGAGAAAGTTAAAAACTATGATCCCAATTATGATCGTATGCCCAATATTCAGGGTGAATTTAATAGAGTTATGTATGTTTTGGAAAATTTTGAGAACATAGTGGGTGTCTTGAGAGAAGAGCGTGAAATAATAGACAAAGGGAAATCAACGGATGTTGAAGAAGATCCTAGGGTAGTATGGGAGGAAAGACCATCTTATCAGCCAAAACCAAAGATCAGAATATACTCTAGGAGGAAGGAAACAATAAAGAAGTGATAAACATTGCCAACCCCTAGTACATCAAAGGGGTCAAGGGAAAGTTATCCTATGAGGTCAGTGCCATCACCTCCAAGAAGGGCCCCACCAGTTGTGATTGATGTTGATTCACCTCCGAGAGGTCCTTCTCCATTAGAGCAGCCACCTACCAAAAAGCAAAAGATTGAAGAGGATTAGTTGATTACCCTGAGACAAATGAGGATGATATTTTAGTTATGCCTAAAGAGATGCAACAAGGAATGCTTTCTCCCCCAAGGGGGATTGCATTAGGCTAAGTAGAAAGCAGCCTTAGATTGCGAAAGGTTGACATAAGGGGTGTAAATAATGCAGATGATTTGAGGCAAGAAGCCTGCAAAGCATTCTTGGAGGATGATTCTTTTATTGAAACAAATAAATTTAAAGATTTTGTGTGGAGAGAAAAGGCCTCAGAGTATGTAGAAAATGTGGCTAATGAAAAGAACTTACATCCAAAGCTTCTTGAGAGCGTTATCCAAGAAAATGTAAGGAAAGCTATGAGGAAGGAATTTCAAGATGTTACAGCTGAAGAGGCTAGAGCACTGGTGTAGAAAAGTGGCGGGTTATTGTTTCTTGAATGGGATATTACCGATGCAGTTGTGCTAGATACCATAAGGAGGTTTGAAAGGCCCATATTCCAAAAAGAGGAAGAATCCATATTGGCACTTCAAGGGCTAGCATTCAGTGAGGAATGGGACACCTTCACTATTTGGTCATTGTATTTGGGATCTAGAAAGCCAAGAGTTGCAGAACTAGATGAATTCAGTGGACAATTGGTTATAAGGAGGGTTTCTGATACTCTCGCATTGGAAGTAGCTGACATGACAATAAATGTTGCTAAATTCACCAAGGCTACAGTGGAAGGTCTCACTACTGAAAGAGACTCCTACAAGAGTAAACATAATGACCTTGTTGATGAGTATAATAAGATTCAACAAAGGGCAGTTGTGTTAGAAATAGAGCTAGCATTGTACAAGTGACAGGTAGAAACGTCTAGGATTCAAGGCCTATCTTGCTCAAGTCATGCTGCACCCACCTCTCCCATAGCACATCCTCATTCTTCTTCTCCTCCACCAGAACAATCCTTGGTAATAATACCATATAATTTGGGCCGAGAACCAATTGCAGTTGAGGAGCCAGGCACATTCGGTGCAGCTCCATCAAATGAGCCTACAAGGGAACAATTGCTTTTGCAGATTGAAGTGTTGAAGAAATCATTTTCACAGGTTCAAGGAACTATGTATGAAAACAATTTAGAGATTGTTTATACTGTTCTAAAGCATATGAATAAGAAAATTCAAAGTAAATTGAGTAGTGTTCATTCAAATTATTCTTCAATGCTGCAAGCAATAAGGTTGTCCCAAAGAGGCAAAGATTTATCTACCCCAATCTTGGACAAATGGATTCCTAGGGTTGGTGACTTAAAGCTCATGGCAGTTGGGGCTACACATAAAAAAGATAAATATCCAAAGATTGGCCCACTTTACAAATTTTTTGATGGGATTAAAGAGAAAATGTTTCAAGGGTATGCTATTCCTTTGGAAGAAAAAATAAGAGAATTAAAATCAAGGTTTGATGAGGTAGAATTGGTGTTGCTACCTAATATCCAACCTACATATGATGAGTTGAAACCTCTACAAACATGGAAGAACCAGGTGGACACAACTATTGTTTCTCAAGCAACTCTCATTTGTGAAAATGTTGATATTGATATGTTAAAGAATACTCTTGAGAAATTGTCTTTCATCATCAGCTTCCTAGAAGACTTTGATAAAGAAGCCAATTCAGTGATGGAAAAGTATACTCCATACAGGAAAAAGGTGGATGAAATTGTGAAATATAATTGGCCTTCTGATATAGAGTATGAATTGTGGAAGAAAACTCTCATTGATGATTTAGAGCTGTAAGTACAATGATAGAGAAAACATATACATGGTCAAGTATAGTGTAGGTCTATCCATAGAAATTACAATACATAAGAGATATGTTTCTCCAATTTCAAATTATTATAGGCGAATTCTGATTATTAATGACTTGGAGTAAGTGTTGGATGTTGATCTAGATTTTGATCCACCTTTTTCCCTCCTTTTGCATACTTTTTGTCATTTTGCTAAAAAGGATAAAGATGCTGCAATGGTTTCAAGGTCATTCTCTTCAAAAAAATTTCCTTTTAGAAGGCGCAGAAGGCTTCACCGACTGAAAGACAACCTTTGTCTCAAGTGGGGAATATTCTTTTGTTGTTTGTAACCTTTTCTCGTGGAGTGGCTGTTATAGATTGTCAAATGAAAATGTGACATGTGTACTATTTGGCATGAAGCTTGTTTTCCCCCTTGTTCTTATAAAAAGGAATTCAGGGCCATTAGTATGGGTCTTTTGTTGAATTCTAGAGTTGAATATAAATTGAGAACACAAAGAAAGTATTTTTTGTGTCTATATCTTAAGGTTTTGAGTTGAGTAAGTAGACTTTGTAAATTGTGTGGTTTCCAATCATGTCTGAACTAATAACGCAAATGTTTTGAGTCTATTGTCTCTCCATTTGTAAAATTCATGAGTTATTAATGAGAATTCAATTAAGGATCCTTGCATTAATGTTCATTGTTACTTTGCAATGAAGTGTGTTTTAATTATGGCCCTGGTTTAATGAATAATTTAAAATGCTTTGATTAGAACATGAATTCGTATAATTGTTGAGTGGATTTGATAAGTAGTCATAGAATATGAGAATATGATATGTGAATTGTAATGCAATCTCACAAAGATCATGAATGTTTGGAATTAAAATTACCTCATAGTTCAGTTTATTATGTTTTGACTCCCTACCCTAAGATAAGACACTAATCTAAAGGTGTTGAATGCATTTCTTATAGTTCTGGTCCTTCAATTTGAGAACAAATTTTAAAAACAAACTCTTAATCGATTTTCCTTTGTTGAAGTTTAGTGTTGTATGGTATTCTCAACTTTAGGTGTTTAATTCTTTTAAGGAATTTCCAATTTCTTGAAGATGGGAATATATCTGCTTTGTTATACAATGTGTGAAATAATTGTTTAGAAGAATTGCAGGATACACATTGTGGGATCACCCTCCCGGGTTTTGTAGAGCCCAAAGTGTAGGAGAAGAAGCATTCTAGCTTCCTCTTGTTCATTGGAAAATCATCTCCTAAGTATAATTGAATATGGAAAATTCATAGATTCTTTGTGAGATATGCTTGGTTCTTTAAAAAACACCATCAAATTGGAGACTCTACTGAGGAAACGCCTGATAAAGTTTATTCTCCAGATAGGCTTGTCTAGGATCACTATGAATTATAGTGATGTTTATTCATAGAGTCAGTTTATTTGAAGTTTCTTCTCAGTGTTGCTTAGGTCTATTTGAAATTTTCCCTCCATTTTTTGTGCTATAAAGTCATTGCTCAAAGTTAAACTAAAAGCACTTCACATTTTTCAAAGCTTGTCTGTGTTTGTAAGGATCTTGTAAAGTTTGCATAAATAGAAATACAATTGCTACAAATTTGTCCCAATCAATTTGGGTGGTGACTCCAAAATCTCTACTCTAGTGTGTGCCAATATTTGAAGATATCAAATAAATAAAGAGGAAGAATAGAAGAAAATTGAAAAGGTTGAAAGAGGCAACGAAGATTCAAGCACAAATGCGAGGAACCCATGGCCATATGAAGAAACATATAGAATAAAAGCTGGAAGGAGAACTGTCCAAGAACACACGTGGAAAATGGGTGAAAGAAAAGGACACAGGAACAAGTAAGTCTACTCCTCATCCAACTCCTGAACATGAAATTCACTCTAGTTCTAGTTCTGAATGTAAAAGAAACTTGTTAGATTTTAGTGATAATACTTCTCATGAAAGAGGGAAGTCATAATGAAAAATTTTTAGAGTGAGCAATGTTTAGAACAATCCTTAACTGCTAAATAGAGAAGAGAGAGGGAAAGAATCCAACAAGATAATGTAAATGCTAGTCATGCTAGGGTTGTAAGGAATTTGGCTGCAACTTCTATCACAAATACTCCTCTTCCTCAAGACCTATTGATTGGTTTTGATGAGTATATCCATGAAAATACTCCTGGTCATGCTGAAATAGTAGTGACATATGATGTTGATACCACATTACCAGACAAGTAAAATTTTTTCAATGATGTTCAACAGCTTAGAGAAAGAGCATTAATATGTGATGAGTCGAGAAGGAAGAGGGATGAGGAGAAATAAAAAAGGATAAGAGAAGCTATGGGTCATAGAGAGATGTTACAAAGGAAGGTTGAGTAGATGGAAGAACTAGAATGATTAGCAACTCAATCTACCCAAACACCTGGTCCTATTGTTATAGAGATTGTAACAAAGGAGCCTATAACTGCCTCAACTGATAATGCTTGTGTAAATACATGGAGTAATCCTACTGTAAAAGCTTCCATAAAAGTTGATCCTATCCCTAGTAATGCTAAGGAAGTTCACTAGACTTTGGATAAGGGAAAAAAGCCTGTATGAGGTGTATGCAACCTAAAATGGTCACCTAGACTTTAGGCCCCATTTATTTAATTTGTCAACATCAACTACGAGATCAATGATTGTCGCATTTTGGAAATCAAATTTCTTAATCAATTCATAACTATTTCAAATGTTTCAATTTTCTAAGGTTTGAATGCTTCATTAATTTTATTTAATCAAAGAAATAAATCCTTTTAATAAATAAAATGATGTTATTTAATTGAAGTTAATATTACTTAAATAAAATGATGCTATTTAATTAAATCTATTTTTTAATTAAATAATTTTATTTTATTTTATTAATATTCATTTCTAAGTATGACTCTTATTTTATTTTATTAAAGAGATATTAATATCTTAAATAAAATAAAATAAATGAAATAATATCTCTCCAAGAATATCGTGATGAAAAATGGAAACAAATCAGGTTAAAGGAAATAAACTAAAGAATTCCAATCAAGATTTGTTTCTATTTTTCTATTTATCCCACATTGCTTCTGAATTTTCCTTCAATTCCACTTTTGCCTATAAAATGAGCCCTCTCATTCTCATTTCAAAAAAGATCACAAGTTTTTACATCAGACTTATGCTACAAATTTTCTTGAATTTTATCATTTGAGATTACACATTAGTTTGATTTTATAAGCATCTTAGTTTTAGAGCATATAGTTTAATATTACATTTTAGCTTAATCTTCATAATAGATTAATTTGCAAAAGTAATTCATTTATGGCATTGCATGTAGATCAATTTTCATTTCAATAAATTAGTTTGTTTATTGCATTTTACAGGTCATTTACATTGGTTTCATTGTTTGCATTTACCGAATAGGATTCACATGGAGATTGGCATTCTTGCTTCTCCTCTTGCTTCTCCTCTTTGAATCTACCGTTAAAGAGGTATGTTCTGTGAGGGTATATTTGGAGTTTATCCCCGAGGGCCATGTCAATCCTACGCTCTTCTCGGATAGAACGTGAAGATTGTTACAGGACTCATTATTGAGTATCCTTGCATGCAAGAGATTACATAAATTATAATATATTTTTATTTATACATTTTCAAACCCCACCATTTTAATTTTTGGTTTTGAATTTTAGTTTTAGTTTTAATTTAGTTTTTAGTTTTGCTTCATAATCCAGCTTCCCTTTCGGTTTTAGGAAAAACAATTTTAAGGTTTTCCCAGCAGGGTCGAAATCTGATCTGGGTATTTTTTAGTTTTCTGATTTATTTCACAGATCTGAAGAAAATAGTTGCACAAAAATTGTCGTGCGTCATTTTTTTCAGCTGACTAAAGATTTAAAAAAATTATTTTTTCATCTTCTACTTACTGGATCAAAAAACGATTTCTGGGTTTTATTTTTTGCTTCAAAAAATTTCTGGGTTTCTGTTTTTATCTACTCATTATAAACAGATTTTTCAGAAATCAAATTTGAAGATTTTTATGCATGTTTTTAATTTAGTTTTTAATTTTTAGTTTTTAATTTAGTTTAGTTTTTAATTCTAATTTAGTTTTTAATCTTAATTTAGTTTAGTTTTTAGTTAGTTTGGTTTAGTCTTTAATTTAGATTTTTAATTTAGATTTTTTTAAGTTTCTAAAATTCAAATTAGATTTTTTTAAACTTTGTTAATTTAAAGTAGATTCTTTAACTTTGTTAATTTAAATTAGATTTTTTTACTTTAGATTTTTTAACTTTATTAATTTAAATTAGAATTATTAATTTAGATTAGATTTTTTTAATTTAGATTAGATTTTTAATTTTATTAATTTAGATTAGTTTTGTTTTAAATTTTTAGTTTAGTATTAGATTAATTTAGTTTAATTTTAACTTTGTTAACTAATTCTTTTTAGATTAAATTTTGACTAGATTAAATTAGATTTTTTAATTCTGGTTCTTCTGAATTTTTTTTTCACAGCATAACAGTTTCTGCAAGACGCCAGTCAAAGAACTTGAAACACACTAACGGTTTGATTGCAGGACGCGTGACAAAGACTTGAAAACAAACACTTACGCTTGTCAAAGATCTTATTTTAAAAAAAAACATTGTGTTTGTTTTCCTGCTTTTCAATTCACATAGTCTAATTAGGGCTTCGTTAAAATTCTTAGGAGTTTCGATAGTGAGTAGGGAATTTGGCTCTTTGTTACATGGAGGTGATGACCATGGACAAATCCAGGCTCCTGATGATCTTACTAATATGACAAACTCTTAGGGAGCGGAGCAAGGTAGTGAATCTTTAGCACTTTCACTCGTCAGGGGATTATGCTCTTCTCTCAATGAGAGAATCAGAAACCCAAAAGCGTGTGGATTTGGTGAAGTGAAACTAGCTCGGTGATTAAGGTTGTTTAGCGTGTTTGGGTAAAGAGACGGGCTAGAGAAGTATGCTCTTCTCCTTTTGGGAGAATAAAAAAATCAAAAACCCGAATCCGAGCCATGTCCAGTGTCACCTTTAGAGCCTACGGAAGTTGAACCTAAGGAGGCGGCCCAAGTGAGTACACACCCTATGCGCCCGATGATTCCACCTCACTATAATAAAGAACATCTTGTTGAGTCTAAAGACTCCAAGACCATAGTAACTTCTTTTCCATGACTTGGATGATCATCATGGAAAAGCTCTGTTTATTGCACTGAGCGGCGCCGCTCCGAGCCCTGCTTGCGGGGGTGTGTGATTTTTCGAGGTGTTGGTGTGGCTCTGAGGGCGGAAGCTCTACTCCGAGGAGGCAGAAGGAGTTGTGTGAGCGAGGAGCCAAATAAGAAACCTCTTAGTTAGTTGCCTACCGGTTCACCTCACGAAAGTCATAATCTTTGGCATAAGGAGGGGGAAAAAGAATCTCTCCCGTATGTTGATCATACATGGAATTCCCATCATAGGCATGCACCTAGGCGTTTGGAGGCGGGACGGCGGCCCTGCTACAAAGGAGTAACCTTTGAGCGTGCAAGCTGATTGAGTCCTTGGAAACACCAAAAACAGCCCTCTAGGGGGTGACATGGGTAATGTGAGGTGCTGCATTATCGCATAAGCAATGGGGCAAAGGTTTTGGCTTCTCACCATTTTTCTTTAGTAGGGATAGCTATGTGTTTGTTTTTAAGTCTTAAACATTGTCCAAACATCTTCAAACAAGACTCCCCCGATACTATCAAGTTGCTTTGTCTTTGATAGATCTGTTATCGACTACTTTTTGTATCACAACTTGTCTGATTGAAACCTATGTGCTTGATCAAAATCTGTTGATATACTTGCTTGATCTTTGAAAACAAACAACAAACTGAAATACTGAGTTCTTCGATTAGGTGACTTGTCCCAGTTTTAGAGACTTGTTCTATATTTAGGGTTTATGTGTCCTTGACCTTTTGAATTAGTGATCCTTGATCTCATAAGCGATTTTGCTTGAGATTGGAAAATTAGGAATTGTTCCTGTCAAATAGATAAATTTTTAGACTCTTTGATAACACACTTGGAGAGTGCTAGTAGTCTCCTTGTCCACCCATTTTCATACAATTCAAACTCAGTACACTTTGTGTAAGTCATCCTCCTGATCCATATGTGCTAGGGTATTCACCCAAGAATTAAGCACCTGTGGCGGTGTTGGTTTGCACCCTATTTTACCTTGTTGATTCTATTTCACCATCTCTCTCGGACAGAGAAAACTTTTACTATCTAATGCAGTATTGGCGTTTCTTAAGTGCATCACATTTACGAACTCTCCTTTCATGTCGGTTACAACAAGAGATATCAAGTGAGCCAAAGGAAGCGGCACGGATAGTCTTTAACCAACTACCCCCAGTTCAGACTCATCAAAAGAGAAAGGAAAAGGAACCAATATTTGACCAGTCACCTAGGAGTCAATCTGAAACCTATTTGGACCCAAAGAGCCATTTTAGTGACTTGAGTACCCCCTCGGCACCTTCCCACTCAGGTATGGATATGAGTTATACTGTCACTCGGCGGGAGAGGGAAGCCATGGATCACAATCTTGATGATATCTATGAACAACACAGAAACAACATGATATTTGGAAATTCTTCTCATGATGATCAACCTGGTTCACCCCTCATTAATGCAAGATATTTGGATGCCCATCAACGGGATGAAAGGTATAAGAGACGAGCTCACCAAGAACAATGGTCACAACACGAAGACCAAGACAATGAACCTCGTGATGCTCATGTCAATACAACATATACCAATGACTTGTTCAAACAGTCTAGACCAAGCTCACCACTTCAGCATACCTCAAGGTTCACAAGTGATAGGCTCAAAAGAATTGAACGCGAAAAGAAAGCCTTTCTAGATGAACAACCTGCAAAGCAAGAAAAGTTTAGACAACTTGAGGAAGAGAGCCAAGCTTTATTGGAAGTACAAAGGAAACTCGCTCAAGAGGAGCAAGATAGGCAGTTAGCCCACCGATTAAACAAACAATACAATACAAGGGGTGCTAACAGTGGACATAATTCTCCTCCCTCCACCCTTTCCAGAACACCAAGAAGTAGAAGGCGGTCAAGGACCCCTTCTAGATCTCCTAGTCCTAGAGGAAGAAGGGCCTCTCAGTATGCTCACTATAGGAGGCAAACTCCTCCTAGAAATTCAAGACCACACTCCCAACATGTACATCCTGGTTTCCAACATGGAGGTGGTAGCTCACATTATGACTTTGATACTCAAGACTTCATGCGAATACAACAAGAGCCTATCTTCCAACAGTATGTGGAGAGGTATTTGGAACAAAACAAAGATAAGTTCTTGGAAAGTCTAATCAACAAGGGTTCCAGAGTCCCTTATAATTTTGATGTGGACAACAAAATACAAAAGCAAAATCCTCTCAAGAGGAAGAAATGCGCCAAATGGGCGAGATGATGGAAAATGATGCAACCTAAGGCTCATTCTCACTAGACCCAATTTGTCCTAATCCATTCGACAAGAGTGTGAGTATGAAAGATTTTCCAAAGAGGTTGGAATTCCCACAATACGATAAATATGATGGCAGTGGTGATCCACACGACCATGTGCATCAGTTCTATACTATGAGCTTTGAATTCCATCAGGATGACTCCTATTTGATGAGGTTGTTCCCTAGGAGTCTTAAAGGACAAGCAATGGAATGGTTTACCAATATCACTCCTCCTATCAAGACTTTTAGAGAACTTGTTCATAGATTCGTTCAACACTTCACATATAATCTGTCAAGATCTGTTACTATGTTGGACCTATGCAACTTGAAACAAAATCAGGGGGAACCCTTTGCTACCTTCTTGCAAAGGTGGAGGAGACAATGCTCTCGGTATCCTAGGATGATCCATGAGGATGAAAAGATTGACATACTTGTTAGTAATTTGGTGCCTGAAATGAGATATGAGATCAAAAAGATAGTCTTCACTTCCTTTGATACCATGATTGAAACTGCATGCCGCATTGAGAATGTTCTAAAAGAACAAGGCATTTTGACCAGACATAACAATAATACCAACAATGGTCAACACAACAATAAGGATAAAGGGCAGAACAACAATTGGAACAAAAACAAACAAGTTGTCAATGATGGAGTTGTGGATTCTTCCCAATCAAGAGATCAAAGTGTTCTTAATTTGACTAAGGCTATGCAAGCAATGAAGCTTAATGCACCTCCACAACAAGAAAGTAAATCAAGATATCAGGAGAGGCCCAAAAACCAGAAGCGGCAATTTACCAAATTGGGTGACTCATATGAGGATATTCTCAAAATTGTCATTGCTAACAACTTGGCACATCCTCAGGATCCTGCAAAATTTCACATTCTGGATCCTAAGCCACATTGGTGGGATGACAAGGCATTCTGTAAATTTCATAATGGCCTTGGCCATACTGTTGAAAACTATTGGAGATTAAAACATATTGTCCAAGATTTTATAGAAAGTGGAAAGCTTCAAGTTGATGGCCTAAATACCAATGCTGATCATAAGGCTTTTAAGGAACCTTTGCCTAATTACGACAAGGGGGAAACCTCTAAATCACAGAATGGCAAAGCTGTAATCAACTTCTACACCTATCACGGTGGCCGAGAAAATGTGATAAACATGCTTGAAGTTGTGGAGCCAATTAATATGATAAGGAGTAAGGACCCACATGGTTATGACTCTCCCCCTATTTTTGACAACCAACTTGTTGTGGTGCTGAGAGGTCCTCATTCTAGGTTATCTTCCCAAGCCCTTAATGCTGTTACTAGGAGTCAAGCCCCTATTATTCTCAGAGGGCCTAGTTCAGGTCCATCCAACAAATCAAAGCAAGTGGCATCAAGAATGTCACTATAAAGGTCCCTTATTGCTCTCAAGCCAAACTACAATCTTAGCCGTCCCGATTCTGAGAAAACTCCAGCACAGATCTCAATCTTAGAGCTTCTAGAGTTGTCCCCTAGACATAAGCAGATCCTTGAGGACGCTTTGCGCACAACAAATGTCCCCAACAACATTGATATAGACCAATTCCAAGGCATGGTGAATCACATTACTTGCCCAAATTACCTCTCTTTCGAAGATGATGACAAATCCTAAGCCATCCACACAATGCTTGCCCTTCACATTGAAGTCATGATTCACAAAACCCGTGTCAAGTGCGTGTTGATTGATGGGGGTGCTGGGTTAAATATCCGTACTTTGAATTTGTTAAAAACTTTGGGCTATTCAGAGCAAGTGATCGACACTAGAAAGAAAATCACCATAAAGGCCTATGATGAGGCAGAACGAAGTTCTAAGGGGTTGGCTGTCCTTCCTGTCAGGATTGGCCCAGTTGAAAAAGATATCTTGTTTCAAATTGTTGATACTGGACCCCTTGCATACAACATTTTACTGGGTAGACCATGGATTCATGATATGCAGGCAGTGCCGTCTACCTACCACCAGTGTGTTAAGTTCCCCTACAATGGAACAAAAATTTGCATACCAGGAGATAACACCTTATCAATTAACTCAATCTCAGCTAATGTTCATGTCCCTCTTAACCGAGCAGCAGAGGATTATGAAACAACTTTAGCAGACTGTTAAAACAAATTTAAGTCAGTAGACCTTGGCATGGGGGGGTATCAACTTGAATCTTTTGCAAAGATGCCTGTTTCCCCTAGGACATATGGAAAGCCTTCACAGGAGATGAAATCATCGTCTTCAGCAATGACACTATTTGACAAGTTTGTTGAATCCTCGGTACCAATACAAGATGAAAAAGAGGAAGTAGCTGTTCGAGATTGGATATACAAAGAGGAGAAATACCAGCACAATGAAAATTTCTCCCCCTCTCCTAAGTCCTATGGGAGAGGATATACTTTTGTCAAGAAGATGGGTTATCCAGGATATGGCCCTCTTAGTCATAGGTTAGATGCTAGAGCCGAACCACTCAATCATGATCTTTTTGCACGTAAGTCTAAGAAACCGGTTGGCCTAGGCTTTATGAACAACAATAAATGCATTGTCCCCATTTCTGATAGGCGGGATAGTAAAGATGACACATAATATGTACCAGATTTGACCAATCAACAAGACATAACAGATGATTGGGTACCTTCAACAAATCTCCTTTGGGAAGATTCAAGAGATTTAATAATTGATAGTCCTCCTATCTCATTTGCAATAGATAGTGACTATATGAATGCAAGATTGACTATGGATAGTGTCTCCATCCCAGCTGCAACGGATGGTGATAATTCAGATAATTTTGTGATTGAGAAAATTGCTAGAGGAGAAGAGCCTCTTCCAAATCTTGAGGCTTCTACATCATGAGGCTCCAACAATAATTCAGAAATAGACTCTCATGAGTTTGAATGGGATTCACTCTCAGATGCAACAGTTGACTTGGATATGGATGTTGTCCATGCTTATAGTTCTCAACCTGATGTAACTGACAAGTCATGTGTTAGATTAGAAGATTGGAACCCACATGTCACATTAGTAGACGATTCTTCGCTTGCTAGGATAAATTCTGATTTAGACACTTTAGAGGGAAGCTTGACAGATTCCAATTCTACAGTCACCAGAGATGACATCACCTATATCCTTAATCTTGAACCGGTCATCAACCTACCCCTTGTTCACCCCAACCTTATTGATTAGTCTCAACGTTACCAAGAGCCTCAACTCTTGACATTTCACAATGACTATGAGATCACCTGCTATCTAAATGCCATTGAACCTGTAGTCTCTTCCACTAGTGAACCGGCTACCAGTATGACAGAACCTAACATCAAGTACCTTAGTCACAAGATAAAAAGAAAAGAAAAAAAAAGTTAGATGGCGAAAACCACTATGTGGCGGTGTAAGGCAAAAAATAAAAATAAAAGAGCGTATCCAAAGGTGAAAACCTCGAGAGGCACCCTCTGAGGATGGGGAGTACTTGATAGTCTCCCAAGCTATTTCCAGGACAGATCATCAGTATTGGTTGAACCTACAGAAGCTGTTAATTTGGGCACAGAGGAAGTTCCAAAAATTGTACACTTGGCTAAATCTTTATCACTTGAAGAAAAGAAAGCCTATACTGAGTTCCTCTAAAAGAAGGAAATTAACTTTGCATGGGCATACTCAGACATGCCAGGGTTGGACACTAATCTCATTATGCATCATTTTTCCATAGCTCCAAGTGTGAAACCAGTCAAACAGAAGTTGAGAAAAATGCACCCTCATATAGCTCTTTTAGTGAAAGCTGAATTAGAAAAGCTCCTTGGTGCAGGATTCATTAGAGCCATAGACTATGCTTACTAGATTTCCAACATTGTACCTGTTTCTAAACCTGATAAAACCATTTAAATCTGCACAGACTTTAGAGATCTTAACAGAGCATGCCCAAAGGATGATTTTCCACTTCCTAACATAGACATGATAGTGGACATGACAGCGGGATATGAGATATATTCTTTGATGGATGGTTTTTTTGGGTATAATCAGATCAAGATAGCTCCTGAGGATCAAGAAAAGACTGCATTCACATGTGCCTGGGGTACTTATTGTTGGAATTTCATGCCCTTTGGATTGAAAAATGCAGAAGCTACTTACCAAAGAGCTATGACAACCATCTTCCATGACATGATGCATAAGAATATGGAAGATTATGTGGATGACACCACGGCTAAGTCTAGAGAAGAAGGAACACATTTGAAACGTTTAGAAGTGATTCTGAGTGGCGGAACTTAATTTCAACTAAAAGATTAAAACCCAAAAGTGTGCATTTGGTGTTATACGGCAAATTATTGGGATTCATCATTTTGACTAAAGGAATAGAAGTGGACCACGAGAAAGGTTCAAGCCATTATAAACATGCCACCTCCCAAAATGGAAATGAAGTAAGTCTTTAGAAACCTTCAATCCATAAGGAGGTTTATTTCACAATTGGCAGATAGAGCACAACCTTTCAACAAAAAATTGCATAAAGGTGTTCAATGTGTTTGGAATGAGGATTGCCAAAAGAGCATGGATCAAATTAAATAATACTTGGAAAATCTTCCCATTTTAATGCCTCCCATTCCAGGAAAACCTCTCATTTTATATGTCTTAGCTACTGAATCTTCACTGGGGGCATTGCTGGCTCAATTAGATGAACAAGGGAAAGAAAGGGCCATTTATTATATTAGTCGCACTCTTGTTTCTTATGAGGTTAATTATACTAGTATTGAAAAAGCTTGCCTCGCAGTAGTGTTTGCTTCTCAAAAATTGTGACACTATATGCTCGCGCACACCATACACCTCATAGAAAAAATTGATCCTCTCAAATACTTGCTCGGTAAAGCTGCTCTCACGGGTAGACTTGCTAAATGGATGATGATTCTTTCTGAATTTGACATAGAGTATATTGAGCGCAAAGCAATCAAAGGCCAAGCTATTGCAGATCAACTGGCTAATTTTCCTATTCAAGATAATATGCCCATTCAAGTCAACTTTCCAGATGAGCATCTTATGTACATGACTGAAAGATCCTGGAAACTATTCTTTGATGGTTCATGCATGCAAAATGGTTCTGGAGCTGGTGTGTTGTTTGTTTCTCCTCATGGGTATACTATTCCTAAATCTTACAAGTTACTCTTTCCATGCACAAACAACATAGCTGAGTATGAGGCTTTGAAAATGGACTAAAATGGCCATAGAAATTGGAATATCGAGTACATATCTATAGGGATTCGGTACGATCATCAACCAAGTCAATGAACAATACCAAACAAAAAGATGACGAGTTGGTGCATACAAAATGGATTTGATTCATTAAGGCGGTATTTTTACTTTTGTCACCTTTAAATGGAAATCCCTAGAAATTTGAGAACAAGCGGTGATGCTATGGCCACCCTTGCTTCACTTCTTGATTAAGAGGAACATGAGTCCAGATATGAATTCCTGGTGGAAGAGCTACGATATCCCATATTTGACTCACCTGAAAGCCATGTCATTTGTACCCTTGTCAATCATGAATCCTCCCGCTATGGTGCTATTTACTCATATCTTCGTGATGGCATCATCCCCGATACATTTAACCAATCTGAAAGAAGAAACCTTATCTACAACGCCTCTCGCCATTCCCTCATCTCTGGTGATTTGTATAGGAGGGGTCTAGATGGAACCTTAGGTGCTTAGAAAAGGAGGAATCGATCAAGCTGAATTCCGGCATCCACAAAAGGGGCATATGTGGGGACATTCTAATGGTCTTTCCATGGCTAGAAAGGTTGCTTAGAGGCCCGGTACTATTGGCCCTACGATGCGGATAGATCACGTGCTTACATTTGCTAAGTCTTGTGAAAAATGTCAGAAACATGGACACCTAATACATGCTCCGGGTAGGGAGCTAATTCCTTCTATATCTCACTGGCCATTTCAGCGATGGGCCTTTGACCTTGTTGGGCAGATTCATCCCAACTCATCAAGTGGGCATAAGTTCATTATCACTGCTACTGACTACTTCACAAAATGGGTAGAGGCTGTTCCACTTTCTATTGCCTCAGGCAAGATAGTGTCTTTATTTATTTTAAACCATATCATCTGTCGATATGGAGTGCCATCTGAGATCATCACTGACAATGGAGGTCAGTTCAAAAACAAGGACCTTAAAGAACTCTGCCAAAGATTCAAGATAAAACAACATTGGTCCTCCATTTACTTCCCACAAGGAAGCGGTCCGGTGAGGCTTCAAACAAAACCATTCTGCAAGATTTTTTTGCCTGAAGCAGTTCACTTAAGAATGGTAGAGGCCCCGGCACCTCTGGATAAATCCGATACAGCCAGATATAGAAACAAATATTAAGTACTTATATTTGGGCTACTCCTTTTCCCTCACATATGGCACTGAAGCAGTGTTACCTTTAGAGGTTGAGATTCCATCACTTCGGGTCTCTCTCAAAGGTCTAGTTACAGATGAAGACTATCGCGCCATGAGATTGCAAGAATTGGAACTTCTTGATGAGACGTGTAAAGCATCATTTGACCATATGAGGGTCTATCAAAAGCGGATGTCCAAAGCCTTCAACAAAAAGGTTCGCCCTAGACAATTCCAAGTAGGAGATCTTGTCCTGCGAGAGAATCCTAAGAACCAATAGAATCGAGAATAGAAGGGAAAATTTGAACCTAATTGGCTTGGACCCTACATCATCACAGGCTTTTTGGCACGGTTTCTATCTACTATCACGAAGGGGTAGCTCCACAGGCCTATCAATATTTGCACGAAAAGTTCATCATGATGCGGGTGCAATGCAGGGAATCCTTTACTTCTAATTATGACCTGAAAAATTCCAAAAATTGATATATGAATGTTGAAAAATTACAAAAAATTGATATATTGTCAAAATCAAAAAATTCAAATGTGATTAGCTGAAAATGCAAAAATGAAAATGCAAAAGTGCGCTTGGTGAGGCACGGAAGCGGTGGTAGCCAAAAGTACAAAATAAATAAAATATAAAAGTCCTAAATTTTTTTTTTTTCCAGAGTGGTGAAAACCTGGAAACAAAGGCTACTTGAGGCCTTTGCATCCCTATTTCTTAGCATGCATCCTCGACACTTAGCCTTTCTCCATCATGCCTTGTCCTTATTGCCTTGGTTTGGAATTGGTCTTTGTCTTTGTCTAGGGGCATCACGTGTTAGCTTTGGTCTCTTGGATATGCTTGTCTTTAGGACACCTCGCATACGGTGTGTTTTCAACACTAACCAATGTGTTTTCAACACAACCCGACATCGTGTGTTTTCAACACTATGGGTTTGGTCTTATCCGGTTCGGTCATGTGATCTTACGCTTGCAAGCATTCGATCCTTATCCTCGGAACTCAGTATCAGTTTACACACTTAAATTTTTTAATTGCAACACTTAATGCTTGAGATATGCCATGATCTTTTCTTTGTGTGCTGACTGATATTGATTTTCGTTGAGTGTCCTTGTCTAATAAGTCTCTCCGTGATGCATAGCTAGAGGACTTGGGGCATGGGGCATGTTTTTATTTGCTTTCTGCTTGTGGGTGTTGTCTTGAACCTCTTTAGTGTCTCTTGTTGTCTCCTTGACACACTTAAGAGATTTATGGCATCATCCTTGAATGTTTTTGCACAACCATTCTCATGGTAATCCTGGCGTTTATGTCTTGATGCGAGCGTGGTTTTGCTACATTAAATTGGGTAAGCTAACATTGTAGTCATCTTGACCTTCATGTCTTTGATGCTCATGTTAGAATCTTTCCACATTCCAAGCTGATATAAATCACATTCATATCTTCATAGTTGTGTTTGTGACTAGTGATGATTGTGTGATTGTCGATGTCGGTAATAATGGCCCAATGATGAAAATAAGTTCTCTTACATTCTCTAATGAATGATGAACACACAAAACCTATGTTACCCTATTGCAAGTACACCTTTGCATTTTCATGTAGCTTGCATTATTTAGACTTCATGTTAATTTGCACTTTTAGGCTGTATTATGGGTTTGAGAGGGTTTCCTTCATCTTTCTTGTGGATTTTTCATCAACTGTGATCACGTTCTTCATTTCCTTATCTTCTTTCATGATCTCAATCGAAATTCCCTATCTTAAACAGTTGATTGATTTTGATGCATCCTCTTTATTGAGGCAGATTCTCTTCCTTCTCTCCATTTCTTTCCATTTCTTCCAAACTTCTATCTTCCATTCGATTTCACCCCACTTCTTTTTCTTCTAATTCAACCTTAGGGCATAATTTTCTTGCTGATCTACTGGGTTCTGTGATTCTTATATTTTTCATCTTACATCAAGAACCTTATCTTTGTTTGATTTGATCAAATTTTTCAATTTATTATTTCTCCTCTATCTCATTTCGATTTCGATCACGAGGGGGCAGTACCTATCAAACTTCAATCCTTGATTCAACTTTATCAATTTATCAATTTGCTTCTCTTGGGGCAACCTTGCTTGAGATTCTTATCTCTCACTTTGGATGTGATCCCGAATCGACCTCATGTTCAAAGGCCTTTTGTTTATGTTTGTCCAGATGTGATCCCGAGTCGACCTCACATCTGAGTTGTTTTGTGATCCCAAATCGATCTCACATTGCAACTTCATTCTTTGACTGCATGTGATCCCGAGTCGACCTCACATTAGTCAAAGAGGGGCAAATGTATGCAACCTAAAATGGTCACCTAGACTTTGGGCCCCATTTATTTAATTTGTCAACATCAACTTTTTGAATCAATGATTGTCGCATTTTCAAATCAAATTTCTTAATCAATTCATAACTATTTCAAATGTTTCAATTTTCCCTAAGGTTTGAATGCTTCATTAATTTTATTTAATCAAAAGAAATAAATCCCTTTTAATAAATAAAATGATGTTATTTAATTGAAGTTAATATTACTTAAATAAAATGATGCTATTTAATTAAATCTATTTTTAATTAAATAATTTTATTTTATTTTATTAATATTCATTTCTAAATTACATAATCTTATTTTATTTTATTAAAAGAGATATTATCATCTTAAATAAAATAAAATAAATGAAATATCCTCTCAAGAATATCCTGTGATGAAAAAAATGGAAACAAATCAGTTAAAAGGGAAATAAACTAAAAAAGAATTCCAATCAAGATTTGTTTCTATTTTTCTATTTATCCCACATTGCTTCTGAATTTGCCTTCAATTCCACTTTTGCCTATAAAATGAGCCCTCTCATTCTCATTTCAAAAAAGATCACAAGTTTTTACATCAGACTTATGCTACAAATTTTCTTGAATTTTATCATTTGAGATTACACATTAGTTTGATTTTATAAGCATCTTAGTTTTAGAGCATATAGTTTAATATTACATTTTAGCTTAATCTTCATAGTAGATTAATTTGCAAAGTAATTCATTTATGGCATTGCATGTAGATCAATTTTCATTTCAATAAATTAGTTTTGTTTATTGCATTTTACAGTCATTTAGAGTAGTTTTCATTGTTGCATTGCAAGAACATGATTCATGGAGATTGACATTCTTGCTTCTCCTCTTTGAATCTCTCGTTCTGAGACTGTATTTGCAGGGGTAACTGGGTTAATCTGAGGGCCACAATATCAATCCCTGATCTTCTCGGATAGAGAGCCATGAATTGATTTGCAAGGACTCATTATTGAGTATCCTTGCATGCAAGGATTCACAGAAGTATAACATATTTTCAGTTATACATGGGGTATAAAGATAAATGAGGGAGGTTCCTCCCAAGGGAACATTCCAAATAATAATACTCTTTCATTAGATGAAAGGTTGATAAAATAAAATGAGGAATTTCTAAAGAAAGTACAAGAGATGGAATTGCTAGCCGTGAATGCATAAATGAAGAAGAAACTAGGTTTCTTAGAATCCACCATAAAAACTATTGTTCCTAAAACCCAAACCCTTCAGCCCCGTACATCATCTTTAAATCCTCATGTGAATGTAAACCCTTCATCCATTGAGAATCCTTCCAATTCATTTTCACAACCAGAAAATAAGGCTAGGAAAACCCAACAAAATGATCAATATGATTCCCAACTGAGAAGGCCTGAAAACAATTATGATAGGATAAGGGATCATGATAATCAAAATGAACAGGAGGGACCCTTTGGAAGAAGACTGCTGCATATTGAAAGATATAGGAAATTATGCTTTGATACAATCCTAGGGTATCCAAATCCTGTGCCTGATAATGCAAGAAAACATCTACCTAAGTTCACTGGTAACAATTCTCTCAGTGGTGAAGATCATTTAAAAGCCTTTCAGAGTTTTGTTGAGGATTTTGAGCTGTGAGATGATGATGTTGCAATGAAGTATTTTATGCAATCATTGACCAAAGACACTACAGATTGGTACTGAAGCTTGCTTGATGCAAGCATTGATTCCAAAGATGATTTCTACATAGTTTTAAGAGAGTAATATGGAGATAAGAATGATCCTAGGTTTAGGATAAATGACTTCAACAACATTATAAAATGACATAATGAAATGGTGACTGAATTTAATGCAAGGTTTCAGAAGGCCATGACTAAAATTCCTACCTATCTAAGGCCTAATGAAGTTGCATGCTTAGTGGTATATTGCAATGCACTTGATTCAAAAATATGCTATTTAATTAGAGACAAGGATCCACAAACTCTAAGAGATGGGGTAGTCCAAATAGAAAACAACAAAAGAGAAATAGGAAAGATAGGGAGAAGAGATGATCCTAAAGCTCTGAGGAATCCTTGAGCTCAGAATGAAAAAGCTGGTAAAGCTGTAGCTCTTGAGGAGAAATTGGATCAGGTTATTAGTTTGTTGCAAAAGGTGGCAAATAATGAAAAACCTTAGTTCCAAAGAAATGAAAGGCCACCAAGGTTACAAGATTACCCTTACCATACTAATTGGAACAATGGAAAGTTAGTTCACAACAACCAGAGAAATGTTCAAGCACAAGGTACACCTGACCCATTGTAGAAACACTCTACAAATGTCACTGAGGATTTACCATGGTGCATGGTATGTCAATTACCTCATTCACCACAACAGTGTGCTGTGGAAAAATATGTAGAGGAGTCACAAGATGATCAAGGAGATTATGATCCCCCTCAAGATCAGGATGAAATTGTAAATGTACTAATGATTGCATCAGATTTTTCCTATGATGATTATTCTTCTGATGATGAGTCTTGCAGAGGTGACATTGATATGTAAAGGAAAGAAGTAGATGCACACCATCAACAAGTATTCTTAGATGAAGAGAGAGATAATGGTTGCCATATTTATAATCTTGAAGTAGGTAATATTTGTCTTAGAAGACCCTCAAATGAAGAAATTGAAAACATGATAGCTGCATTGGCTAATCGAGCAATGAGTACCTATCATCTGAGAAATAGAGTTGGGAATGGTGATCAAGGTAAACTTGGAAGCATGTTCATTAAAGAGAAGAAAGTAGATGACAAGGGGACCAAAACAAAAATCAAGAAGGATGTGAAAAAACCAAAAGAAAGTAAAGTAGCTAGAATTTGGGCTAAAAAAGGTGATAAGGCCAAGATAGACAGTGAAGCCATTTCCCCAACTGTGAAGGCTAAAGAGCAGGAGCATGTTACCGAAAAGGGTGAGAAAAAAATTGATAAAATGATGGACAAGGAAGTAGTCTTTCCTAAATTACCAAGATATAATCCTGTGGATATGTTTCAAGTGTTGTCCCAGGTCAAGGTTATAGTCCCATTATTGGAAATGATGCGGATTGATGAACATAAAAGTAAGGAAATTTCCCTCATTAATGGTGTAGCTACAACCCCTAGTGACAAATTGGTGGTTGATCCACCCAAAGTGATAAAAAATTAAGAGAAGAGTGATAAAGCAAAAGGAATGGTTAATGAAAAATCCTGAGATATACTTGGGAACCACAATTATTGCAAGCTCAAGTCATATTAATCCATTTTTCCTAAGTTCGATCATTGATGGAAAATTGTTAAAAAAATGCATGATTGATTAAGGGGCCTCAAACAATGTGATGCCAGTGAAAATCAAGGAGGAAATGGGTTTGAAAATTGATAGCACTTATGGAAAGTGTTTTGCTATGAACTGAAGAGAAGTACCTATCATAGCAGTGATTAATAGAGTTCATTACAAGCTTGCATCATTCCCTGAGAAGGAGTTGTACACGAGTATCACAGTGGTGGATATCCCACCAAATTATGGGATGTTGTTGTCAAGTCAGTGGAGTGAATCTATGGGTGGAAGCATTCAATGTGATTTATCATTTTCTACATTTTCCATTAACCAAAAGGATGTCAAAATTTCTAGGGAACCAAGAGCCCATCACATGATTGAATATGCAGAGGAGCCAAAAGAACCAGTGATAATCAACTTTGTGGATACTGGTTTGGAAACTTTTTGGGTTGAAGAATTGAAACAAGAGGAATAAGTTAACCCTGAACCAATTGATAGAGAGGTCCTATATGCACCACAATGAGATGCTCTCTAGACTATGTACTTTGATGGAGCCTATTCCAAGGAAGGCTCGGGTGCAGGAGTTGTCCTTATTTCCCCACAAGGTAAAACATTCAAATACTCTTTCCTATTGAAATTTTCCTGTACAAATAATGTGGCCGAATATGAGGATTTGTTGCTTGGTCTAAAGATAGCTTCAAAGCATGACATTAAAATGTTAAAAGTATTTGGTGATTCTGAACTAGTTGTATCCCAAGTCAGGTCTAAATTTGCTTCCAAAAATAGAAGACTTAAGCAGTATAGGAATGCTGTTTGGGATACCATAGAAGATTTTGATGCTTTTAATATTGATTGGCTAGAAAGGGAAAATAATGTGAGGGTAGATTTGTTGGAAAACATTGCTATCAAACTGGATGATGTCACTTTTGATGGAATTTCAAAAATAGAGGTGGAAACCCGACCTAAGATGCCTGACAATATTTGCAACTGGCAAGTATTTGATGATGATAATGATATCTTGAAATTTTTGCACTGTATTAATAAATATGAAAGCCAACAAATTGACTTCAGTGCATTGGTGGTGGAAGTAGATGGTAAAGAAACATTGTTTGGGAATGAAGTAATCCAACTAAAAACCAATAAGATTCCCAAAGGATTGGTTGCATTGGAGAGGGTCTTTGATGGCCTTGATAAAACAAATGTTAAACAGACATCTTCCCACAAGGAAGATTTGGAAGAAATTAATCTGGGAAGTGAGAACTCTCCCAAGAAGGTATACATACGAAAGAAAATGAAACCACATGTTAGAACCATGTTGATTTCCCTATTAAGAAAGTATAGACATGTGTTTTCCTGGTCATACAATGACCTAAAAGCTTATAGGGAAGATCTGATTCAACATGAAATCCCATTGAAGACTAATGTAAAGCCTTTTAGGCATAAGCAAAGACCTATAAATCCCACATTGCAGCCCGAAATACAAGAGGAACTCACAAAGTTAAGGGATGTTGGAATTATTAAGCCTATAAGGCATTCTTCATAGGTTTCTAACTTGGTTCCAGTTAGGAAAAAGAATGGTGACCTGAGGCTCTGTGTAGATTTAGGAATTTAAATGTAGCATCCTTGAAAGACAATTACCCACTGCCTAATATGGAGGCTATTTTGTAAAAGGCGATGGGTGTGAATTGTTATCAAAGATGGATGGGTTCTTAGGCTATAACTAGGTCATGGTGAAGGAATTTGAACAATATAAGATTGCATTCACTACACCATGGGGAACCTATGTGTATGTGAGAATGCCATTTGGCCTGATCAATGCTGGTGCAACATTTCAAAGAGCCATGGATGTGGCCTTTGCTGATTTTATTGATCTATTCCTAGCTATATACCAAGATGAATTGACTGCACATAGCAAGAAGGAAGAAGATCATTGTTCACATTTGGACAAGATAGTTATTAGAGCTTTGGAATATGGGATTTCCTTGAATCCTAAGAAATGTGCTTTTGAGGTCAAGGAAGGTAAGTTGTTAGGGCATATTGTCCCTAAATATGGGGTTAGGATTGACCCTGAATGTGTGACAATAATAAACAAGATCCCACTACCTAGAAATGTGAAGGGAATCCAATCTTTCTTCAGGAAAATTAATTTTGTTAGAAGATTTGTCACTAACTTTGCTGAAATTGTTAGGCCTATCTCTAAAATTTTGAAGAAAGGAGAAAAGGTAGTATGGAAAGAAGAACCAACAAAGGATTTCCAAGCTATAAAGGATTCCATCAAGGAGGCTCCTATGCTCAAGTCCCTTGATTATTCAAATCCATTTCAACTGTTCACTTTTACTTCATTCCATACTATGGCAGGAGTATTATTGCAGAAGAATGATGAAGGCTTTGAACAACCTATTGCTTTCTTTAGCAAGTCTTTGTAGGCCATTGAGCTTAAATATGATGGGCCACAGAAAAGAAAGCCTATGCCTTGGTTAAGGCTGTAAAGAACTTTAGGACATATTTGATGGGAGCAAATGTGGTAGCATATGTCCCAAATGCAACAGTCAAAGATATTTTTACCCAACAAGAGACCATAGGGAGAAGATGTAGATGGATCAATAGGATCCAAGAGTTTAATATTGCTGTGAAAATTGCAAAATTGGTAAGAGGCCAAGGTTTGGCTAAGTTGATGGCTGGAACCAACTTAGAAGCAAACCAGATAAACCAAGTAGAACATGAAAATGTTACACCCTTACGTGATATGCAGACTTGTGGATGGTACATAAGGATTGTGGAATACTTGCAAACTATGCAATGCCCTGAAGGAATGCCTAATAATGAGAGAACTCTAAAATTGTAGGCTTTCAAATACATCATTATTGATGGTGAACTCTGGTGGAGAAGCTCAGAGGGTGTATTGTTGAGATGTGTATATGGAGATCAAGCTGAGGAACTTCTAAATGAAATGCATAATGGAGCATGTAGAGGTCACTACATGGAAAAGACCACTGCTCACAAGATACTTAGAGTAGGATTCTGGTGGCCAACTATATTTAATGATGCTCATAGATTGTCAAGAAGTGTGATGCATGCTAGAGATTCACTGGTAAATTGAAATTCTCAGGTAATCTTCCTCTTAGACCCATTTCAGTGCAGGCTCCTTTCCAACAATGGGGCATTGATTTTATTGGGGAAATGTCAGTGAAATCTAGTGAGGAACACTCCTGGATACTTGTTGCAATAGATTACTTTACGAAGTGGCTAGAAGCAATTCCCACCAAGAAAGCAACACGTAGAGTAGTAATTGATTTTTTGATAAATAACATATTGAGCAGATTTGGAGTCCCACAAAAGATCATGTCTGATAATGCCATGTGCTTCAGGTAAGAGGAGTTTACTGAATTTTGTAATAAGCATGGAATAATTATCTCCTATTCATCTCCCTATCATCCTCAAGGGAATGGACAAGAATAATCTAGCAACAAGAGTTTGATGAAGATTATCAAACGAGTAATTGAAAAGAACAAAAAGGGATGGGATTCGAAATTGCAGCTTGCACTGTGGGATGATAGGACTATTGTTAAAAAGGTTATTGGACAATCCCCATTTAATCTTGTGTATGGTGTAGAAGCAAGGATACCTCATAATAACTTGTTAAAAATGTACGTTTGTTCAAGAGTATGACACAAATGTTTGTGACGAGATGCAACAAAGAATGGAGTTAGCTGAGCTTGATGAAACTAAAAGAGAAGCTCATAAAAGAAATGGAAAATTGTAGCTTCAATTCAAGAATCTGTATGATAAGAAGGCCATTGAAAGAAAATTTGAAGTGGGATGCATGTTCTTGATGTGGAATGCAAGGATGGAAGACAAAGGAAAACATAGGAAATTTGATCCTCTGTGGCTTAGCCCATACTTGATTGTAGATACACATGGAGAGGACTCATATTTCTTGCAATCCTTGACAGGTGAAATTCTATAGCTGCAAGTACATGGATAGTTCTTGAAGCCCTATTTCTCTTGAAATAGGTTATTTTCCATGTACATTGTATAGTCTTGTTATTAGTGTACATAGGTTTGGTGTGTTTGCTTTTGGTTGCTGGTGGCACTCTCAAATTTTCAAAATTTGAAGTGCCCCTATTGAAAATTTTTCCTTTGCACATTCTAAAGTGCACCTGAGAATCTGCCTAAGTGACCTACTTTGGAAGGTCATAATTTGGAGCCTATTGATTTTCATGCAAAACCCCTTTGTGGACTCACTCATATGACATATGTGAGCGTGCATGTCAGTTTTCAGCTTCCCATGATGAGTTTTGACAGTGTTTTGAAAGGCGAAACTGGAGGGTTTTGACACTTTTCTACTGTTTACAAACTTAGTTCTACGAAGTGGCCTTCCGTTTGAGCTTGTATTTTGCAATTGGATGATTGACATGACGAATGGGTTATTGCTCTCCATTCTCCATACATTCATGTACTCCTTGGTCTAGTTTTAGAGCCTCATGATCTGATTTTCTATTTTTACTAGGCCAAAAGCAAATGCAATTTGTTCAGTTTTGCACTTGCATTTTCTGAAACTCTTCAAAGAGGTCAACTTTGACCTTCAATATCTTTTGATGGATGATGATTCAAGCAAATCCCTCTTGCACACGTGTTTAGTGTACCCAAATGATCTACTGTTCCCAGTGGAAACTCGCCAGGAGTTGATTTGGTATTTTCAAAATGGCGACTTTCGTGAGTTTTAATTGGTTCTGAACAAGCACATTTGCAGAAAAGTTCAACTTAGCAACTTTGTTAATTAATATCTTTCACCTTAAGATTCATTTTTTTGAGCCGTTTGTTGCAATACATTCTTGGATCAAATGGCTATGGGCCTGTTCAATTTCACGCCTCCAGAATAAGTTCTGATGGGTTATTTAATTACTTTCTGATCACAACATGGCCAAAAATGGTGTTCAAGAAAGTTTCAAAATTTGCAATTCTAATGACAACCCATTTCTTGTTTTGGTCTAAAATTTCTACATTTCCATTTTAATCAAGATCAGAGGTCATTTGATACATTATTTTAATGTACTTTTGTCACGACTAATACACCCTGGGGGCCAGTTTACAAAGGAGGTACCTGAATTTAAAGGTCTAGGAAAATTGGAGGAAATGGGTTTTTTTTATAAATAATTGATTATGTTTGCACACAAAAAATCACGGCTCTAGGTGTCCTGGTTTTCTTGCAATAAATTTTTCCGTTTTGGCTTACAAGTGAAATGAATTTTTTTCCTAGTTCTAATGTTTTAAATATTTAAAACATTTTGAAATATTTTAAAATGATTTTAGGGCATTAATCTCTTCAAAATTTGAATAGGAGGCAAAAGGAATTTTAATTCTTTTATCCCATTGGTTGGAAGCTCTCAAAAAAACTTTGAAAAGCTTCAAAGTTTTCACGACATCGCTCATTGTAGCTTCTGGGCAAAAATGACAATCCAAACTAGTGATGCTTGGTGCTTGAGCGATGAGTTTCAATTTGACAGGGTATGGAGATCCATCAAATCACAGTAAAAGAGGTGAGATCTGAGGTATGAGAGACCCGCAAAAACGTGCTTCAAATCTGATAGGAAGGCAATGCATTTTGGAATGTGGTTGGTATCAAATAAATTAAAATTCAAACTTGCACTATGAGAAGAGATTTAAAGAACAAGACAAAGTAGCTAAACAAGTCTAAAAGCCATATTTAAAATGAAAACACCTTGGCTATTGATGTGCTGAATCAACGATGATGGAGTATCCACTGCACATATTTTTTAGAAAGGGGTTTTGATATTCCAAAGCATCTTCAATGTGGGTATCTAAAATTGCTGTAGAAACATCTTGGTTCAAGGCCGATAGGTTTTTTTACAACAAAAGCAAGAAGGTGATCAAAGTTTTCATGAGAGCAATTTTTTTTCACCAACAAAGTTATAAAATGGATAGTGGAATGTGAATGTTTATAGTGCAGCAAACAAAGGAAGGGTAACTTTTATTATTGATGGAAGTTTGTTTTCCTGGCAAGCGATAGATTAATTTTCTGGAAAATATTCTATTGCAAGTGGAGGTGCAAATTTAACTGCCTGGGGGTGTAAGTGAAATTGAAATTTATTCTGAAATGAAGACCAAATAAAATGTAATTTTCCAATAATCCTGAAGCTTGTTTTCTCCTTAATGTATAAAAAGGAATTCAGGGCTATTGGGCAAGGTCTTTTGTCAAATTCTAGATCTGGAAAATGCATAGTGAGAACACAAAAATACATTATGAGTTTGTAGCTTAGGCTTTGGGTTAGATGAGTAAATTTTTTCAATTATGTGGCTTTAGAGCATACGTGCATATAAATGCTAATCTCTCGAGCCTGTTGTCTCTCCATTTTGATATTGTGCATGAATTATTAATGGATTTGGATCAAGGATTTGTTCGTTAATTGTCTTAATCTCTCACTCTGACATATGATTTAATTTCTACTTTGATCTAATGAATGAGTTAAATGGTTTAGTTAAGTCATTGATTCATGCTTGTGTCATTTGGATTTGGTAAGTAGTCATAGGAGTTTGGGTGTTAATATGTAAATTGTAAGGCAATTGCAAAGATTATGGATGTTCAAAATTAAATCTGCCTTGTAGTTCAATTTGCTTTGTTTTGACTCCATGCCTTGAGATATGGCACTAATCTTAAAGTGTTGAACGCATTTCCTGTGCTTTTGGTATTTTATTTGAGAAAATCATTCATAAATATACATTCCAATTGACCTACCTTTGTTTTATGGGAATTCTTAGCTTTTAGTTGTTTAATCTTTGAAGGAATTGCCAACTTCTTTAAAGATTTCACCTATTCAACAATAGATGAGAATATATTTTCTTAATATGCAATGTATGTTGAAGTATTGTTAAAGAGTGTTGTAAATACATTTTGGGATCACCCTCCTAGGTTTTACAGAGCCCGAAGTGTAGGAGGAAAGCTTAATGGATTTCTCTCGTTCGTTGGCCCACCCTCTTTGAGGTTGCTGACTATTGGAATTGGAAAATCCATAGGCTACCCTGAAGATTTGGTTGGATTTTAAAAGAACCAACAGTTGCATCTGCTTGCCCTGTCCTGGTAAGTTCCTGGTTTTTTGTTTCTCTGTGCCAGTTTGCTTCAACCGAGAGATCTCAATTCTCACCATACCCACTAGGGGTATGTGTCCTCGAGCATGAGCCATTGGTGGAGCTTTTTAAAGTTTTGAAAAAATTATGTGTTGGTTCCTTACCTGGTCCTGTTTTATTGCCTCTGTGCCCTAGGGTACGGTTTAGGTTTTTTTTTTAAAATCCCTCATTTCAAATTTTATGGTCTTAAAACATTGGGCATTCTAATCCATTGTTGACTCATTATACTCCTAGTACCAGTCATCTTAGTTACATCTTGAGCCATCAGAATCATTGTTATTATCGACCCCTGGGTCTAGGTTTGACAGTCGCCGGGCACATTCCTAACATTTTAATTTTCCTATGGTTGGGTGGAAATATTTCATGTTAAAAGACTTAAGTCTTAAGTCTATACTTCTGAGGGTTAAGTCCCATTGACCTAGTCAGGTCCCCATCTTTAAAACTAACCTTTTATGCATGTGCAGATGTTGCTAGCTATCAGATCAAAGGATTAAATCCTAGCTGCTCCCTGCTAGCCTCTTGAAATTAAAATAATGGTTTATTAAAAGTAGTAGGGTCAGCGAGCTATTGACATGTGTACCATTGCGGGTGTGGGGCCCGATCTCCACTATTGAACCTAACACTTTAAGGTTTCAATCTAATAGATAAGATACAACACTGAGATTAAATCTCAGCCATCCCCCGCTCACCTTGTGGGATTAAAATAATGCTTTATTAAAAGCAGCAGGGTCAGCAGGTTTCCGCCATGTGGATTCTCCTGTCGATTGAAAAGAGAGAAGGTGGAGCCCGCATAACTAGTGAGTGGATATCCAGTTGGTATAATTTCATTGGCTGATGGATCAGTGAACGATGGCGATGGAAATTAAAATCTTGTTGAATCAATCTGAGTCGTTTAATGTGCTATCTCACCAGGAGATCAATGGCTAATATTCAAAGTTGAAGATGTAAACATAAGAGTTGTTAATGCTTCGCGCGAGTGAGTAGTAATGATAGAAATGAATTTCAAAGCTACCCAATCTCGCCCAAAATACAGATAAATGGTTGGTTTTCATATAATTGAGAGTTGCGAACAAATTTGGAGTGCACAAGAGATTGAGAAAAAGCATTTTCAGAATTCAGCGTGGTCAAGATTAGGGTTTCTTGCGAGTAAAAATCTGTAAATAAAAAAAATGCAATCTTCTCTACTTTATTCAAACTATCTAGAATTAGGGTTAATATTCACTGTGTTTTAAGTTGAATTGGATTTTGTGCTTTTTTAATTGCTTTATTATGGTTTCCATTTTCTTTAAAGAGTCAAAATCTTGCCAAACCCTTTGCAATTGCACCTTTGAGCCGAGCCCTAGGTTTCAAATTGAAAAGCTAGGTTTTGAACCTTTTTGTGTTGAAACCCAAGATTAGTTTGAACATACCTCACTACCAATGGTGCCTAAAGCACAAGTTTCCACTTTTGAAACCGCACCTAAACCTCTCTCTCCAGGACATTGTTGACCAACTGAAACCCTCCAACAACAAAAAGGTTGAAGGAAGGGATTTGTTTTATGGCACTATAATTAAGGAAGGGTTAATGGACAAGAAATGTTTCATTAAGGATGACGAGTTACCCTTTATTGGATGGAAATTGTTCCAACACTGGTTCAAAAACATAAATCTTGGGGTTCCTGCTTGTAACCCTTGGAGATTGGACATGGGAAAGGTAGTTGTCCCCAATGTGTACATGGATGTAGACCTGCTAGAAGATATTACTGCAAGGTATGACCCTTTTTCCATAGTGGTCAAGGCATTTGATGGTGTTGAGATGTTAAGGATAACTAGAGAAGAAATTTTCGAGATCTTCAAGCTGCATGAGTGGAACAAGGATATGATCCCTATTGATCTTGATGTCTTTAGAAAGGAATATGAAAATACTAGGGTGTTGCTTAGAACAACAATGTTACCTATGCACACTGCAAGTACTAGGGTTGGGAAGAATAGGCAACAAATAAGGATTAGTAAAGATGAGTTAGAACCCTTCCCCATGAAGTATTTTTCTAACTACTTCAAGAAAACTATGTATTCATTATGCCAGATTATTGGTTTTGCTCCACCGACAACCCTGCTAAGGGAGTATAGTTATATGGTAGCACATTTGCAACACCTAGCTTTCAATGTAGTTTATGACTATGCCACATATTTGACAGAACACATACACAAGGGTTTTGTTGAATTAAAAGGTAGAAAAGACTGGGTAAAGTTATGGTGGTATTCTATTTTGATGCATATGTTCTTGTACAAGGGAGAAATGAATTTTGGTAAGGATATGACATTGAAGAAAAAGGAGGATGATATTGATCTGCTTGTCCAACGTTGGACCCAAATTCTTGATATAGATGATCCTAAATTTGACTATGTGGTATTCCACAATGTTTTTGCATCAAAACTAAGGAGGTTCCTAATTCATGACCCACCAATGATTCCCAAAGAGATCCATGATTTCTTGAGGCCCAGTGAAAGGAGGACAAATTTGAATTTGAGCCATAATTGGGGGGATATAATCCCATATCTCATCACAACAATTTTTAGAGTTTATGGCACAAATGTGAATCCGTATACATATTACCAAGAGATATGCCACTGAGGATTGGATTCTTGGAGATCATGAGACAATTGGGAGGAGCTCAAATGATACACTTGCCTGAGACACTAAGGAAGGGCTCATTCTTCCTTGAATGGACAACATTTGCAGATTTTGTAATGGAAAAGGGAGGATGGAAGGACTTGGGGAAGCTTCTTAAACCATAAAAATTGAGCACTATGCACCCAACGAACCATGACCGTGAGGGTTTTATTTCTACAATGAAGGAAAAGAATAGAAGTGGCTCTTTTGTGCATAATTTTCATTATCCTGAGGATGTAATTAGGAATATTTTTTACTTTCAAGAACAAGAGGAGAGGAAAGTAAAGTATCTTGCTTTCAATAAGATGGTGGAGAAAGTTTAAAAATTTGATCCCAATTATGATCCTATGCCCAATATTCAGGGTGAATTTAATAGAGTTATGTCTATTTTGGAAAAAATTGAGAACATAGTGGGTGTCTTGAGAGAAGAGCATGAAATAAAAAACAAAGGGAAATCAATGGCTATTGAAGAAGATCCTATGGTAGTATGGGAGGAAATACCTTCCTATAAACCATAACCAAAGATCAAAATATACTCTAGGAGGAAGGAAATAATAAAGAAGTGAAAAACATTGCCAACCCCTACTACATCAGAGGGGTCAAGGGAAAGTTCTCCTATGAGGTTAGTTGCATCATGTCCAAGAAGGGCCCCACCAGTTGTGATTGATGTTGATGCACCTCCGAGAGGTCCTTCTCCATTTGAGCAACCACCTGGAAAAAAGAAAAAGATTGAAGTAAGAGGGGTAGTTGATTACCTTGAGACAAATGAGGATGATATTTTAGTTACACCTGAAGATATCCAGCAAGGAATTCCTTCTCCCCTAAGGGGGATTGCATTAGGCTAAGGAGAAATCATCCTTAGATTGGGAAAGGTTGACATAAGGGGTGTAAATAATGCAAATGATTTGAGGCAAGAAGCCTGCAAAGCACTCATGGAGGATGATTCCTTTATTGAAATGAAGGCATTTAAATATTTTGTGTGGAGAGAAAAGGCCTCAGAGTATGTAGAAAATGTGGCTAATGAAAGGAGCTTACATCTAGAGCTTCCTGATAGTGTTATCCAAGAAAATTTAAGGAAAGCTATGAGGAAGAAATTTCAAGATATTATAGCTGAAGAGGCTAGAGCACTGGTGCAAAAAAGTGGTGGGTTATTGTTACTTGAATGGGATATTGCTGATGCAATTGTGCTAGATACCATAAGGAGGTTTGAAAGGCCCATATTCCAAACAGAGGAAGAAGCCAGCTTGGCACTTCAAGGGTCAACATTTAGTGAGGAATGGGATGCCTTGGTTATTTGGTCATTGTCTTTGGGATCTAGAACGCTAAGAGTTGTAGAACTAGCTGACTTTAGTGGACAATTGGTTATAAGGAGAGTTTCTGATACTCCCACATTGGAAGCAACTGACATGACAATAAATGTTGCTAAATTCACCAAGGCTATAGTGGAAGGTCTCACTACTGAAAGAGACTCCTACATGATTAAATATAATGACCTTGTTGATGAGTATAATAAGAGTCATCAAAGGGTAGCTATGTTAGAAACAAAGCTAGCATTGTACAAGAAATAGGTAGAAACATTGAGTCAAGGCCTATATTGCTCAAGTCATGCTGCACCCACCTCTCCCATAGCACATTCTCAGTCCTGTCCTCCACCAACACAATCCTTGGCAATAATACCATATAATTTGGGCTGAGAACCAATTGCAGTTGAGGAGCCAGGCACATCAAGTGTAGCTCCATCAAATGAGCCTAGAAGGGAACAATTGCTCCTGCAGATTGAAGTGTTGAAGAAATAATTTTCACAGGTTGAAGACACTATGTATGAAAACAATTCAAAGATTATTTATACTATTCTAAAGCATATGAATAAGAAAATTCAAAGTAAATTGAACAATGTTCATTCGAATTATTCTTCAATGTTGCAAGCAATAAGGTTGTCCCAAAGAGACAAAGATTTATCTACCCCAATCCTGGACAAATGGATTCCTAGGGTTGGTGACTTAAAGCTCATTGCAGTTGGGGCTGCACATCAAAAAGATAAATATCCAAAGATTGGCCCACTTTACAATTTTTTTGATGGGATTAAAGAGAAAAAGTTTCAAGGGTATGCTATTCCTTTGGAAGCAAAAATAAGAGAATTGAAATCAAGGTGTGATGAGGCAGAATTGGTGTTGCTACCTAATATCCAACATACATATGATGAGGTGAAACCTCTGTAAACATGGAAGGACTAGGTGGACACAACTATTGTTTCTCAAGCAACTCTCATTTGTGTGAATGTTGATATTGATATGTTAAAGAATACTTTTGAGAAATTATCTTTCATCATCAACTTCCTAGAAGACTGTGATAAAGAAGCCAATTCAGTGATGGAAAATTATACTCCATACAGGAAAAAGGTGGATGAAATTGTGAGATATAATTGGCCTTCTTATACAGAGTATGAATTGTGGAAGAAGACTCTCATTGATGATTTGGAGTTGTAAGTACAAGGATGGAGAAAACATATACATGGTTGAGCATAGTGCAGGTCTAGCCATAGAGATTACAATGCTTAAGAGATATGTTTATCCAATTTCAAATTATGATAGGTAAAGCTGATTATTGATGACTTGGACTAAGTGCTGGATGCTGATCTGGATTTTGATCCACCTTTTTCCCTCCTTTTGCACACTTTTTGTCATTTTTCTGAATAGGATAAAGATGTTGCAATGGTTTCAAGGTCATTCTCTTCAACAAAATTTCCTTTTAGAAGGCGCAAAAGGCTCCATCGACTGAAAGACAACCTTTGTCTCAAGTGGGGAATATTGTTTTGTTGGTTGTAATCTTTTCTCATGGAATGACTATTATAGATTTTCAAATGAAAATGTGACATGTGTACTATTAAGCCTGAAGCTTCTTTTTCTCCCTTGTTCTTATAAAAGGGAATTCAGAGCCATTAGTACAGGTCTTTTTTTGAATTCTAGAGCTAAATATGCAAATTGAGAACACAATGAAAGTATGTTTTGAGTCTGTATTTTAAGGTTTTGAGTTGAGTAAGTAGACTTTGTAAATTGTGTGGTTTCCAATCATGTTTGAACTAATAATGCAAATATTTTGAGTCTATTGTCTCTCCATCTATAAAATTCATATGAATTATTAATGAGAATTCAATCAAGGATCCTTCCATTAATGTTCATTGTTACTTTGCAGTGAAGTATGTTTTAATTTTTTCTTTGGTTTAATGGATTAGTTAAAATGCTTTGATTAGAACATGAATTCATATAAGTGTTGAGTGGATCTGATAAGTAGTCGTAGAATCTGAGAATATGATATGTGAATTGTAATGCAATCTCACAAAGATCATGAATGTTTGGAATTAAAATTACCTCGTAGTTCAATTTATTATGTTTTGACTCCCTACCCTAAGATAAGATATTGATCTAAAGGTGTTGAATGCATTTCTTATAGTTTTGGTTGTTCAATTTGAGAGAAAATTTTAAAAAAACACTCTTAATCAATTTACCCTTGTTGATTTTTAGTGTTGTATGGTATTCTTAGCTTTAGGTGTTTAATTCTTTTAAGGAATTTCTAGTTTCTTGAAGGATTTCATCTATTTAGCCTTTGATGGGAATATATATGCTTTGTTATACAATGTGTGAAATAGTTGTCTAGAAGAATTGTAGGATACATATTGTGGGATCACCCTCTCGGGTTTCGTAGAGCCCAAAGTGTAGGAGAAGAAGCATTCTATTCTCCTCTCATTTTTTGGCCCATCATCTCCTAAGTATTCACGAATTGAATCTAGAAAATTCATAGATGCTTGGTGAGATCTGCTTGGTTGTTTAAAAAACACCAACATATTTGAGGCTGAATTTTTTTTTGAGGTACCCAAGGATGAGGGATTCAATCTCCCCCTTAGTGTAATGCATCTAGAAAAGTCAGCAGTGTTAGCAAAAAAGGCCATTCCAGTCAACATTGGAACAAAAGATGTACCTATGATCACTTTCTATGCCGAATCTTTGTTGGATGAAGAACATAAGAACTTAGTAGAATTCCTGAAAGAGCGAAGAGATAACTTTGTGTGGTCATACAAAGATATACCAAGGCTCAACCAGGAAGTGGTTGTGCATCATTTAGTAGTCTATCCTGAAGCCAAACCAATGAAGTAGAAATTAAGGAAAATACACCCTCAGATAACACTTTTGGTAAAACTTGAGTTACAAAAGCTTCTTGACATTGGATTCATCAGACCCATAGATTATCTTGAGCGGGTTTCAAACCTGGTGCTAGTCTTAAAACCCACTAGGGGCATTAGAATATGCACGAATTTTAGAGACTTAAACAAAGCATGCTCGAAGGATGATTTCCATCTTCCTAACATCAAAATGATAGTGGATTTAACAACTGGGCATGAAATGCTATCACTCATGGATGGTTTTTTAGGATATAATCAAATCATGATCGCCAAGGAGGATCAACACAAAACTACATTCACTTGTCCATGGGGAACCTATTGTTGGAACGTGATGCCATTTGGGCTAAAAAATGTAGGAGCAACCTATTAGAGAGCAATGACCCTCATCTTTCATGACATGATCCACAAAATAGTTGAAGATTATGTGGATGATATTTTGGAAAAATCAAAGAAAAGAAATGAGAACATACAAGTCTTGGGACCCATCTTTGATAGACTTGAAGAGTATAAGGTGTGTCTGAATCCAAAAGAATGTGTCTTTGGGGTGACATCAGGGAAACTTCTTGGCTATATCATCTCACAAAGGGGGATAGAAATTGATCTAGCAAAAGTGAAATCCATCCTAGACATGGAACCACCACAAACATTGAAGAAAATGAGGGGATTACAAGGAAGATTGCAGTCCATCAAAAGGTTCATAACACAGGTATTAGAAAAAATCTACCCTTTTTCTCATCTTCTCCATAAAGGAATAACTTAAACAAGTGGGATGAGAAGTGTGACAAAGCTTTCCAATAGATCAAGGATTATCTATTGACACATCCAATGATCATGCCACCAATACCAAGCAAACCATTGATCCTATATATTTCAACAACATCGACAACACTAGGTGCTCTTTTGGCACAACATGATGAAACTGAAAAAGAAAGAGCTATCTACTACATTAGCATGACCTTAGTGGGTTATGAAATGAACTATTCATGCATTGAGAAAGCATGCTTAGCAGTGGTTTTTGCTTCACAAAAAATTACACTACATGATGTCACATCAAATCAAACTCATTGCAAAGATCGACTTGTTATGCCTTGCATAACCACCCCATTTTCTTTTTGGTCAAAATGGGTCCCCCTTGTGTTTTTTTTTTCCTTGGTGTTTTGTTCGAGTCTTAGGAGTTGTTCTTTTCCTTCTAAGTCTTTGTTTTCTTTACTTTTCAAAATTAGGTCACAGGCATGAACTTGCACTTGTTCCTTTTCAAAAGGGTTAAGTCTTTGTTCATGTCTCAGTCTCGACCCCATCCTTTTTCCTTGTTCTCTTTCTTTTTTGTTTTTAGGTTCGGGTCATGGGTAAGAAATTGCACTTGTTCCTTTCAATTTTTTGGTTTTTGTACATGTCCCGATCCCGCTTTCTTATTTTTTCCTTGCATGTTTTTTTGTGTTCGTGTCAGGGTCGGGTTTCAGACCAAAACAGGAACCAAGAACTTTTCAAAGTTCTTGTTCCTATTTATGGCCCGATCCTGATGAATGACTCCTTTGTTGTGTCTTTATTTCCTGTGGGATCGGACTTCGAAGTGTGACTTTGACTTTGCACTTTTTGAAAGGAAAATTTCCTTCGCTTGTCCCTGTCTCGGCTCCCATTCTGTCTTTCAGGATTGGACATCGGACCACGACTTGTCCTTGGAGACTTTTCAAAGTTATCGATTCATTTCATGGCCCGATCTCGATCCCCGCTTGCTTGTTTGTTTGTCAGGTTCGGGCCTCAGTCTGTTATTGATCTTTGTACCTTTTAGAGTTTGGTCTCGGTGCAAGACCTAATCCCGATCCCTACCTTCCATTGTGCTTGCAACTTCATTTAATGACTCCACTCAAATCCTGAGGCCTGACCAACTTCCAATTAATGCCATAACTGTTCACATGCACGAACATGTATAAGTCCTGCCGCTCCTTGATTTTCATCCATTCTGTGATTGAGAAGTTTGGAGATGAGAATGAGAGCGATGGAGAGCAAGGGTTTTCAAGAATTTTCCACAAATTTTTCAACATGCTACCAGAATTCTTGGATGCATTGAAAGGTAGGATTTCTTGCTTTCGTTTTCTTCTCTTTGCTTCTTGTTTTTTCTTCTATTTTTCTTGCATTTGATTTTCTCGTTTTGTTCTTTCCTTTCCGTTCTTCTCTTCTTCGTCTAGTATTGCTTATGTTTATGTTTTTTTTTCTTCTTTCGCACCATTTGGCGCGTTTCATTTTCCTTGGTGTTTTTGGTGTCGTCATGTCTTCATTTGGTCACATGATTGTCTGTCTCGCTGTGCCCTAGCTTCTTAGGTTTTTTATTCTACGTTCAGTCGGGTTGTTTTGAATTGTTGTTATTTTGAATTCCTGACTGTTTGAAAGAAAGTGCTTTGGTCCACTCCATAACCTGGTCCTGAAGGCACATTCTAGAAACTGTTATATTTCTTAAAGCCTTCGTTGTCCATTTCCATCTTGAGTCCAATTCCCCACATCACTATCAGGATTAGGAATTGCATTGATACTTGCCTTTTGTTCTATCCGGTGTTGGTTCCTTCACTTGTCTGATCCCCACATCATCATCGGGATTAGGGTTTGGACCAGTACCATAAGTTTGGTTTACGACATTCGCTAAGTGCTCTTGAAAGTTCCGCTTCTAACCCATGCATCACAATCGGGATCAGGAGTTCTTTCGACACTTAAACCTTTAATCCATCGTCTGGAACATAGAAATCTCATAATATGAATTCTATGTGTCATTATTTTTCTTGGATCTCTGTGGTTCCATGACATATTCACATACCCAAGTAGAGGAACCCTCCCATCTGATATCGCCTCCAATCTTAAAAAGACCTTTGTTAAGAAGGAATCTCGATTCATAATCTGAGGTGATACCTTATACCATTGAAGTATCTAGGGGACATTACTACGATGTCTTAACCAAGAGGAAGCCTTGAATGCTTTAACAAAAGTACACAATGGTGTACGCGGTTCCCATTCTAGCGGTATGACTTTAGCTAAGAAACTATTGAGGAAGGGGTACTACTGGCCAACCATGGAAAGAGAAGCCAATCAGTATGTGCAAAAATGTGTCTAGTGTCAACAACATGGAGATTTGATTCATGCTCTAGCTCAAGAATTGCACCCAATGATCACACCTTGGCCTTTCTCGCAGTGGGGGCTTGACCTCATAGGAAATATTACTCCAACTTCATCCAATGACCACAAGTTTATCATAACAACCACTGAATACATTACCAAGTGGGTCGAAGGAATTCCTATGACCTACATAACGAGAAAGAAAGTTTCCAAGTTTATCCTAAATTACCTCATTTGCTGTTATAGTGTTCTGTAAACCCTTATCTTAGACAATGGAAAACCCTTCAAGAAATAGGATGTAAAAGAGCTATGTCAAAGGTTCAACATCCAACACCGATTCTCTACCCCATATTACCCCCAGGGCAATGGTCAAGCTGAGGCTACAAACAAGACCATTTTGAAGATCCTAAAGAAAATAGTCAATGAAGCTAGTTGTGACTGGCATCTGCAGTTAAATCTTGCTCTTTGGGCCTATTGAACTAGTATCCACACACTTACACCTGTGCAACCCATTTCTCCTTGGTCTACGAATAAGAAGCCATCCTACCTATTGAGGTTGAGCTTCCATCACTGTGATTATCACTACATAACCTAATCACTAATGAAGAGTACAAAGTATCTCAGCTGAATGAGCTAGAATTCTTGGATGAGCATCATCTTGATGCTCTTAATCACTTGCAAGTATATCAAAACTAACTAAAATGGAGCTATAACAAGAAAATCAAGGGTTAGTATTTCTAGGTATGGGATCTTGTCCTAAAGTAGAATAAAAAAAATCTTCCAGATTAGGACAGTAAAGGAAAGTTTGAGCCTAACTGGTTGGTTCCCTTTATCATCACAACAAGTTACAGATCAAGGGAATATCAATTGTCAACACCTGAAGGTGAACCCTTACAGGAACCAACCAATAGCTTGCATCTTAAAAAGTTTTATGCCTAGTCTTGACAGGTGTAAATCTGAAAATACAAAAAAAAATTCAAAAAATGATAAAAATCCAAAAAAAGAAGAAAGAGGATTGAGAAAAGTAAAGAAAAACAATTGTCCTCTAGTGAAAACCACTTTGGTAGTGCTTTGGGAAAGTACCTTGGTGAAAACCTAGAAAACAGGTGCCTTGTGTAAATAAAGCACCTCCATCTACCTTTGGCTCTTTATCTTACCATTTCATCATCATCCATTCATTCATCCTATTCCTTCTATCACCCATCTGCATCCACATCATAGCTTGATATTCTGAAGTATCGTATCCCCTTAGTACGAGTTGGCGTATTCCAAAGGTCAGTTTGTCTTGCCTATATTGAGGTGGTCTATCATATCATACCAGGGGCAATTCATTCTAAAGCATATCAGGTTCTTGTATATCTTCAGGTTATTGGACATCACAATTTGAAAATACCAAAAACATTCATAAACATTAATAAAAAAATCCAAAAACATTTGCAAAATCCTATACAGCTAAAATCCAAAAACATTCGTAAATGTTCATTAGAAAATCCAAAAAAAATTGCAAAATATTGTACAACTAAAATCCAAAAACATTCGTAAACTTGTACAATCAAAATCCAAAACATCCAAAACACATCTAAATCCCTAAAAAGGTCAAAACATTGAAAATCTAAAAACAATGCCATGTTGAACTATGAGTCTCTGAGCTTGAATGTAGGCAAGGCCATCATTGATGTGCCCTCGAGACACCCTAGGTCAGTCCTTTAGGAGTTCGTCATAATAAACTGACATTCTGTCAATTGTTAATTTCTCATCGTTAATAAGTCAAGTTAGTCGAACTACGTGGTCTTTGCATGTATAACGTAGGCAAGGCTTATCTTTGATCAGCCCCCAAGGCCCCTAGGATAGGTATTTTAGGTTAGGTTCTTGGTTGAAACACAAAAAATCCCTAAACATTGAAATATCTTAGAAAATGTAACAACCAAGTCTTAAAATCTTGTGAAACTCTCTAAAATAATTTTTATTGAAAATATAACTCATAGAATTCATAAAAGATTCGTGATTTCAATATAAATAATTAAGCATCACAAGAACCATCGTATCATTATAACCATATAGTTAATACAATAATGTAAGCCAATAACATTGAACTTCATTATCTTGCACATACAAATGTAATAATGCATATTTTATTATATGGATTGCTCACCACCCTACCATATTGGCATCATGAAGCCACATGGACTCTATCCAAACCCTTAAGAAAGAATGGAGGGCTACCAACTCATTAAGCCCTTAATAGAGTATATTCATCAAGTATATGGGTATGCAGTCCTTTCTAGGACCCCTTCTCCTAGATAGTTTCCCAGCGACTGCCACCCACAAGAGTAGTAGTCACTTGATAATTTTTTTTGACATTAGATCATAAGAGGAAATAAATTGGAAGAACCTTCTTTACTCCATAAAGATGGAATAACCCTCCTTTCCAATAAAATAATTACTTGGAACTCTAGAAACATAAGCTAAATTCCTTGACATCTTCTAATTAATTAACTTCATAATCCTTTAAAACTTAAAGGTAGCATCATGATAAAATTATGCTATTTGATAACCTTCTATCTCAAATAAAGAAAGTCCATATCATTGAATGAAATTATAATACCTGCCATCTATATCAATTACTATAAAGAAATAATTACTTGAGAGAGTGTTTTGACTTACCTATAAATCCTTGAATTCCATTCAAGTCGATAAGGCATAATCTTGGTCTGCAACATTGCCATAGATCAAGAATTATAATAAAAATTGACCAAATAGTTCTTTAACTTGCTAACTCATTCAAGGTAAGAACCATTTGTTCACACACATAATAGTCGATTAGATATTCTTAAGTTTTGAGCTCTTAAAATTATTCATTTCTTAATAGTGTCTAAAAGAAAATCTCTGATAGATTGATAATTGCAATAATACCTTTAAAACCACTAGTAGTTTATTATTATTTTTTATGCCTTGAATAAAGTATTTTCTAGGCTGTGACTGAGTTAATTTAAATGAGTGATTGATTAGATGGATTCCAACTATGATTCAAGAACAGTTGTGAGAATACCAGTGACTATGCATGGTTCTATTGTATATGAAAGTTAATGATAAGAAGGAAAGCTTCTACAACTTGGTTCATGTAGAATTATCAATGTAAATGACCAGGGAAGCTTTCAAGGAAAAAACTTACATTAAAAGAAAATGAATTTAAATAACTGAGAAATTTTGAAGGAGAACTGATCTAATTCTTGCCAAAATTTTGGTTCACAATTGAGACACAAATCACCCTCATTGCTACTAATTACTTTAGCCAAACAATGGTAGTAGATAAACCAATTCCACATGTAGCACATACTTAAATAAATTTAATGGTCATGCAACACTTTTTTGAGTAGAATCGTTAAGCCCTTCTTCTAAAATGATTGAACACATGATAGGGATCAAGTTTCTTATCTTACAGCTTCCTTGAGAGGTGCTCTCAAAGTGAAGAAACCCAACCATAGGAGCCCACACAATTTGAAGTAGTACAACGAAGTACACACCCAAACTGAAAATCAATCAGACTAATGCTTGAGGCAATTCGACTTTGGGGCTTCAAGGAAAGAAGAATGTCCCCTCAGTAGAGGTCATCAAGAGAGTGTATCATCATGTGAAAACACTCTTACAACAAAGTCATAAATAAGGGATACATAGTCAACTGCCGATAAGCTCCTAGATTCACATGGTGAAAGAGGCGAATCAATATAACCATGACCTTACAAGTCATGGAAAGTAACTGTAATATTAAGAAAGCAGTTAAACATGATATATTAATGTTTATAATTCCTATGCATAACTTATGTTCTAAGATTATGAAAATAGAGATACAAAATCGATAACTTCATAGTCCTAACCAATATTGAAGTAGATCCAAGGGAAAAGTAATTTAATGAAGGAGTGGATTGTTTTGAACAGTAAATATGCAAATAAAAATATTTGATAACTGAATTAAAGAAAACCTTCGAATTAAGTGTAGGAAACCAAACTCTATTGATGGGAATGCATAAATGATACAATAAAATGAAGGCCAAGAAAAAGGTCCGATTTTGTCAACATTCATGCATGTAATTGTATATATATATACTCAACAATTACCTTAAGGTGAATAGAAACTTACACAGAGAAAATTTTGGAACTTAAACATTAAGCCAGTGACTTGGCCTGGCAAAGACCAAACTACTACAAAATTAACATCATGAGTCAACACTCAATATATAGCCTATTTGTATTCAATATACCAAACCTCAACATGAACCCTCATTAAGGAGAGGAATGCAAATATGCGCATGAAATACAAGAGAGGGAGATTGTATGCAAAACCAACACAAATCAAGAAATAACAATGTAGTGATTAATGACATAGATGTTTAATTCTCATGAAAGGAAAAGTAAGGTTTGATATCTCACAGAGACAACACTTCTTGGAAAGTAATGAAATAGTATTAGAGAACTTCAAAACAACTAGGAAGCATGATCAATACCAGTAGCTATGAAGGAGTGATACCCTCTAATGGATGTGCTTTTTGGCTCACACATATCTTCGTTAATCTTCTCTTCCCCTCCTCCTTTGTTGCCCTGCAATAAGAGAGATCCGCCTAAATCCTCTTCCCCACTTCCTTTCCTCTGCGCTTCCAGGTGTTCTTTCTCCTCCTGTACTCTTTCCTGCAAAAGCTATATATATATAACCCCCTTATTCTTCACCTTCTTTTCTTTCTCCTAATGTCGGTTACATATGCAAAGTAAATGTTCCCTTGCAAAATTACTTAAAGCAATCTTTCCTCTAGTTTTCAGTTACACAAGGTAGTCCCAGCATGTATTTTCTCACCTCCCATTTTCCATCCTTAATGCTCAATTCCAATTCATTAGTATCTGAATCATTTGTACCCATTTTAAAATATTCTCTAGACCAATGTTTATGAATTACTAAAATTATAACTTGATGTTCGTTTAAGTATATCAATTTAAGTTTAATTAAGGATTGATAGAAATTCGCACCAATAATTAGTTGAAAGATAACTTAGATTTGCACAAGTGTTATACATATATTATTTATATATATATATATTTTCCACTGTAACACTAACGCGTTTTAGATATATTTTTTTCATTACAATTAGATGGTAATAAATTATAAATAATAATTTATTGATGTCTTATTTCATAGAATATGATCTCTGTTATTTAATCTCACAACCATCTTCATTATTCCATTAGTGACTTCTAATCACATAGAAAGTATTCCTCTACAAAAGAAATATTTCCAAGAAACTCCTCGTTCAATTTATTAAACAATGCACATCTCTACAATATTACTGGGAAAAGGGTTGTGATAGAAAATTCCTAAACATTCAAATATCGAAAAACCCAAAAACATCCAAATATTGGAAAAGCCTCAAACATTTGAAAACTTAGAAAAAAAAAAAACATTGGAAATCTTAGAGAAAACCCTAAACAACCTCAAATAATTGAAAACATAAACATTCACATAAACTTTCAAAAAGAAAAAAAAAACAGCCTCAAAATATTTTTCAAAATTTCAAAAACATTGAAATATTTTAGAAAATCCAAAACTACCCATCCCATTTCTCTTTCAACCATAAAAAACCTTCATCCATAATAAATCGATCATCACCTTCACCCTTTGGCACAGCAAGTAGAAAGCAAGTATCACAAGTAGTAAAGTGAGTCAAAATCTAAAGTCTAGATCATAGGTAAACAAGTTAGTGGAGTTTGTATCAACGACTTATCACACAAATCATCCTAATCAAAGCATCTAATCAACATGTCCTAGGATGAATCCTTCCTGCAATGGGAATCAGTATCAGAAATCACCTTAGCTAAATTAAACTGGCAAGAGATATAGATAACATTGACTGTTTGTATTTGATATTTTCTTATGATTTATGTTAATGACCCATTCCAAGGACCTCTCGATGATGTCTATGAAAAAAAAATAGAGAGAAAGGAATGGGGCATCGATCGTTATCTTTTGTTTGCTGTGTTTGTGGGTATTCTTGTAAAATAATCTTGGCGCATAATTTCTTAGTTGTGTGTAGGAAAGTTGTTTGGAGTATCTTGTTGACTATTGCATTTTCTTTGGTATGATATATTATAAAGCTTCTAACCACATTCCAATGAGGTTTCCATATGTCAAAGTGTAAACAAGAACTATCCTATCTATTTGTAGAGTCAAATTCCATTACACTAGATACAATGCTATCCTGGTTATCAATAACATGATGCATCGTATCTATGTGTCATATCAAAAATAAGGAATGATAGAAAATACCAATCCAAATATATGAGAAAATCATCATCATTGTGCATTTATCATCACCATCTCTAATAAATTCTTGGTGGATCATAGACTTGTTGGACCTCTTTTGAATCAAATCAATGGTCAATCATCTTGTTTCTTCTATATTCTCTCTACACTAACCTGGTATCATGATAGTTGACAAAAACAATATCATCAATGCATCCATCCTGCATCCATAGATCATCATCATACATACATATCACATATCATAAACATACATCACATATCATATCATAAGCATGAATATCTACATTATCCATACATACATCATCATCTCATAAATATCATGAAAAGGTACACAAAAAGAAATACATACATATCATTTGCATAAAAATCTCATATCATAGCATCCATCTCATAACATATCATAAAAAGATACTGAAAAAGAAGCACATACATCCATTACATCACATCATACATCCATCGCATTGCATCCATACATAATCATTATGCATCGTATCACATGATTTCAAATGCATCCATACATTCACAAGCATGAAATAAAGAGAACATCATATCATATCATATATGAATAATCTCATATATATATATAAATGGTGACTGTCATGATACAATATCTGAATTAGTGTCTGTATATCAATCAAGAATACAATATCCACGAGGCTATCAAAAAGGAGCCCATGAATGTATATTTTTATAAAAAATTAGGCAATAATCAAAAAAGTGTCTGCACAAGCAAGCTAGCCCGGGCCGCTTGTCTCACCCCTAATTGATGGCCGATCCTCAGCTCTAGTTGGTGCTCTACTCCGCTGTGAGAAATCAAGCTATCGCTTCCCTTGCAAAACATGACAGTGATAGTGCATATGATAGTATGCAACCTCTGTGATAGCTTCTCTATATAATCAAGCAGATATAGTTCTACCCTATGATGCTACAGTCACTGCCTCTAATTGCTGTCTCTACCTAATCTCTTGGGCTAGTTGCATGTCTAGTTGCTAATGCAACTGAACCTCCTAGTCTATCTGTGAAGTCATGGCCTACAGCTGCTACTGCAACTAATCTCACTCCACCTGTAACTAGTCTCTCTTAGCAGTAAGAGCCTGAATTCGTGCCTGTTCTTGTGCATTTGGCTATATAGGTGGAGGAGGTGGTAGTGTAGTCAGAACCTGCCCATCATGTTGCCCATCCTGATGCCCCTGATCCAGCTGCTGCTGGTGCCCATCACTTGGAACTTGATCCTATCCCTGACCTCTACCACCATCTCGACCACCATCTCAGCCACCATCCCTGCCTCTGTCTCTGCCTTAGCCCCTGCCTCTGCCTCTGCCTCTTCTGGGGTATGCCCCTGCTAGATCTGTAAGGTGTGTGGGTGGCCTAAACCATGCATCACAGCCTAGATTAGTCCCCACATCTGGGAGACCCTGATCATATGCCTAAGCCTATGGGATGAGTGCTCAAAAATAATTGATCACCACCACAGGATCAATGACGACTCCCCACTGTGCCTCTCTCTGTGACCTGGAAAATATAGCAGTATAATCCTAATCCAGTACATCCCGTGTCTCCCCAAACTGCCAGACAACATGGTCTGGTAGGTATCGCTCAACAATGGTATGCTCTCAGCCCTGTATGTACCGAGTCTTTCATGCAAAATCTAGTTGTTATTGGTCATCATACCATTGTGGATGCTAGAATCATGGCCTCCATCTATACACTATCATGTCATCAATGACATGACGCCAATATGCTAAATCTGTGGGGCTTGTGTACTACAAAGTCATCAACACCTTGTACTAGAAAACAATGGGATCATCCTCATGGATATTAGCAAGGAAAATGATGGGACTCAGTACTATAATGTGCTCGTATGCCCATATATGAAGTAAGGTCACTCTTGCTTCGATACTCCTACCCTCTCGGTAGATGGCCTCGTGCATATCATGGTACATGGAGGAAAGAAGCACTGAACCCTAGGCATACATGATGTCTCTCCTGATCATACCCTCATAGGATAAACCCCATCTAGGACTGAAACCTCTACCCCGTCGGTCTGGAGCAACAACACCACAAATCAGAGCTCCAATGAACAATCTGAAGGTGTCGACATGACCTTGGTAGAAATCTAGATCAATCTGGAAGCTGGCAAGAATAACTAAGCATTTGTGTAAAAGAGAGAGACACGCGTCTCTCCTAGCATCTGGATCGTATATAACATGCTCACCATGAATAGGAAAATGTAGATGTGCCACACATCCTCAAGTGTGATGGTTTCCTCCCTAGTGGGCAAGTGGAAAGAAGATGTCTCGCTATGCCATCTCTTGACCAACATTGTCATCAAGGAAAGACGGTTCCTAATCTCGTGCATGAAGGCGAAAAAGCCTAACCTTAGTCTCCCCAACCACTCCACCTCCAAGTCTTCAAGGTCTCTAGCTATAGAAAAAATCTCATATCTATGCTCTTGGGACATCAGCGGTGGCGGATCCTCCTGCACGCATCACACACACAACGTCAATTTTCCAAAAAAGTAAAAAATCAATCAAAACTTAAGACTTTTCACCCAAAACATCAATAGCGTCATTGATTTTGGGGTGCGTCGCTATATTAATTTTAGGGGTGTGTCACCAATTTGGTGATGCACGTCACCACACTCAATAGCAAATTAGTATTTAAGTTCGTTGCTATAACAAAAAATTGAGGTGCATCACCATTTGTTACATGTGTTGCCCATCGCTTTCCAACGTTGCTGAACTAAAAAAGCCCATGCGTCCCTATATTACCCCTGCGACTCCATTATCAAATGCATTGTTGAACCAAAAATTTGGGGTGTCGTGCTAAATAGAGCATGCATTGCTAAAAAATAAATAGCAACATTTCTAATGCTTCAAAAGCATCGCTATATAGCAACAAACCTATCCACCTAACTTTGATGCCCTATTAAATTCACTTAAAAGTGAAAATTGAGAGAAGTTTCAAGTCACATACCCGGGGTCCTGTGTTTGCACGTTGTTGGTACTCTCAAACTTGGTCAGAAAGATGCACAGGGAGAACATGGTGAGCCATTTTGCTAGAGGTCAAAGCTCAAAAATGCAAGAAATCTTGAAGGTGTGAATGCACAAATGAATTGAAAGTGACCCTTCCTCACCTATTTAAGCTTAAAAATTATGGTTTTTGCCCTAATTTTAGTCAATAGCTAGGGTTTTTTCACCATTTTCACCAATCTTGCCAAATTGAAGCTTATTTTGCATCATTTTTTTCATTTTTGGCATCTTTTTTGCATCCCAAAGCCTTCTCGAACCCCTGGGGCAACATTTTACCTTTGTCGAGAAATCAACCCAAAATTTAAAATTTCCACCTGATTTCTCGAGGGGATAGGGAACCAGCTTATCTCTTCCGTCGGGGCAACAATGGGGCATCCAAAATTAGAATTTTTTGATTTTTTGATTTAGGCATCAATTTTTAATTTGAAAAGGCATCAGTCTTTGAACCAAATTAGCATGTACCTCACTTCAAAGAAGGGCAAAATGTAGACACTGAAAAAATGTCCTGAATGATATCATACACTCGAATCAAGTATACTAACATCATTTCCTCCTAAAAACCCATCCTCTTTTTGCTTAATTAATTAAATTAGCCTAGCTAATTAATTAATTATGTCATTTGCATCTATTAACATAATTAATTTAATCAGGTTAATTCACCCCCTTTCATGGTAACATTTTGTTTTATTAAATTAAATACATCTAATTATTTAATTTAAGTCCCTAAGTCTTCTTATTTAATTAAATAACTCTAAATTATTTAATTAAATATCATTTCACTCTCCCCTTTTTCATTAAATCATTTTATTTAATGGATATCATTTAATTCCCCTAATTACATAATTAAACCTTTGTTTACTTATCGATTACCTAATTAAATCTAATTCCCCCCACTTGCAAGGGAATATTCCTACTTTGTACATTCCTCCACAAAGGGAATATTCCCATGGAATATTCCTTTGCATAATTTAATTTGGTTTTAATTTGAAAAAGGGAATATTCTTATGCAACTCCATGTGCAAGTTAACCCAAAAATTCTTGTGCAAGTTAACTTGTGACCTCTTGTACAGGTCAAAAGTGTGTTTGTTTGAAGGAATATTAACCCTTGATTAAAATCTCATCTTTCATTCTCATCCATTGATGAGAATCCATGATCCATGCCTCCAACTTCTTCCAACCTTGACCATTGATTAGATTTTTCAATCTCAACTTTCCATTTCTCATTTGCTCTCCTATAAGTAGGTCACTATTTGGAGACAAATGGATCCATCTTTTAACATCAAATTTATGCTGTTAAAATCACTCACTCTCACACTCATATTTAGCATCTTTTAGTTTAATTACTTGCAAAATAGCTTAGCTTCCATTAATGCTTCTATTAGAGCCTAAAATTTCATGTAATTTGTTGCAAAATTTTAGGTTCCCATGATGAAAAATTTGATTTTAGCACTCAGAAGTACAATTGGAAAATCTGCTCAAATGACACACTTTGAAAAATCACAAAATGAAGCCAGTGAAATTTCACGCAAAATCAACTTGCAAGCATATTTATCTAACATATGTGAATGTGCACGCCAGATTCCAGCTTCGTACAATAAGTTTTGACAAGATTTCAAAAGGACAAGTTGAAGGGTTCTGGGAAGGTTTGCTGTTTGCACAGTGTTTAAACTACCAAAAGGGTCAACTTTGGAAGACAATATTAAGCAACTGAAAGAGTGTCAAGAAAAATCGATTGGTGTCTCAGATTATTCCCACCTTAATGTCCTTCAATGCCAAATTTCAGGGTCCCAACATCTCATTTGGTATTTTTTCAAAACCAAAACCAAATGGATTTTACCTAGTTTGAAGATTGCATTTCTAAAACAACCGTAAAAGGGTCAACTTTGATGCTTGATATTTGATGAAGAAAATAAAATGATGGAAAACCCTCTTGCACACATGTTCATTTTACCTAAATGAAATAGTATGCAGGGTGGCAGCTTCTTAGAATCACATTTGATATTTTTACAAAATAGCAAGTTGGTAAGTTTCAATTGGGTCTAACAGGAGCAATTTTTACAATTGACCGAGTAAGCTACTTTGATTGTTAACAGTTTTCAATCCTAATAAATTCATGACCAACCATTTGATGAGCATACTCTCCTATCATAACTCAACATACTGGTGCATTTTCATGGATCTTAGAGACCGTTTGATCAATTTTCCAAGGAAATTTTGAAAGCTACTTGGTTCATTTTGACCATAGTACAAAGTTTTGGAAATCAAATTCTAATTACTCATTCAAGTTCATATGTGTTTTGATGGGATGTTTGTATCATGGAATGTGATGCATTATCTCCCACTCAAAGGATGTCGTGAGTTCTACAAAATTGTTAGCCATTATGGAACACAAGCTTGCCACTACCTTGCAATTGTATTAAAAGTTGTCTCATACTCTCCTTGCTCTTCTGATCTCATTTCATTGGCATTCAAAAGCCGATAGATGCACAAAGATCAAGACTAAATCAAATACTAAATCAAAGATTTACTCTTTGATGATAAACCATGCCAAAGTGGGTTTCAGAGTTGATTAGCCTAATACATGAAATGCGGCTTTACCGTGATAAGGAAATTTATAAAATAATAAGAGACAAAACAAAGATTATGATAGAGCAGGATGTTGGGAATCTCAAATAGAATCTATTAAGATAGAAATTGTTACATTGGGCCCACTTCCTCCTACACTACAAGAAGTGAAAGTCTATGATACACAAGAAAAGGAAATAATCATGGCAGCTAAAGCATTCGGTTTGAGAGCTACTGTGCAGTGATTTGCAAGTTCATTGCAATTCCACGAAGCTAGTTATGTCAACTTTCCCATGCTTTGCAAAAATACTGATCGCTCTTATGGAAAGGCCCCATGTTGATTTTGGATTGAAGCTACTGGGTCAAATTTTTTGATATTATCAGAGAGTAGGATGACAACTTATATGTGTAGCCGAAGGCATTGAAGGTGCCTATCTTGGATAACCAAAGAACTATATCGGTGTGCTCTGCGAAAAAGTGATTAAGGCAAGTAACTTAAGAAAGAAAGGAAGAATGGGAATCATCATCTACCACATGACTCAAAAAAAGAAATATTTGAATCCATCAGGAGGAGAAGTTTGCGAAATTGCTATTTTCAATATCTATGCCACTATCTCTTTTGAGTGGTTTTTTCAAACTTAATCATTCTTTTGGCTTTCCAAGTGGTGCTGACAGAGATAAGACAAGAAACAACATGAAAAAATATCAGATGATGGGTAAGGGAGCGATGGGAAATGTGCTTTCCAATATGAAAAATGGATGTTAAAGATCACACATTTTCTCTTGAGGTCGTAAGCAAGGACAACAAGGATAGCCAATGGAAAACATAAGGCATGTCACCGAGACATTTCCATATCGGTGTGAGGTATTCAAATGTATCTTATAAATAATTCATAAGCCACCAAGGGAGAGGTCGAAGAGACCCATGGGTTTCGATGAGACTTTTTCAAATATCTCTTCAACAAAAGATTTACTAAGGTCTGAGCACAATGTCATTGAGACTTGCCCATTTTGATGAGACTTATTCAAATGTCTCTCCGACATAATATGGTATCCCCAACATATGGAAGGAATAAAGAATTACTCTCAGAAAAAGGAAAGGCATCACGAGCTTCGAGAAGGTATAAAATAAAGATAAATAATTACAAAGTATAATCGGCTATGCACAATCAACAAAATCCTAGAGATATTGCCAACACATATGGGAATATACCGTCGAGGATACATGGACTTGTCTAAGAGAGAATTACAAATATCTCTTCAACATTTTGAAGGGATTTATCATAGAATTACAAATATCTCTTTGACATTTTGAGAAAATAAATGACATCACGGGCAAAGCAATTAAGGTTTCCTCAACACTATGAAGTGATTTTTACGAGTTTACGGCTAATCAAGAATGCAAAATAAAGATTATATCAAGCAAAAATTGGCGTATCGATGGGAGTTATTGGTAAGTCTCTTCGATAGCACAAGAAGAAAAAATCATGGATGAAGGGTAAAATAAAATTTTATGGTGAATTTATTTTGAGGTTTTGGTGAAAGAGATAAAATATTATTATCATATGCGGTGAATATTTTGGAGATAATACCACTTTAGGAGAAAATGAATTTCACCGATGGTAAAAGAAGCAAATATTTTACTCGGGAATAAAGAGCAGGTAATTGTTTTTACCCAAATAGCATTTTTCTAATTGGGTGAAAAGTGAAGTTTCTAGAAAAGGGAGATTATTATTAAATTAATTTTCATGAAGATACAAAGATGAGGATTAATGTTAAAATATTTTATTTTTCTGAAGGAAATTAATTAAAACAAAGAGCTGCAATAGAGGGATGAGTAAAGGGTCATAACCATAAGAAGATGTAATGTATATATTCCAGATGAAATCAAATGAGGAGATCATTAGGAGTAGGTTAAATCATATCATTCCATTAGAGTAGGCATTAGTAAGAATATAGGTTGCATAATCCGCCCATCCATACCATATTAAAGACTTATGTTATAATGCTTATATTTTAAAGTAATACAATGGAGCAGAATACTTATAATTTGTAATCCATTTTCATTGTTCAATTACTATGTCAATTTTTATGCTTATCTATTACTTTGTTGTTTCCAAAGTGGTCTTTTCAAGTTATTTAAGTCTCCAAGATTTATTATAACACATTTTCTATTACTATGTGGATGTTTTGATTGGTTTCTGGTTGATTTGAATTAAAAATCCTTTCAAACAGTTTACTTTAATTGGTCCCTGCCTAGGGTTAAAATCCTTTTAGAGAAGTTATTTTGATTGGTTTCCATTAACTTAAGAATTAAAGGTCCTTTCATGCTTTCACAGTAACTTGAGGGGATATCAATGGGCTTATTAAAAAAGAACATTGTAATAAACAGAATTGCACGTTTGCACAAGGTGCAAACATCTCAAGTGCCAAGTAATCCGAGTTAAGCTGAATAGTAGGTTTACTTATCTTACAACTCCATGTCCATTCCATAATCACCATCCATTCATTCACTCCATTCGCCCAATAGGAGTAGGAACTGGTCATACTTAGGATATTTCATACAAAATGCAACTCACAATATTGAATTCTCAAATACTTTCAATAGGAATTGGCTATCAAATCTTTGCAACTACTTCACCTTCACGTGCCATAGTGAGTAGATTTCCAATTTAGGAACCACATCAAATTTTAAATATTCCTTATTGTTGAGGTATACCCTCCTAGGTCTGATAGAGCCTGAAGAGTAGGAGGTAATCGACCTTGTTTACCTTGTTCATGGGTGAAAGGTGTATTAAGAGATTGGCACCCTCTTATGGTTTAAAAACATGCACTTTTGAGACCTAACATATTGGCAACTCTACTGGGGAGAACTTGAAGAATTCCAGTAGCAAACCATCTTTCCTTATAGATTCATAATTTTTTTTTGCATTCTTGTCATCTCACATAACTGAGTAAGGGGATTCCGTTGGGGTAAACCTAGAACAATTTCAAAATCCATTTCATTTTCGCACTTTTGGAAAAAGTAGGTGACGACTCTGTAAATTTTTTTTTTGATGAAGAATACAAAAAATAATTTGAAACCACAATTTTTCCAGCCAAAAGTAAAGATCACAAGCTAAAGTATGTATACCAATTATTCCTTGCCCCATGCACATTATGGTGCAATTGAAAATTTTGGTAATGGAGGAAATGCACATCATTTACAACAGAACAATTATGCACCACAATCATCAAATCAAATAAATACTTATCTTGTCCCTCCTGGTCAAAGATTAGTGAGCTACCAAGATCATGAATATAATTAGTATGGTGGGCATTATCAATACCAAACTTCATGTCAAAATCTACAAAGCAGTGTCATCCCTCCTAGAAATGTCAATCAGAGTCTAAAAGAAGACGTAGAATGGCAACGAATAAATTTCCAGTTGAAGGTAGTGGATCTTGCAGTGCACAAACCACTTGATTTCAAAAACATTCAGGGTTATCCAAATCATTCTCCTCCTTTAAATGTTAAAAATCATTTTCCAAAATGTAGTGGATGCGAATCAAAATCATCAGATATGCACCTGCAACACTTCAATGATTTAATGATGAACTAGAAAATCAATAAAGAGGATGTTATCATGAAGCTTTTTGTGGGAAAATTAGAAAATGATGCTAAAGGTTGGTTTTGTAGCCTTCCTATGCTTTGCATAACATCATGGAATGATTTAGAAAACAAGTTCATGTACCATTTTAAAGAGAAAAATGATGAGTATTTTCAAAAGGGAAATCAAAGTAAATTTAGGGAATCTAGATTTTCTTTGTTCAAAAGAACGTTGGATATCTATATGCAAAAACCTGTTAATATTAGGCCTGATAGATCCATATGTATTGAAACATTCATGAAAATATATGTGCCTCATTCAAAAAATGGCCTGAGTCATGGAAACCAGTTACTTTCGACCAGGTGTATGAAATGGTTGGATTCCTAGAGAAAATTAGGCATGAGGATGCTATCAATAGTTAGCACAATGGTGACATCATTGATGAAGATGGAGAAATTGATCAAATAATGCAACCAATAGAAAAATCAGGTGCAAGTGAAATTCTCAATGATGATACTTCAGACTTGAATGAAGATGAAATTGTTGAGGACCAATTTTCTACCTTGGAGGATGATTGTAGCTCTGAAGATATTGTTGGGAACACACTTCATGAGGAATATATTAGCCATGATTCAAATGATGTGGAGGTGCAACCATGTATGCATTGCCATAGCATTGAAGACAATAAATGGGCGGGTGCATGAAGTTGGGTAGCAATTTTGTGGTCATTTTTGAAAAAAAAAATTAAATAATGTGCATGCGTTATAACACACTTGCATTATTTCACGTTAAAAACAAAGAAAAAAGTGAAATAATTTTCCTTGGAATACCAACCCAAAGGCTTGGAGGGAATTCCCAATGAGGTTAGAGACGTGTTTTTGCAAATTCTACAGTTTTTCACATAATTGGGTTTGTGCTCACCATTAGGATTACATCTGGTTCAATATCGAAAAAATTGAACACATGGGTAATGTTAGGTTCTCTGTTAGCTATCCAACAATGCAATTTTTTTTCACTTTTTGACAATGTTAAGCCTTTCATCCATAATTTCTTTTGTTTGTATGTCTCTTTTTTTCCAAAAAGCAGTGTTTGGTGTTTTTTTGTTATAAATTAACCATTCATTGGAATTTCAAATAAAATACATTTTTAGAAACTAGACTCCATTCTACAAATTTTTTAAAAAAAAAATCAATTATTTTCCAAAATTTATAGGGGAGCATGGCCAAAATTCTACTTTTTAGGAAGTGCCCACTTAGAAAATTAGTAAAAAATAAAAATTCATTAAAAAATTATCGAAAAATCATGCATCAACTAGATACTATTAGCTAACTTCTGACCATTGCTATTATAAAAATACTACAAAAAAATTCACCATGTTAGGGTTGTACAAGAGTTGCTATGTTATGATTTTCTGACAAAAACAACACCAATTTGTGTACGTCCCTCTTTTGAACCCCTTAATCTCAACCATTTTCAAAATAAATTAGTAGTTTAGAAAGTAGACTCAGAGCACTTCGATCCTTGTTTTGTTCCATCTCAAAATTTTGAGTGTAACTATGGGTATGTGAGATCATGATGGGCCAAACAGCCCCTTAAGTGGGCAAATGAAAAATTCAGAAAAATTAGAGTTAGGCAACTTGGACGTGAAAAAATTTGAACAAGTATCTATATTATTTCAAAACATGTAAGAATAGAATCAGGGAAATTGAATGTAGTTTCTAAACTACTAGGTTTATTTTTAAAAACAAAATCTATTTGGTGAAATTTGAAATTTCAATGCAAAGATAATTTTAAATTTCAGGAAAAAATAAGAAGTAGGTGCTTGTCTCCGATCAATCTCTAACCATAATAAAATGATAATATTTTTTTATGAGATTTTAGATATATAAGTGAAAGGACTCCATGTCCAGATGTGACACATATTTTTGTAATTTTTTCCAAGTAAATAATTAATTATGAATTTTACAAAACTTTTAAAAATATAAAAACTCGTGATGTCTAATTAATCTTAACTTGGTCAAAACTTCATGAAATTCATTTTTTTAATCCTATAGTATACAAAGCATAGAATGTGATGCATGTTTCAGATTCAAAAAATATGATACTTTTTGAAAGTTATAGATATTTTACAATCAGCCTATCAATCAGGACTTTAGTCATAATTCTAATAGAAAATGAATAATAATAATCTATTAAATTCAAAATAAAGCATAATTTATATTGGAAAAAAGCTGAGAATCTCCTCTACAAACCCTTTTGATTTTATCAATTTTGGCTAAAAATATAGTCGTCAGCCACATGGGCAAAGTTCGGAAAAACAAGGTAAGCTGTTAAACACGCTTTTTGTGTTGACTTTTTAGGATTGGCATCTCCTAACCAAATACCAAAGCAAACCCGAGCCTATTCC
>VDFB02000010.1:8798995-8825353 GCA_007258455.2 Sequoia sempervirens | reverse complement strand
CTTGAAGGGGATAGTTGTCTTTAAAAAGTTGCATTCCACATGTCATGGCTATTACTGTGGCCTCACAAATTTCTCCCATTGCAATTACCATTAGATTTTAATAATTATTGTGGCCTAATAATTAGAAGGTGTCAAATGAAAAAATAGGCTATGATAGGTAAGGCTTTGGTCCAAATGGTGGGAACCAATTCATACTCTCTGTGTGGCAACATTTTTGGTACAAATGTACAAGGAAAAAGTCATTTTTTCTAGGGAGATATTCTAGAATATTTTGTATTACTTATTTCATTAAAGTTATTACTAGCATATTGACATCGAGAGCTTCATATTAGCTTGTTCCAAAAGTGTTTTGGATCAAGTTGATTAACTTTTGATTTCTTTGGGATTGAAGGTCAAGAAGCAAAGTTTTGTGCAATCACTGTAAATTTATTGTAACTTTACATTTAAGTAATTGAATATGGGAGAAATAGTCTAGGAAAAAGACATTTTTCACATTTCATTGTGTTAAAGATCTCAATCATTCATGCTATATTCATACACTCTAAAATTTTGTAGAACACTCACAAAAATCATATTGAAATGGTGGAATTAGCAATGTCAGTTCCATTTTCTATTTAGTTTTGTGTTTACTTAGGTTGAATATGTCAATGTTTACATGGTTTCACTTCTAGTCTAATTTCTAATACTATTTATCCAAGATTATTATTATATTTTTCTAGTTTCTTTTTGAGTGATATAAAATCGATCCGGTTCAATTTTGACATATATGAGAATGATTCCAAAATTTAAATCTTCAAATTCAAATTTCAAAGTTTTTACTCATTTCTATTAATTGTTATGAGCTGACTTGGCACACAATTTTGTGACATGTTGCTATGTCATGGTATAAAAGAGGACATCAAAGATAAAATCAATAGGACAAACTTAAATCTCTAAAAGGAAAGAAATAATTTGATTAACATCATTATATAGGTCAAATGCATGTTTGTGTGTGTTATCTTTAATATAACTCAACACCTTAAATCTTGCATGCCAAAGGGTTTGACCCAAGTGAACCCATTTACTTATTGAGATGAAAAGCTCCTAAACAACATCTCTAGCACCACCTTCACAAATTCATCTATCAAGAAGGTGAAGGAGAGTAATTTTAGGTGAACATTCTAACAAATCCTTTTGCATAGTAAATATTTGATCAAGTTTGTGATAGTCGAGATCAAATTTGTGACACTTGGGATCAACCTCCATCATTTTTCTATGTTTGTTCAAATTTTGAGATATTCATCAAATCAAGGTCATTCTTTTCTAGAAGTGACAAATTAATTTAACACATCACCAACATCATTCAAGATTCCATCATTAGTTGTAGAGCTAAGCACTAATATTCCACAATCTTTAGTTTTGACCTTCTTTTCTTTTTAGGGTTTTTAGAATTTTTTAAATTGTATAGTCTTATTTTTAGATGTGATCCCCTTTTTACTTGCATGTTTCATAGATATATCTTCCTTTGGGGATTTGTGATCCATTGTGTACTCTTTCTTTCACCTATCATACCCACTGTTATTTTTTGCCTCTAGGTTTTCATTTGCTAATTTATTTCCAATTTGGAGTTCTTGATATATATATATGACTTCTTACATTCTTTTATAATATAATTGATTCTATGGTTTGAATCCACCCTTTATTTGTGTGTAATTGATTTATCTTTATTAGGGTTTGTTCCTCTACTATATGATCTTCCCTTGATCCACACCCACACACCCACCTTGTTCTTCATGTTGATACATTTGTTATGATAGATTCTCATGTTCCATTATCTTTAGCCTCTATTCATGCTAATATTATATATTTTGATATGTTAATATACTTTCTAGCATTTGATCTCACCATCCTTGATTATTTCATGTCCTTTTATATTATACACAAGCTTATATTATCTATGGAGGTCTTGTTCCATCATGTTTGTACCTTTTCCTCTATAATTGATTTATTTACTTTCCTTCCTTCCCTCTTATATACCCTCACTTTACCTATCCATTAACCTCTTGTTGTTTTTATTTCTCCCATGGATAGTGCTTGTATTTTTCTTGAGCATATTGATACTTCTCCTTAGAGAACTTTTATTTCATATGATTTAATTGATGATACATATTTTGAGAAGTATACACATGATATACCCAATACCCTCTAGTGATAAAATTATGGATCTAATACATTACGTGGTAAAACTACATCTTCCTTAATCCTTCATGGCATTATTATACCTTGTGACGATGATATGCCTGGTGAACATATCCTTTATAAATCTCGTGATAGATTTCCTTGTTTACTTATGGATTTTCCTACTTGTGTCTATTCATCTTTCCCCAAATCCTAGTGATAAATTGATATACATGTTCCACCTTTAGATTAGTTTGCAAGTACTTCTTAACTATCTTGTGGCTTATGATATATTGATGAAATATTTAGTGATGGACATGATGAGTTTTTTAATCTTCCTTTGACAATTTTTATGACTATTTTTATTACACACTCTTTTGGTTTAGGTGTGGGTTTGGTTTGCTTCTCATGCTATAATTAATTTAAATCCATGTATTTCAAGTTATTCTACATCACCAATTCATAATCAATTTATATGTAAGTTTTGATCAAATCTTCTTTTTTAATTGCTCAAGCTATATTTTAGAATAATTTTATGGTTTTTTTTTTGGGATACATGTTTTCATATATTTCAATAGCTATTTACGTAATTATCCTAACTAACATCCACACACTTTTCTTTGTAGTTTTCTATTTGGTTGTTTTGTTGGTGTCTATTGGAAATGGCAGACCAAGTATTTATGTTGTTGTTTTTGGTACTTGCAATATCATTTTAATGAAATGAAATACTAACCTAGGATTTAATAGGTAACACATATAGTAATATTTAATATCATTTTTATGATCATAAGATTGGACTAGTTAGTGATTAAAAAACATATGTTTTATAGTTCTAGAGTATTTTCATCTTTGGTGTAGGTATCGCATGGTACTACTATAAGAACAAAATTTCTTCAACCTCTAATGTTGTTGCTATGCATCTACATTGCAAATGTCCAAAAACGGGTGATCCAAGAACAAGAAAATGCACTTAAAACTCCATAGATTATAGATAAAAATGACTCAAACTTTTCCACTTTTGTGTATCTCAACTTAAAGCCATGTTTTCAAAGTTTCAAATTTCTTAAGTTGTAACATATCATGCACCTAAGATTCATGTTCTCCTAAAAAAAAAAGTAATACTCAAGTAAAAAGTTGTACTCTTATTGTTGATATTACATGGTGCATTCGGGGAAATAGCACATCATCATCATCTAAATATTCAGATGAAAGGGTAGCAAGACTTGCTCTAGGGACAGATGAATACTTCAATGAAATGATATATTGTACTTGCAAAAGGTGCCAAAATAGGAAACTAAAGAAGCGACAACTTGTTGGTATCCATAGATTGAAGTATAGAGTTTATATAGAAGAGGTACACTATAATTAATAAATTATTATTCTTATAATAAATAAATATGCATATTATTTAATAGATTATTATTGATCATTTCAATTAATTTTTTGATGAAAAGATGCTTACAATTCCCAATATTTTTGAAGAACCAATGGATGTTGTGGATGATAGTCATTCTCAAGATGAAGAACAAGACACATTTATAGATGAAACCACTTCACAGATAAATGAGGCTGGTGTCAATGAATTTCTCCAAGACTTCCACATATCTTCTGAAGAAGTTATTGATTCACCCCTAGCTCAGTTGGCTAAGACGCCTCTTTTCCCATATGCAGAAACTTCTTATTGGCAACACTTATGTTGTTGTTGAACTTGAAGGTTACACATGGATTGACAAACACATGTTTTACTGATATATTAAGGTAGGATTTGATATTAATATAAATTAATGATCTAAATGTCTTAAAAGTTTCAAATATTGTGTCTACTTATAAAAATCATTTATTGTCTCAAGTAGACTTTTGGCAAAAAAAATACTTCCGAAGGACAATAAGTTGCCTCATTCTCATAGAGAAGTTTCTTCAGTGATGAAAGACATTGGAATGGAGTACAATACATATGATGCATGTTCAAATGACCATATATTGTAGTATGGAAAGAATGCAGATTTGCAACAATGCCCAGTGTGTCACACAAATAGGTATCGTCAAGATCAAGTATCAAAGAAGATTCCTTATAAAGTACTTAGTCACATTCCACTAAAGCCAAGGTTTGAGAGGATATTCAAATGCACGGAGCTGGTAAAATATATGTATTATCATGCACAAGGGAGGAGCCAAGATGGTGTCATGCGTATGGCTGCGAATAGCAAACATTGGAAAGAGATTGAGGAAAAATGGCCACATTTAAGAAATGAGCCAAGGAATGCAAGAATTTCTCTAGCAATGGATGGTGTCAATCCTTTTGGAGATCTAAGAACAACATATTTTGTTTGGCCAGTTTTAATTATTAACAACAATCTTCCCCCTTGGATGGCAATGAAAAAAGATCATGCAATGTTAACTCTTATCATACCAGGTACTAGAACATATTAATGCAATACTTTCTTAAAGATTATATCTAAAAAAAATTCAACTCAATTAAACCTTGATATAGAACTTTTTGTTTACTCAGGGAAATATCAGGTAAAGGATACGGATGTATACATGGAGCCCCTCATTGATGAACTTTGTGAATTATGGGATGGTGTAAATATGCATGATGTATCAAGATCTATCAATGATAGAAACTTCCTCTTTCATGCAATCCTTATCTGGACAATTCATGATGCCCTGGGACTCTCTATTTGTTGTGGTAATATATTATAAATCACATTTGTAATTATTTTTGTTCAGTTTTCCATTTACTAAATATGGTTTCCATTCTTATTTCAAGGCTACAAACAAAGGGGGAACATGGTTGTCCATCATGTGGGCCGAAAACATTTTATAGGCAGTCAAAGGATCTCAATAAAACTGTGTATGATGAGTATAGACAATTTTTATCACAAAATCATCGCTATCGAGTGCGTGAGAAAAACAAGTTCAATGGAAAGGAAGTGGAAATGAGGAAGCCAAGAAGGATGAACCCTACTAGGTGGAAAGTACTATATGACAAAAAAGAAGGGACAGGCTTTCCACTAGGAATGAAAAGACTCTATTTTCTACAAATTACAATATTATGAGAATTTGTCAATAGCCCACCTATTTGATACTATGCACATCGAGAAAAATGTGGCAAAGTGTTTGTGGAAACATCTAAATGAAACCAACCTTGAAGCACAAATAAAGTTACGAAAGGACCTCCAAGTTGCCAATATCATGTCGAACATGTGGTTGCATGAAAACAACTCATTTGTTCATGCTCCATGGATTTTTACGTCAAAGGAGAAAGAAAACATCATTGATACAATGAAAAGCATAATATTTCTTTCTGGTTTTGGTGCGACATTAAAAAACTTATTCACAAGAGATGGGTCAGAGTTCTCAAGGCTAAAAACACATGATTGGCACAACTGGATAAAGGTAACTTTGTAGAATATTAGATTTGTTGGCAACATAATTAGGAATTTTTATATCTTAGTGATAATAGAAATTCATGCATATTTTAACATTATTTTTGTTAATGGTCATGTAGTATGTGTTGCCCGCAGCAATACCAAGCACCTTTGACCATGATGTCACATTAACTATTTACAAATTATCCAAATATTTGAGGTATTTTAATCTGTCATGCATAATCTTCCATGACTCTTATCCTTTGAAGTAGATTATTGGTAATGTATTTATACGTTTATAACTTTACTTTTGAACAAATAATAAGTCTTTATTATAATACACATTAATATTTGTAGGTGGGTTTCATCTAAAGAGATACATCAAGATGAATTAAATTATTGGAAGAGGAATGTTCCACTTTTGATGTGTGATATTCAAATGTACTTCCCTCCAAGCTTCTTCAATTCTCAAGAGCACTACCTTGTACACCTAGTAGAAGAGATTGAACAGTGTGGTCCTATCCATATCCAGACAATGTGGCTCATGGAGAGATATATGAAGGTTCTAAAACAATTTCTGAGGAAAAAGGCTCGACCAAAAGGGTCCATGGTTGAGGGGTACATGGTTTTCTAGACTATGGTTCATTTGAGCGAGTACTTACCTGAATTGCATCTTGAAGCTCCTTGATTATGGGATGGTAACCAACCTCAATCATTTGAAGGAGAAAAATTATAGGGTCAAGGGACTTCAAAGAGGATAAAAGGTATACAAAAATGTTTGAAGTAATTTCGTTTATCTTAAATTTTATAAGACAGCTTTAAATCGTTATTAATTCATTGAACAATTCTATTTTTCATTGTAGATTCTAAGGAGTGGGAGTCATTACATTTGTATGTTGCATACAATTCTGAATTTATGTTGGAATGGATGGAGAAGTACACTAAACAAAAAAAAATAGAGGATGAAAAGGCATGGATCAATGTATATAATAGACATGGTCAAAACACTACTCGAGGACTTCCTGCAAGCCATAAAAGAAAATGGCTAGATAGATGCTCATGGAATTGGCTAAAGACCAATATTGAACACGAGGCAACAAAGGGGAAGAATAGAGTGACACAACAACTAGATTTTGTTAAAGGATCTAGAAATGGGGAGGTGATTCATATTTATTAACATATTTGAGGTATTTAGTGAATTTCCTTTTTAACTTTTCTATCCATGAATCTAATTAGTTAATATTTATATGAACTTAGGTAACATATTACAAAGGAATATGGAATTTTGGTCATCATTTTCGCATCAAAAGGGTTGATGACAAAAGACAAACTTATGATTGTGGAATTTCAACGTCATTTGAGGTGGAATGTCGTTCACATGCAAATGATAGACAACCAATCACAAGCACACTTCGCTATTATGGAGTGTTGGAGGATATTATAGAGCTTGATTTTATATCTTTCAAGAAAGTTATTTTTTGTGTTCAATGGTACAAGCTTATCAAAGTGGGTGAAGACAAAACTATATTGTTGCACAAGAATGGATTCTATATGATCAATACATCTAGGTTTGAAGCCACTTCTAAACCTTATGTGTTTTCAAATCAATGTGACCAGATATTTCTCATTCCAAATCTAAAACAACCTAGTTGGTCATTCGTGATTGATTATGATCCAAGAGGACGAAGAGTAACATTTGTTCAAGATGTAGAGGACCGTGATTTACTTGATGATGAAGAAGTCCCCCTTGAAGACATAGGTGGCCAAGATGGAGATGATGAAAAATTTATTGTCAATGATGCGTATGACCAAGATGAAGATCATGACGAGTTTACTGAAGTGTCTAAAGGATATGAGCAACAACATGGGCATCAAGTCCATGAAGATGATGAATTTATTGATTTTCATTTGCCTATAGTTGAAGGTGAAGACCATGAAAACTATGGTATTAATTTATTTTGTGGATTTAGGGACCATTAATGATGGTGCATTTATGTCATCAGATGAGGACATTTCATGTGATGATGAAATTGTTTGATCATCATGTTCACTTTAAGATGGTTGTGAGAATTCAATACAATATAATTAACTCTTTATAGGTTAAGTATTGTGTTTTTAATTGCACACAAAATGTAATGGAAATTAAGTAATTTGAATATTTTAAGTGTTTTGTTAGTGGATGCTTGTAATGCCAATGAATATAGCTTGCAATTTTTTTTTCAATTGGATAAGTTGTTTCATTTTATTTTTTCACTTCTTTAACAATTTCTTGAAAGACACTTTTTCCTTTGGAAACTTTACACAATCAAAACCTACACACTTTACACAATTGACACCTAGGCAAGAGAAACACAATACCATAAAGCTAAAAAAATTTGGAGGTTGAGCATTGTTTATATTTTTCTTATGTATTGAAACATAATGAAAATTATGTATGTTATTGTTCATGTGCTAGTGAATTTGACTTATGTTACTAATATAACTTGCATATATTTACTAATTAATATTTTATCATTTTATGTCATTATGTGTTTCCTTAAGAATGTGCCTATGGGTGCTCCTAATTCTACTATGGGGGATCCATTGATCTTAAATGGTCTAATTGAAATGCTAAGGAGTGGGCAAGGGAAAAAAATTACAACGATGGTGCATGAGGTAAGTTTGAAAGAGGACATAAAGGAAGATGATGGATAGAAAAAAATGAACAAATGACATATTTACTTCTTATGTTTAAGTGTATTGTTGTCCAATCATGTGGGATTGATCATGGATAAGAAAACAATAGAATATATATATAAGAAGAGAAGTTAACAAAATGTTTTTTTGTAGGATCTTTATGTTCCTTACATTGATTACTTCAAACAACTTTCCTAGTTTTCATTCACATGTGTGGTCAAAATCGAGAATGCATCTTGTTGGCATGTAAGATCCAATTATGCCATCTGATACACCCAATGCTAGGCAAAATGTAAGATTCAACCATATGTTTATGTGGGTTTGATTGTGTTATTTCCCCTATTATACCACTTTAATATTTATATTTGTGTCTTGCAGGATGTTTCAAGAAGATGTGTCACGCCCTCTACATCTAGACTAGAAACACCTATCACAAGCGCAAAATCAAGCACAATACCTCATAGCATGCCCTCTACATTAAACATGGATGCTTTTAGTATCCCTATTGAAATGGATGTTCCTAGTATCCCACCAACAGCTGAACAAGTCTCCTTGAGGAGTCTTATAGAATCACAATCAAGAATACTAAGACTCCTACCAAAAACTCCTGAAAATGTTTAAATTAGGAAAGAAATACTTAAACAAATTGAGTTATGGGAGAGGAAATTGTTGGGGAGTGCAGGGCTTACTTCAGCTGAATAGGTAAAATTATTTGGTAATATTATCTTATTATTCTTTTCTAGTTTGTATTTTACTTTTTATCATTATAATAGCATGCTGACTAGTAAAAGCATCATTGATGATTACATGGTTGCTTTGTGATGCTAAAATGTGATTACATTGTTGCTTGATGATCTCATTGTAAATATAGGAAATAAATGACAAAGTGACTGATATACCTATAGGGGCATTTACCTCAACCCCTAAGACTACAACAGTATCCTCAGTGACTACAAAAGGAACACAAGAAGTTACAATCTTGGTCACCTCAGAAGGAAATGTCTTGAAGGATGAAAGGGGGTTAAAATTCTTTCACTTTATTTTTCATCGTGTAGAACAATTATTTGGAAATACCATTCAAATGGATTGGAGGAAGCAAGGAAATGCTAAGAAAGATGAACTCTTTAAAGATTTCATAATAGCATTTGGAAATCTTGGCTTTAATAAGGAAATTATTCTAGATATTGCACAAAGATACATTCACTCTAAACGAGACAATATAAGGTCAAAGTTGACAAAAGACTTGAGATATCCACGTCCAGCTTGGATTACAGACCAAATGACATGGGATGAGCTTATTAAAGATGCCAAATTTAAGAGGAAGGCGCACAATAATCCAACTACACACCATCTGCACGAGGAGGATCAAAAAGATGTCTTCGAGATACAACAAAAGCAACCCAAGTTAGGGTGTCAAGTATTGGATCCCATAAATTAGGATCTGGAGGGTACAATAGCATTCGCAGTGGCATGGTAAGTGAATATTTTCATCTATTGTATTCTTTATTTCATAAAAAAAATATGAAAAACTTGTGTGTTAATTGTATCTTATGAGTCATTATACCTTATAAATTTGGCTATATTTGTTTATGTAGGTTCACTAATTTCAAAAGGAAGCTTCTGAGGAGGACCTAAAATATGCTTTACTACATGGTTCTCAAGGCCTTCGACAACATATGCTAGATCAAGGGGAGAAATTAGTCACTGGTCATGAATCTGAGGTAAGTTCTTTTTGTGATGGGCTAGAATAAAATTTCATATTTTGCCTTCATTTACATTGCAAAGAAAATGATATGGGAGACACTGATAGACATACTTTAATTACAATCAGCTTTCTTTTGTAGATGAAAATGAAATACAAAGCCAAACCTGAGGAGTTAAGTGATTAACTAGTCAGCCATATTAGAGAAAAGTATGATTACGTTTGACAACAGAATATGCTTGTTGTTGCACCGTGTTTCAGAGAATCCATCAATCAAACTACTTTGTAGAACAGAGGAGCTCGTCGGAGGAAGAAGATGAATCATTGTTGTATAATGATTTGATTGCTATCTGAAACTCTCATACCAGGAAACCATCCTTGAATTTTAGCAAGTGGGAGACAAGAATAATGAGGAGGGTGTTCAATGTGATGAACAACCGACACCCACAATTAGAATAGTGCCTCGTAGAAAGAGGACATAAAGGAAGAGGATGGATAGAAACAAATGAACAAAAGACATATTTGCTTCTTATTTTTAAGTGTATTGTTGTCTAATCATGTGGGATTGATCATGGATAAGAAAACAATAGAATATATAGATTAGAATGCTTTTGTTTAGCTCTCAGGACTTACTAGAAGAAGAGAAGTTAACAAAATAATTTTTTGTAGGATCTTTTATGTTCCTTATATCAATTACTACAAGCAACTTGCCTGTTTTCATTCACATGTGTCTTCAAAATCATTTGTTTTTGTAGATCAATTGCCTTGGTTGGAACTGAATAGGATGCAATTTTTTAGATTATTACTTTTAAATCATGGAATCCCTTAGAAGTCGGGCTTTAAAAATATTCTTTGATTTGTTGTAACAAAATATGATAGAGCAAGACAAAATATCTTTTTCCTTTTTTTTGTTATTAAATATTCTACAAAAGTAAGTTACAGTTTGGTTGATATTCAACAAAATTTGCAGCCAAAGATATGTTGTGTTGACTTCAACTTTTCATAGCTACATTGTGGTGTAAGTATTTTTAAGTTGATTTTCCTCCAGGTTGAGCTAAAATGCATTGAGAACATTGGAAGAAAAATCACACATACTTCATGAATTACATTTGGTGAGATTCTTCTCTTTTGTTAAGCAATCAATATTGACTTTAGCTTCAATTTTTTGGTGGAAAATCAGGGTGTTCTAGAGACAATTAGGATAAGTTGTGTTGATATCCTATTAAACAAGAATTTGATGAATTCCTTGATCATTTTGGCATGCTTGCTCCAAAAATTTTGGAGGGGTATGTTTTTGTTAGTTTCCTTATTCCATCAACTATGCATTAGTTTTCCTTCTCAGAAATTTTTAGAATATTTATTAACTTTTAGCTTCTCTCACATGCGTCCCCTTCTAAGAAACTAGAACTTGTATTATTAGGCATAATTTAATTGCATGAATTTGGGACATTTCAATCTATTAACTCACCGAAAGAATGGGGAGGTCTCCTTTTCTTTTATTCTATTGCAATCATTCATACAAAATTTCAACAATCAAACATCATCTTGTCCATATCATAGTTATCTGTGCAGGTTCAAAGCCCTATTTGGTATTCTAGACTATTCATAGAATCTCTGTAAAATTTCAAAGTTTTTCAATATTATATTGGAGTTTATTTTGTTCTTTTGGAAGAATTGAGCTAACATGGACTGGTCTGGTTAGGTTTTTATAGATTCAGTAATGCATTAGTCAATGTAATAGTTGAGGTATGGAGCAGCAAAGCCCTACAAAACTAGAATTTGAATCTGATAGATTATAAATGCTACTGCAGACAACCAAAGGGCAAGGGAGAATTAGATAAATATAGCCTAGAAAGCTTACAGGAAATAGAAATTGTCAAGCTCAAAGAAGAAAATGAGGATCAAAAAAATTATATGAGAGCAGCTATATAATAATATAATTACAAAAAGCACAATTACTCAGATGGTGTTTCCAAGCTCTTCTGACATCCCTCTTCTATCAAGAATAAATCGTCTTGACATTGTTGTAAGTGACCTAATTCACTTCAATTTATATTGCATGTTCTTGGTTCAAGTAAACATAAAACCTTCAGGGAAATTACAGTCAGTTTCATAGTAGGAGTACTGCATTTTTTTGAAGTAGGTATGATTGTAATAGAGTATTTGTGGTGCAGCTTGATCATTTGGAAGATACAAATTTTATTGTAAGATATTGGCTTAGTTAAAATTGATTTCCATGTAATTTCTATTGGTAGATTTTTCTACCATTCGAATAGTTAAAATTGATTTTTTTGTCCCAATGCGTTTGGTTTCACCGCATCCATCTCCTTTTTTGGGAATATGTATTGTAAGGGTTGGGGTAAAGTTTTGTTTAATTTTGAATTTTTTTAAGTTTGATTTTGATTTTGGCGTAAACTTTGCTAGACTTTTTTTTGTTTTAATTTTTGGTTGGGATATGAGGAAATTCTATTTAAGGTTTTTTCATTTCCCACTTTGTCCAACTTTCGATATGCAGGGGGGCTGGCCTGTGGAATATGGAAAATAAGTGCTATATGAATTTTGTACTATTGCACTGTATTAGTTACACACCACTGCTTGTTAAGGCGCTGCGGAGCTATGACCATAAAATCCCATGAGACTCTATTTGGAAAAAATTGAAATTTATGAGATTAATTGATTATGAAATGTAGGCACTTCTTTGATGTTGGTGTTGCTTTTTCTTTGGGTTTGATGCTGGGGAGATTAATTGATCATTATGAGATGTAGGTGCTTCTTCTTTGAAATGTATGTCTTTTGTGTTGGCTTTTCTTGGGGTTTGGCATGAGTATTTTGTTTTGTGCATTTTGTGTGGAATTGAGTTTGAAATGTAGCTATTTTCTGACTCTTAAAGATGACTGCCAATGCAATGAATAGGTGTGTCATCCCAATGTCTCTCAAGGTCTCTGATCAACTTCATTCACTCATTTTTTTCTTGTGGTAGTGGATTCAAATCAAAAAAGACCTACATGTATGGTTTCTTCAATGCAGCTCTTAGGCTCCAGTCAAGCTACACTGCAAGAACTATCACTTCTTTCTATGTAATTCTCAAAGTGCTTTATTTGTAGCAGATAATAGGTTAGAATTTCTGAATCTTGACAATTATTGTTTTTGTTGTTCTCATTTTGTTTAATTTTCTTAAGATTTCTAGCAGATGTAAATATGTCCACTAAATTCTTTTGACACCCGTTTTGTGTTATGACATGTGTTAATAGCTTCTCCTAAAAAGCTCCACACAGCTGCATATATGACAAGGGGTCTACATTATTGAAAAACATTTATGATGGTTTTAAGTTCAGAGACTCCTATATGATGTTGTATTTTATTTTTTTAAATAAGAGTGATAGTCTGAATGTTTACTTCTGAACAAAAGAAGGAGGCATTTTAAAACTAAAATGAAAGTGCAGCAGATACAACGAATATTTCAAATTAAGAATAAAAATAAACAAAAGAAAACCTAAAGTACTGGTTTGCACATAGTTTTCTATAACTAATTGAAAATCATTACACTTTCCATTCCATTATTTATGATTTCTATTTTGGTTTGAATGGTATGTACCAACAGGTTGAATTTGCTGACTTTTTTCTTGTTGATCAGTTTACAAGCCAAGTAGATTTGTTTGTTTGTAGATTGCAAATCCATTGTTTGGGTTTTTGGTTTCAAAAGTGATAATGAAGTGTAATTTTTTGGTTTTAGCATGGGCAGGGAGGATAATGATAAAGGTTGTGGAATTTGTCTTTACATCTGCTAATTTCCTAGAGCCTTTTCAACAAATCCATTTTGTGCATTCCATGAGATGACTGCAATTCAAGGAATTTCATTGAACAGTTTACATGTTGTATATGCCTCACATTCTATAGATGTGTATGTAACTATAATTTTTCATTAAAAATTTCCTTTCAATTATCCTTTTGATGACTACAGCGGTTAGAGGAATGCAAGCATGGTTTGTTGGGTTTTTTCTCAGTCTCGCCAAATGTATTTGTTTGAAATTTTATTTGCAATCACTATGAGCCATTGGATCATGTTTCTTTGAGGCTTTTATTAAACATTTCATCTTTGTTTCTACGTGCATGTCTCATGCTCCCTCATTTTTGTGCATGTTTATTGGAGCATTCATAGGCGCATCTACAAATATTCCTTTATTTTATGCTTCCATAGATGCATGCACCTTGTTCTAAAGCACCCACCTTCTACGCAGGCCTACAGGATGTTGGACAATGTTATGGAGTTTGGCTTGGGCAAGGAGGAGTTTCTAAATTCTTCTTAACAAATTTATTTTGTGTATATCCTACACTCTGCTTCCCATCTATGCGAACTAAATCCTTTGTTGATGGTGGCATGGAAATAAAAAAATCTCCAAGTTTGATTGCAGTTCATCAATCAACCTGCATATGTATGCATATTATGTTTTTTTGAGTATACTCTAACTTTGAGTACACTTCATCAATCAACCTACATATGTATGCATATTATGTTTTTTTGTGTTATGTTGATTCTAGTCAAAATTACAGGTTACAGCTCTTTAAACGTTTCTTGAAACTAGGCCCCAGTCTGCTGCCCATGATATATTATAAAAGTGCATCAGCTCAGTCCTAAATTATCATAAGCTCCTGGTTCTGAGTTTATGCTAAGTAGAGAGTGATAATAAGCTTCAGTTTGAGAGCTTTACAATGGAAATAAGTATTGGGATTTTGAGTGTTTTCATGGTGTGTTTTATGTCTATGTTGTGGTCGTCTACCTCACAACCCCAGTATAACGTCAATAACTTTAGTCCAAAGTTCTATGACGAGTCATGTCCCAATGCTTAGCAAATTGTGAAGTCGGTTGTGCAGAATGTTGTGATGAAGGAAGCCAAAATGGCGGCTTCTTTGCTTTGTCTTCAATTCCATGACTACTTTGTGATCAAGGTGCATTCTTTGTTTTCTCTTTTTTCATTTTCATAAATATAGAGAGAACAGTGATTAGGATTGATCTTATAACTTGTGCTCATGTTTTGAATGTGTCCCCTTATTCATATGGTCATGAGTATAGTATTTAAATTGGGATTCAAACCTATGATCTATGTCTATGGCTCAACCATCCAATCTAACCCAAGAATCAAATCTTTGTTTGCTTTGATTTATGATGATGATAATTTTTAATTTTCATTTAGATGAAACTGACATTGATATAAATAGTGGGTGTGTTTTGGTTAACACATCAATTGTTTATTTAAATAATGATGCTCATGAAAATTAGTTATTTATTACACACTTTCATTCTGAGATAAAAGTCAACATATCTCACTAGCTCATTACGCACTTCATGAAAATTCGAGTGAAAAAAACACTTGGTCTCTGCTTTTGGCAAGTAAATCACTTGGTCTTTGTGTAAGAAGTACGAATTATAAAATTGAGAAAATTATGGTTTGTACTTATTGAAACAAATCAGTACATACAAAATTTTAGCACCTGGGTTTTATTTTGTTAGTGTCTGTTCTTTTCTTATCTTATTTTATTTTGTTTGTGAGGGAAAAAATGTAGATTTATAAGTGATTATTGTATCTTGTTGTTTTACTTTATAAGTGAATCTTGAGCAAATAATACAAGGTCAGTAGTGCAAATCTATCTGGTTAGTAGTTACCATAATTTTGATCTACATTAGATGAAGATTGATGAAGTAATTGCCTAATTGCTTTGTTTTGACATAGGACAGGAGATAGAGTTTTCAAGTGGCAGTTTTAAAGCATAAAGGAGCAGTTGGGAAGGAAAAAGGTCAGTTTGACACATGTAGCAACATTTTGCAAGCATCTAAGAAGGTATTGATGGGTAGTTGAGAAGGATGCAGGAATATAGGGATAGTTTAAGCACCTAGAGCAACAATTTGCAAGCATCCAAAAGGTTAAAGAATGGATATAATAGCTCATAGAGTGGATATTTGTAATTAGTTCTTTTGATTTTGATACAGAATTGTAAACTTGACATAGTTTCATTATAGTCACTTTGACATTGTAACTCAGATTTTTCAGTTTTGGACTAAAACAAAACATTTTGTAACACATTTTCAAAACAAGAGATACATATTTTCAAACTATGTATGGTTGCAAGAGCATCTTCTATCAATAAAATGAGCATTTTGGCCTTCAAAAGTTTTGTTTCTATTATGTGTATGAGTTAATTGATGTCATTTTCTATGATTTTCAAACATTGAATGTTGAAAATCACACAAAAAATATTTAAAATAAATTATTTATTTTTTAATATATTTTTCATATTGTCTCTAGACTTTAATCCCAATTATTGTCTCTAGAGAGACAATATGTCTTTAATCCCAACTATTGTCTCTAAAGAGACAAAAGTGAAATTGTCTCTAAAGAGACAAAAACACTTATGTTTCATATTGTCTTTACAAAGACAATTTTTAAGACAATAGTTTAAGACGCCCGCTTAAAGACAATAATTGAGACAATACACAATTTTTTTTTTGTCTTAAATTAAGACAATTTACTAAATAATTGTCTCAAAAAATGTCTTAAAACCCCTTCTATGTAGTAGTGTGAGGTTGCTGATACTTTAAATTCCTTCAGTTAGTTTTGGTTTTGTGCTGGTTTTTGTGCTGGCCTATGCTGGCTTCGGGCTTGTGGCTATGGTCTCTATTGGTTTTTTCTGTTTTGCAGTCGTCCTATTTTTTTGGGTCATGTAATGCTTTATCTTTATTTTACTTGTAAACTTTGTGGTTTCAGGTCTCTGTAAAACCCATTTTTTCCTTTATCAAAAACATTCAAAATAAAAATAATGTATAAATATAAATTATAAAATAAATAAATAAATTATAAATATAATAGAATGATGAAATACTATTGCAATGAGAAAAAATGATGAAAATAAGTGCCTCAAGAAGGATAACTCTCGACGTATTTTATATGAATAATAATGTTATATAAATACTAATTTATTATAATAATTACTATAATTAAATTAATTATAATTATTAATATTAAATTTTAGTATTAATAATAATAAAAATGAAATCATTATAAAATTGATTATGATATAAAAAATAAGTATTTTAAAGTGAATAAGATATCAAATCGATTTAAAACCGTTTTTATCTACTTTAAATCTGTTTAAAAAAACGTCTATATACAATGGATGTAGTTATGCTAATTTTATATAAATAATAATGTTATATAAATACTAATTTATTATAATAATTACTATAATTAAATTAATTATAATTATTAATATTAAATTTTAGTATTAATAATAATAAAAGTGAAATCATTATAAAATTGATTATGATACAATAAGTATTTTAGAGTGACTAAGATATCAAATCAATTTAAAACCGTTTTTATCTACTTTAAATTTCTTTAAAAAAATTTGCATGTCATTTGAACGTCAAATTCAAACTTAAGAGTTTTTTCTTACATTAAATTTTGTGTTTTAATAGATGCCATTATAATACACCTCTTGACGTAAAAATTACTTGTATGAAAAAAATGCAGTCCAAACCAGAAAATAAAGGGAATATGAAAATAAAGGCGAGTATAATGATAAGATATGGCTAAAATTGAATAAAATTAAGCACACCAATACATTTCCTACTATAATGTAACTCATATATTTAACGAAAGAAGAAAGTTAACCAAACAAGGAACTACCTGATTTGCATCTAATTGTCTTTGTCACCAACATTAGTGCATTAATTACTGAATCCTTATCCATACAATGGACTAAAATTTATTTCCCAGCAGTTTTTGCGCAGCATTTACCCAGCACTTGATTAAGCTAACTGTCTTGGAGCAGGTGAAAATTGGTTTCCAGCAAGGAAAACAAGCAAAGTAATTAAGCTGGGTACGACAAACAAAAAGAAGCCATTATACTATGGCACATTAGCGTGTCTAAATTTAAATATCATATTATACTTAAAGAACAAAAAAAACCAAATCTTACACACATTTAACTTAAAAATAAACAGCTAAAAAGAAAAATATAAAATTATTAAAAAAGTAACACGTAAAACCAAAAAAAATTGGCGTTGCGCTGCAACACACGGTTAATTTGCACGGCCGTAGATTATGCAGAGGCATATGCATCCATGCCCCATGTTGTTTTGGGGGCTGGATAGCCTATGCCCTTACGGTACATCCATGGCTATCAAAACCTTCATAAATTGTTTGACATTGTCATAAATTTATGGAAAAACATTTAACTCGTACTCAATATTTATTATTTCCTTATTTTTTCTTCCATTTCATGATAACTCCATGCCTTCCATGTTTTATTAGTTCCTACGAAAGGTCAAAAATGATTATTTTATTTTCATATATTATATTTTAATTTTTCTAAAGTAAAGTGTATATTTTTTAACTTTTCTAAATTTTTAAATTATTTTTTTTAATATCATTAGTTAAAAAATTTAGGCAATGAAGACAGATTATATTGAATCGAGTACAATGTTTTGGTTATGTTTCATAGTGTTGAAGGAATCTTCTCTCGTGTGCTAGGTGTATTGTAGGTGTGTGCGTTGCAAGGTGCCTAGCCTTGCAACCCAGCCTACGACCCCTAGTGGCGTAGCTAGAAGAGCCCCTAAACCCTGTGAAGTGAACTCTAGAATAGGTCACTATCTAATTGTTAAACCCTTGGGGGCTTCTGAGAAAGTCCTTTTTAGTGTACGTAAAAGATGCCTTATTTCATGCATCTTCCCATCCCGTCTGTGCAGTTTGCAAATGGGTCACCTACTATAACCTTTACATCGCAAGACTTGTCGATGAATGCTAATAGAGAACCCTCTCCCATGTACATTATCACTCGTATCAATGGGAATACCATGACTGGCATTCTAATTGATCTGACATGTCGAGTTAATGTTATTACAGAGGAGATCATGCTAATAAACTATTTACATAAGGATGTGTACGATGAATCTAAAAGCACGATATGTACACATGATGGGCTTTACGTCCCTCCCATCGGTTTCATCACCCTTTTAGTCCTGGTTGGTCCCAAGACTATGAATGCCCTTTTTCGATATTATCCCAGAGTCCAACTTGTTCGGAGTGAAGCTAAGCATTCCTTGGCTAGTTTTCATGAACGTAGTCCCTTCGATGATTCATAAATGTTTGAAATTCTCTCATGAGGGCTTCGTGCACGTTGTGCACGACACTGGGTACAAACCCTGGTGTCGTGTGGAGCTTATTCATTAGATCACTTTTGGCTTTCCCCTATTGGTCAACTTCCTCCAAGGACGGACCTATTGTATTGCACTTACATAAAATACAAGAATGGGGGCATAACACTAAAAGTGACCTATCCTCCTTCCCCCTATGCTATTTCAGTGAAGGCTTGCATGATAGCACATCATCGAGCTACCTTTTCCTCTCAAAAGGAGAAGGAGAAGTCTGCTCACACTCAGGAGCCTTCTTCTTCCTCTACAGTTCCACCTACTTTTGCCTCTCATTATGGTGTGGGGCCCTTAGCTTCCGCCCCCATTCATCTCTTAGGGAGTCTAATGGTGCCCACTTGGTGGAAGGCCAAGCGTCAGGTATTCGACCGTCTTGTCTTTCCCATGATGCCTCAACCTATCTTGTATGGTAAGGGGAAGGGCCCCCACAAAGTAGCTTATGCATCTTGACCTCTGCAACCTCCTACTATTCCTGCCCCTAGGGTGGTGAATGGGAAGAGGCCCACCGCTGAGGTGCTTGAGTATGCTTCTTTGTTGGTTGTTGTCTTTGCTCCTACATCTCTTCCTCTCATTTCTATCCAATAGTCACTCCCTCCATAGGCAACGGTTGTTGTGGACATGTCGATGACAAAACAGGAGCCTCCTGCTCCTTCTCAAGCTGCATCTTCTAGCTCTCAGAGACAAAGAAACCACCTTGCACGTGAATCGTAAGCATCGAAGGAAGGCTCTAGCCGCTAAGCAGGCTGCTCTACAAAAAATGGAAGAGGCGCTAACACCTCCCACTTCAATGTCTCTTGTTGTGTCCTCTTCCACGCCTTCTGTTTCGGTTCTCGTCGCCTTGATCTTGCTTTTGGCTCCCCATGTGAGCATGGATGAACCTCACCCTAAAAGGGTGCAAGTGTTCATTGCTCCCTCGGTTGAGCCTCCTCTCCTAATGTCCCTTCTATAGATCTCGCCTTTTCCTAAGCATATGTTGAATATCTCGGTGGTATCTATTGTGATTTTCTCCTCTTCTTCCTCACCTTTTGCTTCATCCATGGGGGTCTTGTATCCCCCAATGAAGTGCAAGTTAGAGGAAAACCCTGCTTCTAATGGGGGTCAGAAGAAGGGATCACCTTCTTCGTAAGTTGGTTATGCTTTGGCTTGCATCATCTTAGCAATGGAGGTAGCCCTTATGTCCCTTGAGTCTGTCACTGCCTCTAATTCTTTCGGTGAGGTTGGCAATGGAGGTCAGCAGTGGATCTCAGGTGCCTCCTTCATTGCCCACTCAGTTGACATGTGGAACTCCCTTCAAGTGCATGTTCAACTCAGTGGATGATTTCTTGGCTCTGTCGATGATTTTTGCAAAGTCAATGACGTTTACCTCATAGGAGTTGAGCAAAGAAGACCTTGAGGGGCCCTCTTCCTTAGCTCTTGTCATAGGAGAGTCGAAGGGTGCTCCCCTTGCTATCTCGCCCTTGTAGGCTCATCTGCCTTCCCCTTATAATGATCTAGATTGGGAGAATGGCAACCTCTTAGTTGATTAGTACTAGGAGGGTACCTCTTCTTTATCTTTAGAATAGATTTGTGTGTGTGTTGTGTTTCCCCCATGCTTGTTTTATGTGTTCCTGGAGGACCCTTGTCACCCTTGTAGGTGCTTGGATAGAGGTGTTTTTTGTCGTAAACTTCTTCTATTTTTCACATCATTTTTCTCTTTGTTGTGCCTTGATTTTTGAAAAATTGGGGACGATGCAAAGTGTTGGTGGAATTTAAGCCTCCCTTCCTTGTTCACCCAATTTTTTATTTCATTTTATTTTCACATACCTTTCTTCGCATGGTTTGATATAGTAGGGGATTGATGACAGATCATATATACTATTATATTATATCTCTCTATCTATATCTATGAGCAGTTTTGACCTCGAAATATCAGATCCACATGTCTCTTGATTTCTTTGCTTACATTTCTTTTTATATTTCTCTCATCTTTGCTTGCTTCGTGAGGTGCCTATGTGTTGTCCCTTGTGTGTGCAACAACATTTCCATTATTACATCTAGTCATGTATCGCGGGCCACAACATCACTTCCTTCTCTCTCCTTAGGATGTCACGTTCCTTTGTGTTTAGCACACACCATCCTAAGGGGGCCTATCATATTGCTTCAATATTAAAAATGTGTATTCGGTGGCCAATGAATCCCTCGTTAAAAATCCCTATTTTTCAAAAAAACTCACTCTGCAACAAGGACCCCTAGCAAAAAATTTCTTCCATCATGGATTTGTAAAGAAAGAATCTAAAAACTTTCCTTCGAGAAGGGAGTACTTTTTCTAATGAAGAAGTCTAAAAAATTTCCCTTGTAAGGGAGTATTCTTCCTTTTGAATTCCTTGATGAAAAAGATCTTTCGAAAGGATTCCTTGATACTAGAATCGTTTGCGAAAATTGCAATTACCTTTCAAACAGAGTGGCCCTTGAGTGGACCCCTTTTATTTTGAAGGATTCTTGAGGGACCCCTTTGAAAGCTTCTCCTACAATTGTTGACAATCTGCATGGTTGTTCGTCTTCCTGCGTGGCTTTTTTCTATCTAACATGTTTTTTCTATGGATTAACATGTTGCTTTGCAGGACTGAGCACCTATGAAGCTAATTTTCAATCAAGCTTGGAGGACCAAACACCTCAATTTTTCCTTGGAAGACTGAGCACCTGTAAGGGCCTATCAAACTCTATGGAGCCTTTCACATTTGGCCTCCCTCATGACCGAGCACTTGGGACACCTCCTCTATATGACCGAGCACCTATAGAGCCTTATGTTCACCTTTCGTAGGTCTAAGGGTGTGAGATGCATTTGTTTAACTCTCCTCAAGATTGAGTACCTATGGAGCCATCTCCTCTTCCTGTGCATTCAAGTGTGTCAGATTGCAGTCTACTTCCTTGATGGTTCAGGTATACATTTCTCAACTTTCACTCTAATTTATTGTGCATTCATTGACACTTATGCTAGCTAAAGTGGGGGAAAAATGTAATGGTGTGAATGTGCACCCCTTGCAAATTCCACATTTACGTTCCTCGTACCTTAGAAAATCAAGTTTGATAATACAATTCCATGTTCTTCATTCGGTTCCCATCTAATTGGAAATTGTTTCTTCTGTCAGTGGAGGATATTCTGTCGAAGACACTAGCATAGTGCATAGACGCCTACATGGCGTGCTACTATCTTGATAGGATTCATGCCTCTAGAATCAGCAGAGGTGTTACAATTCTCCATTGGCGACGAAGAGTAACATCCATGCTCCCTTGACCAACCACAAATGACTCATTTTCCTCCAATTTCATCTTCAAATGACTATCTCCTTCATTCTTTCACTCTCTCTTGATCTCATTCATTCTTGGAAACTATCTACACACTCTTTTCATAGAATTCTCAAGAATTCTCACCTCCATTGAAGTTGTAAGTTGACCCTTTGTTGATTTTTTTCCTCTGTTTTTGTGGCAATGTTGATGTTTGCAAGCTTGCAAGCTCACTCCTCCCATTTTCCTTGATTGCACGTGGTTGAAGGTGATCACTCCATTTCCTTTTCTCTAGCATTATCGTATTATTTTCATAGCATATTTTTATTTAGCATAATGCTTAGTACCTTCACTTCAATATCTTTCTTTATCGCATTTCTCCTATTGTTGCTATACTGGTTGTCCATGTAGGTGGAAACACCAAAGCAGGGGACTGACTACGGCAGTTCTCTATACACAACCCCAGCATTTTTCCATCTTTTGTGTGTAGGTTTCTCGTCATGTGAATATCTCAAAGATATCAACTCATGGATTGGAAGGTGTGCTTTCCTCAACCTCTTTTGTCAATTCATAGATTAGATCAAGTTAAAGTATTCTTCTTGTTATTTAGTTATTTAGTACCTTTATTCTTTTTGTCATCGCATTAAACTATACTTTTTAGGTTGTTAGTGGGTTCTCTTTGATTTTCATTGTACTTTACACTCTCTATCCATACAAACGCCAGCACCCCACTAATACACCAACATTTTGCACTATCATTCATGTCCTGCACTGTAATCCTCTGGCAGTGAGCTACCTAAGTCATAGTCCAAACTCTAGAAACGTGCTCACCTGACTTCCTAAGAATCTTAGGTTGACAAAAGGAAAGAAGCAGATTAGTTATCCTTCCTTTTCACCCCTTTAAGCATCAAACCTATCTTAAACAATCCCTTAGCATGAGATAGATCAGGGCAACCTATTTTTCTAAACCCTCCCGTAACTTGGGGTCCAGAGTAGTTAGTCCCCATCCTCTACAACACCAATCTCTTGAGTAAGAGGCTCCAACCTCCCAATCTAGCAAAGTAGAAGGTGCTAACCTTTGAAATGCAAAGAAATATAATGTTTTGGATCTACTCTAGATGATCTTCAAAATTTTCTCACATCAACAAAATATCCTTTAAGACTTTGCTCTTAAATCTATAAGACACCTCCACTCAAATCTACAATAAGATCTTCAATGGTTGCTCTCAAATATGAAGTAAATATTCACATAATTCTACACAATATCTGCTCCAAATATCCACATGTACATTTATGAATCTTGCATGATTTCACCATAGAAACTTTACAAACATGTGATTTCAATTAGTCTCCTTTAAATTCTACTCACATAAATTTTCTCTTCTCTACTATAAATTTGCTCTAAAATTAGGATTGATATTCAATGAATGGTTGTTCAAATGATCCACAAATATCTCTCTTTAATACACCTCCAAGATGCCTTTTCACCAATAGTCACAACTCTCTAATCACATCATCCAACATCATTATAATTTTTTTTATCATTTCAATTACATTTCCCAAAGGTGGGTGCTTCTCCCTAGAAGGCCGACCAACAACTATAAAAGAATATTTTATTTTGATTTATTTACATCCCTAAGATAGGGTGCCCATCTCTAGGGGGTTGGACCTCTTGTAAATATTATATTTTAATTTTAGATGCCATAATGGAGAGGGAGTCGACCACTAATAGAATTTGTATAATATTTAATATTTTTCTCCTCTTCCTTGACATGGTTTTGTTGGTGTAAATAGGTGTTTTACCTATAGATAGTCACTACTAGATTTTATTTACATGTTAACTTTACTTAGGTCCTAGGAGGGAATCTTTCTAAAAGGTGGTAGTTGTCATTAGATCTTACCTTATCTTTTCACTTTTAACACGTGTCCTAGGTAGTTATGATAAGTTGTCACATGACATAGGATTACGACACTTGTCATAATCATGTTTAATCCTATGTCTCACCTTGGCTATATAACCAGGTGACCTCACATATGCAAATCATATTTGATTGATTGATATCATTGATAGAATAATTGCTATCATTTGTGTCCATTGATAGAATAGCCTTATTATTTCATAGTTGATCTCTCTTGTGCTTTCATGAAGTTCCTAGATCTAGGGTGGCTATAATCTTCAGCCAAATCTTGCATGGTGTAGAGTTATTCTATACCAACTCTTACGTGGTATCAAAGCTTCTAGGATTTCTTCTTGTTAGTATTTATGTAGATATCTAGGTTGCAAATCCTGGTATATCTTGAAATTTGAGTATTTTTTTCTCTTGCATTGAATGATGGTTTGGAGAATCAAAGAAGTTTGAAAGAAATACCAAATTTGAGGGTTTTCTCTTTATGCCTTTCTATTGCAAGTTCAAATTAGAGATTTTTGGTGCAAATATGAGCTCACCATTAAGTTCAGAGGGTTCGATAAAGTCATTTTTGCCTTTTTTCATCTAAATTGGGCAATTGAGGCTAGATCTATGAGGGTTTGAAGCTGAAGTGTGGTCAAGTTCAAGAGGTAGCTACAATTTTGGAGCACTTTTGGTCAAATCCAACCCTACCATTGCATCCAAAAGGCCCAAAAACCCCAAGATCAACTATCAAATCATGAAAATCAAATGACTTGCCTCGGGCTTGAGGAAAAAAACCCCATCCTTCATTGCCCTACAGTCGTACGACCATAAATTACAATTGGATGGTATATTTGAAAGAAAAATGGTGAGTGGTAGGTGAAAAAAATATTTAATAAATTTTTTTGGCTTATAAAGGTTTTCAGAAATTTTATTTAAATAAAATTAAACTTGAAAAAAAAGTTTGTGTACCCTACTGACATAGGGTACTGCAGACTCCTATGACAGCAGAGGGTACCAAGTACCCATGGTTGTGTACCACCCACTAGCATTACACCACGTGGTGGTCACACAATGGGCCACAGAAGCCCAACTGGTCTAGTCGAAAATTGAAAAAAATTAAAGATTCTGACACAGTAGAGATTCTAGCAAAAAAGATTCCTAGCATATTTTTCCAACCATTTTATTAGAGCATATTCTTTGGAATATTTTTTCTACAACATATTATAATAGGTGAGGAAATATTCTGGCGTTACAACCCCTTGGCCATCAATTTTAACCATGCCATATGCTAACGCAACACTACGTGATTTTTTTGAAAGTGCATATTTTTGTGTACTTTCCAATGGTGTAATCATATTGATCTCATATTGTGTAAAATTTTTACTTTGAGCTTGTGTTCAAATTTGGAATTTTGTATGCACTAAGATCAAGTCCACTCCGTTGTTGTTGGCAAGTGGCACTTGTAACCGTACTAAGAATTTAAAGTTCCAACCTCATATATTTCTTTGGGGGTTTCATGATTGAGTAATTTAGGGGGGGTAATCTTTGCTTGTGTTGGTTTATGTCTCTTAAATGCTCTATTGTGTGACTAGAATTGAGGAGTTTAATATGGGTATCAAGATGCATCATACTATAATAAGGTTAAATTGATGGAACTTTAAGTCTTGGAAAGATGGGAATCCTAAATACACATTGTAGGTGTATTAATATTTTCCATATCTCTATGGACTAGTTCCTAAACCTTTATCTAAATGGAATAAATTTGTGTGGGACATAAAGAAAAACATATCCTAGGAGTAATTGGTTGTAGTTGTGATAATAAGACATAATTGGACACTAATGGTATTGAGATCTCTTGTTACCTTATGACTAGACTTTGGGAGATGTATGGAGACTTGAATGAGCCTCCATTCCCCAAGAATCTTGTTGTGGATTGTCTTGTTCCCCTTGTTGAGTTTCAACCTATTGATGATAAAACAACTACTGAGATTTCTCATTAGGAAATTTTTGGTAGTTTTAATGACACCAAACCTTCTCTTTCACCTCTTATCAAAACTTCTATGAGACTTCAATTTATATGGCTCTTAATCT
>VDFB02000010.1:8760370-8798895 GCA_007258455.2 Sequoia sempervirens | reverse complement strand
AGTCCAACTTGTTTGGAGTGAAGCTAAGCATTCCTTGGCTAGTTTTCATGAACGTAGTCCCTTCGATGATCCATAAATGTTTGAAATTCTCTCATGAGGGCTTCATGCATGTTATGCACGAAACTGGGTACAAACCCTAGTGTCGTGTGGAGCTTATTCATTAGATCACTTTTGGCTTGCCCCTATTGGTCTGCTTCCTCCAAGGACGAACCTATTATATTGCACTTACGTAAAATACAAGAATGGGGGCAGAACACTAAAAGTGACCTATATCCTCCTTGCCCCTATGCTATTTTAGTGAAGGCTTGCATGATACCACATCATCGAGCTACCTTTGCCTCTCAAAAGGAGAAGGAGAAGTTTGCTCACATTCAGGAGCCTTCTTCTTCCTCTGTATTTCCACCTACTTCTACTTCTCGTTCCGGTGTGGCGCCCTCAGCTTCCGCCCCCATTCATCTCTTAGGGAGTCCAATGGTGCCCACTTGGTGGAAGGCCAAGCGTCAAGTATTCAACCTTCTTGTCTTGCCCATGATGCCTCGGCCTATCTTGTATGGTAAGGGGAAGGGCCCCCACGGAGTAGCTTCTGCGTCTTGACCTCTGCAACCTCCTACTATTCCTGCCCCTAGGGTGGTGAATGGGAAGAGGCCCACCGCTGAGGTGCTTGAGTATGCTTCTTTGTTGGTTGTTTTCTTTGCTCCTACATCTCTTCCTCTCATTTCTATCCCAGATTCACTCCCTCCATAGGTAACAGTTGTGGTGGACATGCCGATGACAAAATAGGAGCCTCCTGCTCCTTCTCAAGTTGCATCTTCTAGCTCTCAGAGCCAAAGAAACCACCTTGCACGTGAATCGTAAGCATCGAAGGAAGGCTCTGGCCGCTAAGCCAACTGCTCTGCAAAAAATGGAAGAGGCATTGACACCTCCCACTTCAGTGTCTCTTGTTGTGTCCTCTTCCACCCCTTCTGTTTCAGTTCTCGTCACCTTGATCTTTCTTTCAACTCCCCCTGTGAGCATGGATGAACCTCACCCTAAAAGGGTGCAAGTGTTCATTGCTCCCTCAGTTGAGCCTCCTCTCCTGATGTCCCTTCTATAGATCTCGCCTTTTCCTAAGCCCATGGATATTTTGAATATCTCGGTGGTATCTATTGTGATTTTCTCCTCTTCTTCCTCACCTTTTGCTTCATCCATGGGGGTCTTGTATCCCCCAATGAAGTGCAAGTTAGAGGAAAACCCTGCTTCTAATGGGGGTTAGAAGAAGGAATCACCTTCTTCGTAAGTTGGTTATGCTTTGGCTTGCATAATCTTAGCAATGGAGGTAGCCCTGATGTCCCTTGAGTTTGTCACTGCCTTTGAGTCTTTTGGTGAGGTTGGCAATGGAGGTCGGCAGTGGATCTCAAGTGCCTCCTTCATTGCCCATTCAGTTGACACATGGCACTCCCATCAAGTGCATGTTCAACTCAGTGGATGATGTCTTGGCTCTGTCGATGATTTTTGCAAAGTCAATGACGTTTACCTCATAGGAGTTGAGCAAAGAAGACCTCGAGGGGCTCTCTTCCTTAGCTCTTGTCATATGAGAGTCGAAGGGTGCTCCCCTTGCTATCTGACCTTGTAGGCTCATCTAACTTCCCCTTATAATGATCTAGATTGGGAGAATGGCAACCTCTTAGTTGATTAGTACGAGGAGGGTACCTCTTCTTTATCTTTAGATTAGATTTTTGTGTGTTGTATTTCCCCCATGCTTGTTTTATGTGTTCCTGGAGGACCCTTGTCACCCTTGTAGGTGCTTGGATAGAGGAGTGTTTTGTGTCGTAAACTTCTTCTATTTGTCAAATCATTTTTCTCTTTGTTGTGCCTTGATTTTTGAAAATTGGGGACGATGCAAAGTGTTGGTGGAATTTAAGCCTGCCTTCCTTGTTGACCCAATTTTTTATTTTTATTTTTTTGCACATACCTTTCTTCACATGGTTTGATATAGTAGGGGATTGATGATATATCATATATATTATTATATTATATCTCTCTATCTATATCTATGAGCAGTTTTGACCTCAAAATATCAGATCCCCATGTCTCTTGATTTCTTTGCTTACATTATTTTTTTATATTTCTCTCTTCTTTGCTTGCTTCGTGAGGTGCCTATGTGTTGTCCCTCGTGTGTGCAACAACATTTCCATTATTACATCTCGTCATGTATTGTAGACCACAACATCACTTCCTTCTCTCTCCTTAGGATGTCACGTGCCTTTGTGTTTAGCACACACCATCCTAAGGGGGCCTATCATATTGCTTCAATATTAAAAAGGTGTATTTGGTGGCCAATGAATCCCTCGTTAAAAATTCCTTATTTTTCAGAAAAACTCACTCTTCAACAAGGACCCCTAGCGAAATTTTTCTTCCATCATGGATTTGTGAAGAGAGAATCTAAAAACTTTCCTTCAAGAAGGGAGTACTTTTTCTAATGAAGAAGTCTAAAAAATTTCCCTTGTAAGGGAGTATTCTTCCTTTCGAATTCCTTGATGAAAAAGATCTTTCGAAAGGATTCCTTGATACTAGAATCGTTTGCAAAAATTGCCATTACCTTTCAAATAGAGTGACCCTTGAGTGGACCCCTTTTCTTTTGAAGGATTCTTGAGGGACCCCTTTGAAAGCTTCTCCTACAATTGTTGACAATCTGCATGACTATTCGTCTTCTTGCAAGGATTTTTGCTATCTAACATGTTTTTTCTATAGATTAACATGTCGCTTTGCGGGACTGGGCTCCTATGAAACTAATTTTCAATCAAGCTTGGAGGACCAAACACCTCAATTTTTCCTTGGAAGTCTAAGCAGCTGTATGGGCCTATCAAACTCTACGAAGCCTTTCACATTTGGCCTCCCTCATGACCGAGCACTTAGGGAACCTCCTCTATATGACCGAGCACCTATAGAGCCTTATGTTCACCTTTCGTAGGTCTAAGGGCGTGCGATGCATTTGTTTAACTCTCCTCAAGATTGAGTACCTATGGAACCATCTCCTCTTCCTCTACATTCAAGTGTGTCAGATTGCAGTCTACTTCCTTGATGGGTCAGGTATACATTTCTCAACTTTCACTCTAATTTACTGTGCATTCATTAACACTTATGCTAGCTAAAGTGGGGGGAAAATGTAATGGTGTGAATGTGCACCCCTTGCAAATTCCACATTTACGTTCCTCCTACCTTAGAAAATTAAGTTTGATAATACAATTCCATGTTCTTCATTTGCTTCACATCTAATTGGAAATTGTTTCTTCTGTTAGTGGAGGATATTTTGTCGAAGACACTAGCATAGTTCATAGACGCCTACGTGGCGTGCTACTATCCTGATAGGATTCATGCCTCTAGAATCAGCAGGGGTGTTACAATTCTCCATTGGCGACGAAGAGTAACATCCATGCTCCCTTGACCGACCTCAAATGACTCATTTTCCTCCAATTTCATCTTCAAATGACTATCTCCTTCATTCTTTCACTCTCTCTTGATCTCATTCATTCTTGGAAACTATCTACACACTCTTTTCATAGAATTCTCAAGAATTCTCACCTCCATTGAAGTTGTAAGTTGACCATTTGTTGGTTTCTTTTCTCCATTGTTGTGGCAATGTTGATGTTTGCAAGCTTGCAAGCTCACTCCTTCTCCCATTTTCCTTGAGTGGATGTGGTTGAAGGTGATCACTCCATTTTTTTTTCTCTAGCATTATCGTATTATTTTCATACCATATTTTTATTTAGCATAATGCTTAGTACCTTCACTTCAATATCTTTCTTTATCGCGTTTCTCCTATTGTTGCTATACTAGTTGTCCATGTAGGTGGAAACACCAAAGTAGGGGATTGACTACGGTAGTTCTCTATACACAACCCCAACATTTTTCCATCTTTTGTGTGTAGGTTTCTCATCATGTGAAGATCTCGAAGATATCAACTCGTGGGTTGGAAGGTGTGCTTTCCTCACCCTCTTTTTTCAATTCATAGATTAGATCAAGTTAAAGTATTCTTCTTGTTATTTAGTTATTTAGTAACTTTATTCTTTCTGTCATCGCATTAAACTATACTTGTTAGGTTGTTAGTGGGTTCTCTTTGAGTTTCATTGTACTTTACACTCTCTATCCATATGAATGCCAGCACCCCACTAATATGCCAACGTTTCGCACTATCATTTGTGTCCTGCACTGTAATCCTCTGGCAGTGAGCTACCTAAGTCATAGTCCAAACTCTAGAAACGTGCTCACCTGAATTCCTAAGACTCTTAGGTTGACAAAAGGAAAGAGGCAGATTAGTTATCCTTCCTTTTCACCCCTTTAAGCATCAAACCTATCTTAAACGATCCCTTAGCATGAGATAGATCAGGGCAACCTATTTTTCTAAACCCTCCCGTAACTTGGGGTCCTAAGTAGTCAGTCCCCATCCTCTACAACACCAATCTCTTGAGTGAGAGGCTCCAACCTCTGAATCTAGCAAAGTACAAGGTGCTAACCTTCGAAATGCAAAGCAATATAATGTTTTGGATCTACTCTAGATGATCTTCAAAATTTTCTCACATCAAAAAAATATCCTTTAAGACTTTGCTCTTAAATATATAATACATGCCTCCACTCAAATCTACAATAAGATCTTCAATGGTTCCTCTCAAATCTGAAGTAAATATTCACATAATTCTACACATTATCTGCTCCAAATATTCACATGTACATTTATGAATCTTGCATGATTTCACCATAGAAACTTTACAAACATGTGATTTCAATTAGTCTCCTTTAAATTCTACTCACATAAATTTTCTCTTCTCTACTATAAATTTTCTCTAAAATTAGGATTGATATTCAATGAACGGTTGTTCAAATGATCCACAAATATCTCTCTTTAATACACCTCCAAGATTCCTTTTCACCAACAGTCACAACTCTCTAATCACATCAACCAACATCATTATAATTTTTTATCATTTCAATTACATTGCCCAAAGGTGGGTGCTTCTCCCTAGAAGGCCGACCAACAACTATAAAAGAATATTTTATTTTGATTTATTTACATCCCTAAGATAGGGTGCCCATCTCTAGGGGGTTGGCCCTCTTGTAAATATTATATTTTAATTTTAGATGCCATAATGGAGAGGGAGTCGACCACTAATAGAATTTGTATAATATTTAATATTTTTCTCCTCTTCCTTGACATGGGTTTGTTGGTGTAAATAGGTGTTTTACCTATAGATAGTCACTACTAGGTTTTATTTACATGTTAACTTTACTTAGCTTTTAGGAGGGAATCTTTCTAAAAGGTGGTAGTTGTCATTAGATCTTACCTTATCTTTTCACTTTTAACACGTGTCCTAGGTAGTTATGATAAGTTGTCACATGACATAGGATTAAGACACTTGTCATAATCATGTTTAATCCTATGTCTCACCTTGGCTATATAACCAAGTGACCTCACATGTGCAAATCATATTTGATTGATTGATATCATTGATAGAATAATTGCTATCATTTGTGTCCATTGATATAATAGCCTTATTATTTCATAGTTGATCTCTCTTGTGCTTTCATGAAGTTCCTAGATCTTGGGTGGCTATAATCTTCAGCCAAATCTTGCATGGTGTAGAGTTATTCTATACCAACTCTTACGTGGTATTAGAGCTTCTATGATTTCTTCTTGTTAGTATTTATGTAGAGATCTAGGTTAAAAATCCTGGTATATCTTGAAATTTGAGTATGTTTTTCTCTTGCATTGAATGATGGTTTGGAGAATCAAAGAAGTTTGAAAGAAATACCAAATTTGAGGGTTTTCTCTTTATGCCTTTGCATTGCAAGTTCAAATTAGAGCTTTTTGGTGCAAATATGAGCTCACCATTGAGTTCAGAGGGTTCGATAAAGTCATTTTTTCCTTTTTTTCATCTAAATTGGACATATGAGGCTAGATCTGTGAGGGTTTGAGGCTGAAGTGTGGTCAAGTTCAAGAGGTAGCTACAATTTTGGAGCATTTTTGGTCAAATCCAACCCTACCATTGCATCCAAAAGGCCCAAAAACCCCAAGATCAACTATCAAATCATGAAAATTGGACGACTTGCCTCAGGCTTGAGGAAAAAAAATCCATCCTTCATTTACCTACAGCCGTACAACCGTCATAATTACAATTGGATGGTATAGTTGAAAGAAAAATGGTGAGTGGTAGGTGAAAAAAATATTTAATAAATTTTTTTGGCTTATAAAGGTTTTCATAAATTTTATTTAAATAAAATTAAACTTGAAAAAAAAGTTTGTGTACCCTATTGACATAGGGTACTGCAGACTCCTATGACAGCAGAGGGTACCAAGTACCCATGGCTGTGTACCACCCACTAGTATTACACCACGTGGTGGTCGCACAATGGGCCACAGAAGCCCAGCTGGTATAGTCGAAAACTGAAAAAAATTAAAGATTCTGACACAGTAGAGATTCTAGCAAAAAATATTCCTAGCATATTTTTACAACCATTTTATTAGAGCATATTCTTTGGAATATTTTTTCTACAACATATTCTACTAGGTGAGGAAATATTCTGGCGTTACAACCCCTTGGCCATCAATTTTAACCATGCCATATGCTAACATCAACACTATGTGATTTTTTTGAAAGTGCATATTTTTGTGTACTTTCCAGTGGTGTAATCATATTGATCTCATATTGTGTAAAATTTTTACTTTGAGCTTGTGTTCAAATTTGGAATTTTGTATGCACTAAGATCAAGTCCACTCCGTTGTTGTTGGCAAGTGGCACTTGTAACCGTACTAAGAATTTAAAGTTCCAACCTCATATATTTCTTTGGGGGTTTCATGATTGAGTAATTTAGGGGGGGGTAATCTTTGCTTTTGTTGGTTTATGTCTCTTAAATGGTCTATTGTGTGACTAGAATTGAGGAGTTTAATATGGGTATCAAGATGCATCGTATTGTAATAAGGTTAAATCGATGGAACTTTAAGTCTTGGAAAGATGGAATCCTAACACATTGTAGGTGGCTTAATATTTTTCCATATCTCTATGGACTAGTTCCTAAACCTTTATCTAAATGGAATAAAGTTGTGTGGGACATAAAGAAAAACATATCCTAGGAGTAATTGGTTGTAGTTGTGATACTAAGACATAATTGGACACTAATGGTATTGAGATCCCTTGTTACCTTATGACTAGACTTTGGGAGATGTATGGAGACTTGAATGAGCCTCCATTCCCCAAGAATTTTGTTGTGGATTGTCTTGTTCCCCTTGTTGAGTTTCAACCTATTGATGATAAAACAACTACTGAGATTTCTCATTAGGAAATTTTTGGTAGTTTTAATGACACCAAACCTTCTCTTTCACCTCTTATCAAGACTTCTATGAGACTTCAATTTATATGGCTCTTAATCTAGATTTAAAGGGTTCATCTTCTTCATCTATGAGTCAGCATCTTGAGGCTAAGGAATCTTGTAATCCAACATTGGTAGAATCATCTAATGTTCTTACTTCATCATATGTTAAGGACATAATGGGGGTTGATAGGTGTATTCAAATGACATACACTGAGATCTCATCTACTTCATCTACTATTGTACCTGAGGATGCTTTTGAAACCATTGATTTGGCTCCTTGTGATTCAGTGCAGTAGGACATACATCATCTTCCAGAGATGGCTACATGGGATGACTACTTGACAGACATTGTTTTTTTGTTTTGTGGGTCTCATATTTCACATTTAGAATACATCATTGGTTTCATGCATCTTCTCTTTGATGGATATGATCCTTCTTTAGTTGTGGGGAAGGAAAACTCTGACCCTCTTGTTCATTCTCTACATGATCATTCTTTTCATTTTGACATGAATGTGGATTCTTCAAAGGATGTACCTTTTTCTTTGGATGTGTTATACAATTGTTTCTAGGAGATCCTAGATTGTCTACTTCAACAGTGTGGCTAGAACACTTATTTAGAGTGTGGAAAATTTTGGCATTGACATGGAGACACTTGAGAATTATTCAAATACATCACACATCATTCATCTTCCCTCATCTTCCTTTCAAGAATGGGAAGACATCCTGCATACCATCTTGGTCTTTTTTCTTCCTAAGGGGAGGAATGTTGTTTGACGCTATTAAAACATCTTCAACATTCAATGTCGAGCTTATACCATCATTTTAGGATACTCAACATTGAGGGGGCCTACATGGTATCTCTTCTTCTTCTCTCTTATGGGGGGGAGTTATTTTTTCTCACATTGAGTTTTGTCCTTCTCATTCATCATTGAGATTATTTTGTATCATCATCTCTCTTTTGGGGAGGAGTTTTTTCCCACTAGGTTTTCTCCTTTTCTCCATTTGTGAGAGATTGAATTTACATTTGTACATGGATACACCTTGTTGGATATGGTTGATATGTGGTTGTCATTTATGTCAACACTATTGGTATTAATGTCTTTAAGGTTGAGAAAAATGTAATGGAATAAGTTGTCGGTTTTCAGTGGTGAAGTGAAGTTCAGTCTGTTGGTTAGCTCAATATGTTGATGATCAAAGGCTATGGATTAAAGGGTTTGTTGTCTAAGTTTCATAGATCTGCATGAAGATTTGATCGAGTTATGAACAGTTGTGTTCTGGCAGTTTTTTATTGCTTTAGTTAGTGTTCCTGAATGAAGATGATGTGATTCTAGTAATTTCAGTTGTTGTGGATGCTTCTCTAGTGATTCATGATGTTTGTGGATGTTTCTAGATCATGCTCTATCTTTGTTGCACCTCTGCATTGATCGTTGTGTTCGTGATTGGTGATTTTCTCTTGTGTGTTCATGTTTTTCATGTTCATGGCCGACAGGGTGATTGTAGCATGTTGTGGATCTTTGTGGAATAATTTTTGAAAGTGTTTCATGTTCGAGGATTTTTTTTTTGGGTATTCATTATGTTGTGTCCAACATTGGTCGATTCGCATTGAAAATTATTTATTATTTTGGGTCGAAAGTTTGCATATGTTTTATTATTTTGTTTAAGTCGACATGTAACAATGTAATCTCTTGTTGCGGATATATATAAGCGATTGTTTATTCCATTTGAATGCATGTGTGTGTATGAGATATGTGAATAATTTACTAATCATTCAAAGGCAGAAGCAGAGTGTGAAGAAGTGTTCATGTGCTTAACCGGAACTGTAATCAAGCGTTAGCATATGTTATTTTCTCAGTTCAAAATACTACGGATGTAATTTGAATGTTTCTATAAGACAGTGTGTCTTCCTTTGGGTAGTAATCCTTGTTGTATTTGAGCAGTGAGCTCTAGGCAGTGTGCCTGAATGCATGTGAATTCTCCATTTATTCTTCTTTATAATTTTAACAGGGTATAATCTTGTGGACTGACCTCCACCGTGGTTTTCCCCTAATAGGGTTTCCACGTAAAAAATATTGGTGTTATGTGTGTTTCTAATTTTTTGATGATTTATGCTTTCATGGTTATTAATCAGATCTAAGAATAAGGTTAATAAGTTTAATAAGTTTAAATTTTTTTGACAATTGATTCACCCCCCCTCTCAGTTGTCTACCCTTGTGTTTCCAACAATTGGTATCAGATCAGGTTCCTTGGAAGAAGTTTAATAGCTTGAGGTGATCTAGGATGGCGACATATAAGAAGGATAGTCTGAGATTTGATGGAACAAATTATTCTCTATGGAAGACTCGAATGGAGTGTCATCTAAGATGCATTGGTGAACCCTACCTAAACATTACAAGGAATAGGTATTTTATCCCACAGAATGGTCAGTCTACTGATGTTGAGATTAAGGATGTTGAGTATCATATTAGGGCTATGGAAGCATTGTTGAGTGCTCTAACTGATTCTAAGATGACAAATTTTATGGATCTAAAGACTGCTTATGAGATCTGGGAAAAGTTGGAAACTTTGTATGAAGGTGATGCTAATGTGAAGATTGCTAAGTTGCAAAGTCTGAAAGGGAAATATGAAATGTTGAGAATGGGTAATGATGAGAACATTACTTCTTTCATGCAAAGAGTGAATGAACATGTGTGCAGTATCAGATGTGTTGGTGGACAATTGGAAGAATTAGAGATTGTTGCTAAAGTGCTCAGATCCTTGCCTATTGCATACAAAGTCAAAGATAATACTATTGAGGAGCTCCAGACTGTGACAAATGTTACCTGAGATATGTTGATTAGTAAGCTTACTAATTTTGACTTGAGTGAATTTGGTGATGTTCTTCCTAAGACAGAATCTGCATTCAAGGCTACTACCTCTGGAAGGGATAAACAGAGATATGATTTGGGTGAAATTTCTATAAATATATTCAAGTATGAGGAGGAAATGAGAGAGATTGAAGAAGAAGAGAGAAAATTGGATGAGCTTGAAGCACTTATTGTCAAAAGGGAAGCCAGAGGAGAAGGTAAGTATAAAGGGAAGTTTACTATTAAATGTTTTTCTTGTAATAAGATAGGTCATTTTGCATCAAGGTGTCCGGAAAGAGTTCCTAAGCCAAGACCTAACAAGCCTAGATTTCAAAGGAAGTTTTATTATGTTTTTGATGAAGGTGTGACAGATGATGAATTTGATAAAGGGAATGTAAGTGAGGATGAATGGGTATTTATTGCTATCAAGGAAAATAATCCTATGTCTATTGAATCTACTAGTTGTACAAATGTGAACAAAGCCCTAGCTGCAAGAGTTGAAGAAAAAGATGAATGGGTGATTGGCAGTGGATGCTCTCATCACATGACAGGTGATAAAAGTAAGTTTGTGAGCTTGGAAAAGTATGATGGTGGTGTTGTAATATTTGGTGATCACAAAGAAGCTGTAATATGTGGTAGAGGATGCATTTCTCTTGATGGTAAGCATAATACTGATGATGTCCTATATGTGGAAGGTCTGAAGCATAATCTTTTAAGTGTTGGATAGATAGTTGACAAGGGATACAATCTTCAATTCAAGGATGGAAAGTGTAGAATACTGGGAAGTTCTGGAAATGTGATTGCATCAGATACAAAAACAAAAGGTAATATCTTTCACCTGAATGTTGCTAGTAAAAGTTGTCTTATTGCTCAAGTTGATGAAAGTTGGTTGTGGCATAGGAGAATGTGTCATGTAAACTTTGATAATATTATCAAGATAAGTTCTACTCAGGTTGTGAGATATCTTCCTAAGTTGGTAAAACCTACTAATGCTTTATGCAAGGAATGTCAGTTAGGGAAGCAAACTAGAGTCTCATTTCAGAGAAAACAACATTGTTCAAATGAAGTGTTGGAGCTTGTGCATACTAACTTGTGTGGTCCTTCTAGAATCAGAAGTTTACAAGGATATAGGTATTTCATGTTACTCATTGATGATTATTCTAGAATGATTATTCTGGAGAAGTTCAAAATTTTCAAGGCTATGGTTGAGACAGAGACAAGTCTGAAGATTAAATGTCTGAGATCAGAGGAGGTAGTGAATTCACTTCCAATGAGTTTAATTCTTTTTGTGAAGAACATGGGATAAAGAGACAATTATCTACACCACGGACCCCTCATCAAAATGGCATTGTGGAAAGGAAGAATAGGACAATTGAAGAAGCTACTTGAACTATGATGTTGGAAGAAAATGTTCCTCATATCTACTAGAGAGAAGTTGTGAGTACTGTTGTTTACACTCTCAACCGGGTACAAGTCAAAGGTGATACTGGTAAGACCCCTTATGAGCTATGGTATGGTCATAAACCTACTGTTAGATACTTCAAAATCTTTGGGAGTGGATGTTATGTCAAAAGAGATGAAGATATAGGAAAGCTTGATGCTAGGAGTGATGAAGGAATCTTTCTTGATTATTCTACTAAAAGCAAGGCCTACCGATGCTACATTAAGAGATTGAGGAAAATGGTTGAAAGTGAAAATGTCAAGGTTTATGAAGACATAGTTAGACCATCCAAAACCTATGGATATAATTCAGATGATCATAATGACAGTTCAAATAAAGGAAAGAAAGTTTAAACTTCAAATCAAGGTCAGATCATTCTGGTGAATCAAGAAAATCAAGAGGAAAGTACTATTGAAAGTGTAGAAGAAAGATCACAAGAGCCTAAAGTTCAAGAACATCCTAAGACTCCAAGGTATGTGAGACTAAATCATTCAGAAGATCATATCATAGGTGATAGGAACAAAGGTGTTCAAACTAGGAGAAAATTTATAGAAGAATATTGTTTGATTTCAAAGACTGGTCCTACTAATGTCAATGAAGCATGCAAAGATGAACATTGGGTGGAAGCAATGAAAGAAGAACTACATCAGATTGAGAAGAATGATACACGGATTCTTGTTCCTAGACCTAAGGGAAAAAATGTAATTGGAACTAAATGGGTCTTTAGAAACAAACTGAATGAGCAAGGTAAAGTTGTTAGAAACAAAGCAAGACTAATGTGTAAAGGATATTCTCAGATGGAAGGAATTGAATTTGAAGAAAAATTTTCCCCTGTTGCTAGGACTGAAGCTGTGAGACTATTTATTGCTTATGTTGCTTACAAAAACTACAAGTTTTATCATATGGATGTCAAGTTAGTATTTCTAAATGGCGAATTGGAAGAAGAAGTGTATGTTGAGCAACCTGATGGATTTCAATTGACTGGTCAGGGAGATATGGCTTGTCAGGTGAAGAAAGCACTGTATGGACTCAAGCAAGCCCCAATAGCATGGTATGCCAAATTGGACAAGTATTTGTTGAAGCTTGGATTTAATAGAGGTATTGTTAATAGTAATCTAAATTTCAAGATTGATCATGATAAAGATTTGGTTGTTGAAGTCTTTGTTGATGATATCATTTTTGGAGGAGATGATAGTCTGTGTATGAAGTTTGTTGATGAGATGCAGAGTGAGTTTGAGATGTCTATGATTGGAGAGATGAAATTCTTTTTGGGATTCCAAATTACTCAGTTAGATAAAGGGATCTTTATATCTCAGTCCAAGAATGTGAAAGAATTGCTAAAGAAGTTCGGTATGGAATATTCAAAGCCAGTTGGTACACCTATGGTGACCGGATGTAAGTTGACACAAGATGATGACTGCTCGAAAGCAAATCAAACTAGATACAGATCGATGATTGGTGGATTGCTTTATTTAACTCAAACTAGACCTATCATGAATGTTGTATGCATTGTTGCAAGATTTCAAGTTGATCCTAAGGAATCTCATGTGATTGTTGTGAAGAGGATTTTCAGATACTTGAAGGGGACAATTTATTTTGGCCTATGGTATCCTAGAGATGATGACCTTACTTTGAGTGCCTTTACTGATGCTAATTGGGCAGGAGATGTGAATGACAGAAAGAGTACTAGTGGTGGTGCATTTTTCTTGGGAAAGAAGTTGATTTCATGGTTAAGTAAAAAGCAGAATGTCATTTATTTATCTACTGCAGAGGTAGAATACATTGTTGATGCTAATAATTATACTCAAGTATTTTGGATGAAGCAGATGTTGAAAGATATCATAGTTGTGTATGATGAACCTATTTCCATATTTTGTGATAATTCAAGTGCAATTAACATTTCTAAGAATTTGGTGTTGCATTCAAAGACCAAGCATATATCTGTCAAGTTTCACTTTTTGAGAGAGAAGGTGAGTGAAAAGGAAGTCAAATTGGAGTATGTGCCTACTAAGGAACAGATTGCAAATATCTTCACCAATCCTTTTCCTAAGGATACTTTTGAGTATCTCAGAGGGAATCTAGGGGTGATTACCCCTCCTAATCAAAACTAAGATGCATTAAATTGCATCAGTCCTTGCATTTCACAGTCATATCTTGATTCAGATTGATGTTGTGGTGGCTGCTACTCAGGGGGAGTAGTCAGATGTTCAGATATGTGGTTTAGAGCTTGTGTGTATCTTTTTCATTAATTTAAAAGGGGGTTTTTCATTGATTTAAAAGGGGGAGAAGATTCATGTGAAAAACTTTGTGGGGAAAAGATTCATGTGAAAGAGTTGAGGAGAAAAAAGTTTGAATCTAAGGGGGAGAAAATGCTAAGAGATAGTTGTGTTGATGGAGTTTTTCATATCATGTGTTTCCATCAATGCCAAAGGGGGAGATTGTTGGATATTGTTGATATGTGGTTGCCACTGATGTCAACACTATTGGCATTAATGTCTTTAAGGTTGTATATGTCGAGGATATTAAGAAAATTGTAACAGAATAAGTTGCAGGTTGTCAGTGGTGAAGTGAAGTGAAGTCTATTGGTTAGCTCAATACATTGATGATTAGAGGTTATGGATTAAAGGGTTTATTGTCTAATTTTTAGAGATCTGCATGAAGATTTGATCAAGTTATGAGCAGTTGTGTTCTGACAATTTTTTTGTTGCTTCAATTGGTGTTATTGAATGAAGATGGTGTGATTCTAGTAATTTTAGTTGTTGTGGATGCTTCTCTGGTGATTCATGATGTTTTTGGATGTTTCTAGATTATTCTCTATTTGTGTTGCATGTCTGCATTGATCGTTGTGCTCGGGATTGGTGATTTTCTCTTGCGTGTTCATGTTTTTCATGTTCATCGCTGACAAGGTGATTGTAGTGTGTTGTGGATCTTTGTGGAATAATTTTTAAAGGTGTTTCATGTTCGAGGATTTTTTTTTGCATCTTCATTATGTTATGTCTGACATTGGTCGATTCGTATTGAAAATTATTTATTATTTTGGGTCGACAGTTTGCATATGTTTTATTATTTTGTTTAAGCCGACATGTAACAATGTAATCTCTTGTTGTGGATATATATAAGCAATTGTTTATTCCATTTGAATGCATGCGTGTGCATGAGATGTGTGAATAATCTCCTAATCATTTGCAGGCAGAAGCAGAGTGTGAAGAAGAGTGAGCAAAGTGTGAAGAAGTGTTCATTTCCTTAACCAGAATTGTAATCAGGTATTAGCAGATGCTATTTTCTCAATTCAAAATCTTGTGGATGTAATCTGAATGTTTATGTAAGACAGTGTGTCTTCCTTTGGGCAGTAAGCCTTGTTATATTTGAGCAGTGAGCTCTATGTAGTGTGTCTAAATGCATGCCCATTCACCATTTATTTATCTTTATACTTTTAACAGGGTATAATCTTGTGGACTGATATCCATCATGGTTTTTCCCCTAATAGGGTTTCCACATAAAACATATTGGTTTTATGTGTGTTTCTAATGTGATGATGATTTATTATTTCATGGTTATTAATCAGATTTGAGAATAAGGTTAATAAGTTTAATAAGTTTAAATTTTTGTGACAACTGATTCACCCCCCCTCTCAGTTGTCTACCCTTGTGTTTCCAACACACCTAACATGACCTCATAGATGGGACCCATCCATGTGTCATTTGCATAATAATCAATTACTCCCTAAGTTGCACTTATGAGGGGGTGTTAGTGTAAATAGGTATTTTATTGCCTAATCATTACTAGGTCCTATTTACATGTTAAGTTTACGTAGGTCCTAGGAGGGAATATTTCTAGAAGGTGTTAGTTGTCATTAGATCTTATCTTATCTTTTTACTTTTAACACATGTGTCCTAAGTAGTTATAATAAGTTGTCACATGACATAGGATTAAGACACTTTTCATAATCCTATTTAATCTTATGTCTCACCTTCGCTATATAACTAAGTGGTCTCATATGTAAATCATATTGATTGATTGATTTGATAGAACAATTGTTATCATTTGCATCCTTTGACATAATAGAATTATTCTTTCATAGTTGATCTCGCTTGTGCTTTCATGAAGTTCCTAGATCTTGGGTGGTTATAATCTTTAGCCAAATCTTGCATGGTGTAGAGTTATTCTATACCAACTCTTACAAGGACGACCCTCACATTTTCTTCATTTTATTGCATTTAAGATTTCCAAAACTAATCTTCCATGATGCTTCTTATATAATGTTGTTGTATGTGCAGGATCATGATGGGCCAAAAAGTGGCAATATGATGGGTATGTGGCTGGCGACTATCTTTTACCCCAAAATTGATGAAATGAAAAGGGTTTTTAAAGGATATTCTTAGCTTTCCACTGATATAAATTATGCTTTACTTTGAATTTAATAAGTAATTATTATTCATTTTCTATTCAAATTATGACTAAAGTCCTGATTGATAGGCTGATTGAAAAACATCTATAACTTTCAAACAATATCACATTTTTTGAATCCAAAACATGCATCACATTCTATACTTCGCATACTATAGGATTAAAAAAATAAAAATTGAATTTCATGAAGTTTTGACCAAGTTAAGGTGGTCAGACATACGAGTTTTTTATATTTTTTAAAAAGTTGTAATAAATAATTCATAATTAATTATTTACTTAGAAAAAAATTACAAAAAAATATGCATCACATTGGGGCATGAGTCCTCTACTTATATCTAAAATATTATAAGAAAATATTATCATTTTATTGTGGCTAGGATGGTCAGACAAACACCTACTTCTTATTTTTTCCCTGAAATTTATGTACCACTGCATTGAAATTTTAAATTTTCACCAAATATATTTTTGTTTTTTTTAAACAAACCTAGTAGTTTAGAAACTAGATTTAATTTTCTGCATATTCTATTCTTACATATTTTTGAAATAATATAGATAACTTATTCAATTTTTTATGTCAAGTTTTCTAACTCTGATTTTTCTGAATTTTTTGCCACTTAAGGACCTATTTTTTCCATGATGATCCTGCACATACCCGTTGCATTAATTTTTATCTATCCTTATTTAAATCTAATCCTTATTTATAACATCTTAATCATTGTTCTTTGACATCAATGACAAAAAAAATCAATAAGAAAGCCTAAACACAATCAAAATAATATTTAATGGTATCATTCTGAAGGGTTTTCTAGAAAATTATACAACTGGTCTTGTCATTCCCTTGCTCAAAATTTGTGATGTCAACAAACCTTAAAACTACCACACTATAGTGATCAACCCTCTCTCTGGAAAACTCTTCAGGAGGATGATAGAGTATAAAATTAGTATTTGGGAATAGGAGGGAAAGATGGTGAAAGGAAAAGCAAGATTTAGGCCAAAACACTCTATCACCAATCATTTCATTACCCTTAGACACTTGATTGAAAAGGTTTGGGATAGACAAGAATGAGAGGTCTTTTGTTGCTTTGTTGACTTCAAGAAATCATTTGAAATTGTTCCTAGAAGCAAATTATGGAGTAGAATGGAAGAGTTGGGAATTCTTGAAAAATATAGAGCTATTGTTCATAGGTTGTATGATCAAGTCTGAGCCAAAATTAGAACCAAGCAAGGATTATCAAAATGTGTCAGGAGTGACATTGGGGTCAAACAATGTTTCTCACTATCTCCTACACTATTTGGGTTATACATTGACAAATTAGAGGAGTCGATAGACAAGTTTGTGGGTGGGGGTGTTCACTTGAACAACTATTAATAAAGTTTCTTTTATATGTGGATGATCATTTTTTAATGGAAAAAATAGTGCATGATTAGATAATGCTTGAAAGCTCATTAATTTTTTTGTCAAGAGATTGGGATGCAAGTGAACACTAGTAAAACTAAGGTCGTGATCTTTACCCTAAAGAGAAAAAAGGTTCATATTGAATTTCTCTTTGAAGGAAACCCCTTACAAGTAGTTAACAATTATAAATATTTTGGTTTTAATTTCCAAAATTATAAGAGGCATGTAGAGAAAAAAGATACAAGAGGACAAGAATCCTTATAATCATTGAAAAATATATGCAAAAGGGCTAAATTGTAGAAATGGAAAATAAGAGAACTCTTTTTGGGTTGTTAGTGGTGCCAATGGTGTTAAATGAGTGTGAATTTTGGGGTGGCAACACATCAACAATGAAGTGGAGACAAATAGATAGATTACAAAAATCTAATCACAAATAGCCTCAAAATAAAATTACCAATTTCCTATGAGATCGCAATAGCTTAGGTTGGTGCCTTTCCAATAAAGACATTGACTATGATCTGATTACTAAGTTATTTAAAGAGTTTATATCTAACATGAGTTGCTTTGTTGGCCTAAAATGGTAGAAGGGAAATTAGATAGAAGGAAGAGCACTTGGATGAAACAAAATGACAAGTGGGTGAATAAGTGGGGTATTAGCACAAAAGAGTGTCAGAATGACAAGGGGAAATCAAAATGTATGTGCAAGAAAAAATCAAAGAAAGCATGTGAATAGGACAGCTTGAGAGGAAAAGAAAATAGTATAGCAATCATTCCAATCCTTTATATGATTATGCACAAAAGAACTATATAGGAGAAAAAATAAAATGGAAAATGAAAATGTTAATGGCTCAACTAAGAAGTATTTCGCACATTCTTAGGTGTGAAATCAAAAAGTGGACTGGACCTAAATAAGAGTGGGTAGATAAAATATGTTTCTTTTGTTGTTTGGAGTTGGTGGAGATGAAATGATAGTGCATTATGGAATGCCCAACTTACATGGATATTCAAGACAATTCCATCAAGATTTTAAAGGTGGGATCCTTGAGTAACCTATTTGAAGAAGAAAGGATAACAAAATTTGTAGATTATTTGATCAAGATACAAAGAAAAAGATCCATGATCCAAAAAGAAAATAATTTCAAGTAGATGTGGTGTTGGTGTTTTGTTTGTTTTAATATTTTGTGTATATTAGTGTTGTTGGTGATCTGAAGGTTCCATTGGCTATTTAGCCTCATGGACGTTATTAAAAACCTTCATTCATCAACTCAATCAATGATCAAGGGTATTGTTTGTTCTTTTGAGAAAGGCTTAATTTTAACAAGTATTTCATGTGGCATTGGCATCGGCCCTAGACTATTAAGTTGGGTTAGAACCCTTTCGTGTACACTCTTATGATGGTAAAAATAAATATGAGTATTGGGGATTAGACATATTAGGAGGTGTTGGTTATTTTTCTAGAACCAAACTTAATCTCAGTCCTTACCTATGAATCTGCCAGAACTCAATTATCAGCAAGGTTGAGGATTGGCCAACACTTAAATGAAGTATTTAGTACCTCACTTCTTCTCTTCGGGCTCTATGAGACCCAGGAGGGTAATCCTATTTATGCTCATAATTTCCCTACTTGATCAAGAGCATTACCATACATAGATGTATTCCTCTAGAAACCAACATCATCTAAGGCTTGGCAGACCTCTTATGAAATTGCTATTTGTTTCAAGGAATACGTTGATACTGAAGGCTAGTGCAGTGTAATTTAAAGTATGTTATGAATTCATTTCCATTTTGAATCTCAAGACAGATTCATTACTAGCTCAATCAACCACAAGATAAACTAATAGAAAAACCAGTGCCCTATCTAAGGGAACAATGGAGTCACACTTTGCAATCAACCAATAATACAACTATAATTGAACATTAGTAATTAGTGGACTATCAGCATGCTACTTTGCAGCACCCAACTCTCTGTGTTTTAAAACATTGCTTCCTTACCAAATCTTATATCCTTTTCCCACAAACCAATAGTCTCATTTTAGCATTAAATCAACTCATTGAATTGAAGCACAAACAAACCCATTCATTTAGTGCAAATGACAGAAGACAAATTAAATTACAATTAACAATTTCATTCATAATTTTAAAGAAAATACACTAGAGAGAAATATTTTAGAACTAATATTCTCTTTCCTTACTGATATTGCTTTGTAAAACTATATTTAAGATAATCATACAGTATAACTTATGCCCTAGAATGGCTTCTGATATATTCACTAATCTATCTGTTTAAATTTTATTTGCTCCTTGAGCATAACTTTCACCTAGACCTTTCTTGGACTCAATTTTTTGAACTCTAAACTCTCTAACTTCGGCCATGAAAACCCCTTTATAAACAGGGGAGCAACAAGCATCTAGTTGAGTTACAATTTCATTTCATTTCATTTCAAAAACCTAATTTCAACCGCTTCCTTGAAAAACTCCCCAGGCAGTTTCATGTAATCATTTGAGAATAGGGGAGGACAAAAGACAAAATACATGTGTAGGATACCATTAGTCGTTGCCGCTGCATCCATGTTGAACAAAAAATATTATGTATCATATTAGTTGGAGGACCTCCACATCAGCATGGAAGAGGAAAAGACCAGCCACAGACATATTGAAAAAAATACCTCCTATGCAAAGACCATGGTGTAATCAAAAACAAAAACAGGAGAAGACCCTATTCTGTGTCATCAACATCAGACAATGGTCAACCACTCCTTGTTCTCGATGAAATTGAAGGAACCATCACCACGTCATCATCAGAGCTCCCATATGGCACTAGAGAGAGAAGATATTGGCCATATCCTGAGTCAGTGTCACCTTCAGCATCCAAAGGACTATCAGAGAGCACAATGGGAGGATTATGTTTTCCTAGGCAAGCTTATGACCCTTGTCTTTTTTCATGGCCTTCTTTGTTGGCTGAGCCAACTCCTTGCCCTTAAACTTGACCATTTCTTCTGGAATGGTCATGTTTCTCAAGTTGTAAGTACTCTGGACAATCACTTTCTTCTTGTGACCTCGAGCCCTCCTCTTACCCTTTGAAGCCTTAGGGGATGCTTGGTTTGCTTGCTCAATTACAGACATATCCTCATAACACTCAAACACATTAAGTCGGCTAGACCTCCTAATGGGCTGAATTGCCACACTAGTCTTTCCCATCTCTAAAATGAACAGAAGTTGACAATTCAAAAGACTCTAAATCAAAGCCATAGGGAAACACACCTACAAACCCAAACAATTGCACCCAGTACCAGAAAAGGAATTCCTAAATAGACTAGAGCATGAACAATAGAGAGCCCAATTGAATACTAACTCACCCAAGACAAGAACATTCACTACTCAACTCAGGGAGAATTAACACCTTCACACTTCTTCACTAACCCACACCTCTCATTCACTGTAGATTGGAAAGATGGTGAAGATGAACAATGAACAATTTGCATTAAATAAACAATTTGGAGCATGTAGAAATTAATGATTCAAGAACTCGTCACACAAGTGAGTTGATAACTTAGTAGTTCGGCTTTGAAACTGGGCCATCGATCTTAAAGCATTTAAAACTTCATCTATGGTGATCATGAGCATCATTTTTCAGCCATTAGCAACTTGTTCCTAGAAAACAGTGATGCCACCTCAAATGTTGCCATGTTTTCCCTTAATTTTGATTAATGATACACGATCTGACAATTAACATGCATCGCCAACTCAATCTGTGCTTCTTCATTAATATCGGCTAAGTACATAAGACTGGCATTTTGGAGAGAACGGTTCCTCATATACTCCATCACTTATTGCTGGCCTCCCCCAAATTTTAGGGTGCAATCAACGATGAGAGTACTACCTTGATGAAATTCAATCCACTGGATCATCTTGTTTTAAAGCCACATCAACGGTTCTCCATTCATCTTGCTACTTTCCTCTTTGTTTTTTTATCATGTCCTCAAAATTCTTCCACGTTGCCTCTTCCCAGCAATAGTTGTTACCTATCATTGATGCATCTTGTCCATCATTGGCTTCATCAATGATGTAAGAATCCATGTGATGAAATCTCATCCCTTGGATCTGTGGCCTGTCCTTGATCACGTTCACTTTCCCATCGCACATCACTAATTCAAAATTTGCACCTTGGATCCAATTAGCGATAGGAGATACATCAAAGATTCCAGGTTAAGACATGTACACCTGCATGAAAATCAATGGTACAAAAGACATTGCACATAAGATCTTTTCAAATTAGCGAAAGAAACCTTTCAAAGAATCTCATCACTCATCATTGTTTTGAAACTTAAGCCTTGGAAAGAATCCTCATTGTTTTGAAACTTAAGCCTTGGAAATTCAATCCACTGGATCATCTTGTTTTAAAGCCACATCAACAGTTCTCCATTCATCAAGCTGCTTTTGTCTTTGTTTTTTTATGATGTCCTCAGGATTCTTCCACATTGCCTCTTCCCATCAATAGTCGTTACCTATCACTGATGCATCTTGTCCATCATTGGCTTCATCAGCGATGTAAGAATCCATGTGATGAAATCTCATCCCTTGGATCTGTGGCTCGTCCTTGATCATGTTCATTTTCCCATCGCACATCACTAATTAAAAATTCGCACCTTGGATCCAATTAGTGACAGGAGATACATCAAACATGTCAGGTTAAGACATGTACACCTGCATGAAAATCAATGGTACAAAAGACATTGAACATAAGATCTTTTCAAATTAGTGAAAGAAACCTTTCAAAGAATCTCATCGCTCATCATTGTTTTGAAACTTAAGCCTTGGAAAGAATCTACGATGAGTGATAAAGTACAAAAACATTAGGCCTTCACTATCGCTAATTCTCTTCATACAATTTGCAAGAAATTAGCGATGGGAGATCTTCACAGTGACATTGTGTATCGCATATTGCTAATATAGAACTTATCACTTAAAAAATATCAGTGATATGTGATGCATGGGAAACCCATCACATCGTTCATCATTGTTTTGAAACTTACCATTTCATGACCATCTGCGATGAGCGATGAAGATAAGAACATAAAACCTAAGGCCATCACTTATCACTATTACAATAATCAAGGCTCAAAATCCATTAGCAATAGGTGATCCTTCAACAATACAAGGAACATCGCTCATCGTGCATTGATATCAAGAGCTCCAACAGCTATTCACAATGAGTGAAATCAAAGAAATATCACTCATCGCTCATCACTATTTGAAACTTACTCTCCTAAAGTAATCAACGATGAGCGATAAAGATAAATGGCCAACAGAACTTAAGTGAAAGATTTTAGGCACGTGCTCATAAGTTGTTCCAATGAAGGGGCCCCTCTAGGATGATACGATAGAAAAGGCTCAAACACTCCTAAGTCATAAAATGCAAAGGATGTAAAGGCCAAAAGGCTCTTTACTTAACCTTATAAAAATTAAGAGACTCAAACCTAGGTGTGGGGGACCAGTTACCCGATGATAGTGAATGACATAAGATGTTTCAAAGTGACTGGAAATGAGCAATAGGAAGTCAACAATGAAATAGAACCCCTCAATAGTGATGACAAGCAGAACCCTAAGCCCTCAGATATCATTCCAACATTCAAATGTAACAAGGATTTGAGATGGAACATAAAAAAAAAATTGCAGGTTCCATCAGTGGCTCTAGTTAGGGACATTTTTTCCTCAGTGAATAGAGCGAGAATCCAGAAACTCAGGTGAAGCAGACCAAGGATAGAAAATGAAAAAACAAGGACAAATCAAGAGAACCAAAACCAAACAACATATGTACAGTATTTACATAAAATACAGGGTCAGACCAATCTTAAAACTGGTGTTTACCTCTGTCCAAAACCCTGTTTTCCACTGTTTGCACCATGCCCAAGCTAAAAGCATTATCATGAAGAGTCCACTAGCTAATCATGTTGCAACTATAGTGTTCAACTATTATAGACATGTCCCTGATCATGAACTTATCTCTCTCATTTATGTCCCTTTGTGTGTTGTAACCAAGTGTTAACTAGAATATATGATTAGTGTAGCACTCTACCTGATTCAACTTATTATTTTTCATCAAATGCTTACTTAATTGGTTTGGAAAAGTGAAAATTTCATATTCCACTTGACTGATATCAGATTCATTAGGGTCAACACCATACCCATCTTGTGCAGTAAACAAAAAACACTGATACTCAGGCTCCTTTTCAAGCTGGTTTTCATATGCCTCAAAACAATATAAATCAATTATGTTTCCCAATGCTTCATTTTCTTGAAAAATAAATTTCTCATAATCCAGGGCACCTTCACTTTTACTTAAAACAAAATCCTTCCTATAAAATTCATCATTTATGTCATTCCAACTATCAAAAATTATTTATGTTTTAGGACCAATACCATAATTTAATTCTTCTTCACAATCATCATCTTTCAATAGGAAACATTTTTTTTTTAAAAGATGAATGAACTTACTTAGAATTGATATAATCAGAAGTAAGGTTTTGAAATGTGTTTTCAAATGATATTTCTAATGATTCATGATGGAAATTTGAACATAGCTTATGTTCTTCTAAGTAGATTTTTTCATTTACTTCTTCAGCAAAACTTTGGTCAAAAACAACCATGTCTATCTCTGTATCAAGATCAACACATCCTACTTCTGTTTCATGCAAACATTCAAAAACCCAACCTTGCTGACTGTAAGTACCCATCTCATCATTAAAATTAGGTTCCAGAGTTTGAATATAAGCACTCTTGTCTTTGGATTTAACACCAATCAGATCATCAGGATGTTCTAATTCTGAAGAAGTTAGAGTACTCTACAAGAGTCTATCACATGCAACATGTTTATCTTCTGGTAAAGACAAAATTTCATGAGTATTGGCACAATCAAATTCCTTGAGCAATAAAGGTTCTTTCAATTTTTCCTCACACGGAGATTTGTATTCCTTATGAGAGTAATTAAAATTTTCGCCTTCATTACCCTGGTTATCAGCCTTTAATAATATATCAACAGTATCTACAAATATGACAATATCATCATTTGTACTATTTTGCATACATTCACCTCTAGACATATCCTTATCTATCTTTTGAGTGAATTCTTGATCTTTTTTACTAAGGTTAGCATTCTTTCCATTTTGAAACCTCACTGTTTGTTTATAGCCATGCTTTGCTTCCTCAACAATTCTGATCCAATCAATTATTTGATCAAAATCTTGAGGCTTTAATTCCTTAGGCAAGGTACTAATCCCTAGCTCATATATGTCATAGAATAAGTCACTGCAAACTAAATTCTCAAGTCTTAGCCTCTTAGGGATTTCTAACAAAAAATTCAAAAACCTTGCTAGTAATTTGTATGGTGATTCCTCTTTACTCTTCATAGTAGAAAATCTTTGAATTATCAATTCCTTATCATTATTATCTGAACACTTTTGAAAACCATCTAGACTTTTCTCAAGATCAATATGTTGTGAGAATGAAAAAAATGAGACATCAACATTACCATTACATTGATCATCCTTTTCTTTCCTATTTATTTCATCTTTATAATGTGTATCAGGAGAACAAACACTTGCAGCCATATACCCTTTCATCATTGAGTATTTAATAGGATTTGTTATGTCCATAGAAATATAATATGCTTGTTGCAATGTTGTAGGCTCTTTATCCCTTATAAAATAACTCATTTTATTTTCAAAATCACCTAGATAAAAAATTAAACACTCTGCATCACTAGGTCTCAAATACTCAGGAATATCATTTACTGCTTTCATGAAGCTGAGATTAAAAGAAGGAACTAACTCTTCTTCATCTTGTTTCATTTCCCTAAGTCTTCTTCTTATCTCATTGGGACTAATCCTTTCACCAAATTGTTCTATAAATTCTATCATAAAAGCATCCCATGAAACTATAGAACATCTTGGTAGATATGAGTACCAGTCTCGGGCATCCTCTTTTAATGACTGAGCAAACAACTTCATGACAACATCCTCATGATTTATTTCAAAATCACCCCTCACATCTATGAATGCATTTAAGTGCTTGGAAGCTGACTCAAATTTTTGTCCTGTAAAAATTGGTAATTGTTTCCTAATATCATTATAAGGAATCCTATTAGGGAAACCTCTGATACCTCCAAAGCTCAAAGACTTATATCTCTCAATAGAGAATTTCCTTTGAGGGTATTCTAGGGATTGCATGACCAGTATATTTGTATTTGATATTTTACCAGAGAATATAGGGGAACGGTACATTTCTATTGTATCTTTATTCATTCTTCAAATGTTAACCCTATGGTAAATGCCCAGCTAAAATGTATTTTATGCCTTAACACCTTTAAAAGGCACATTACAGAAATAAGCATACTTCTTCCATTTCATTTAGATATTACAAATTTCAACTCAGATGTATGCAAAATAATTGTCACTATTCCATTCCTTAGTGCTTTAACTCACTTAATTAGGAATAAAGTATTTCTTCCATATTTCTAAAATGGCTTTCATACACAATTATTTCTTCTGTTAAGTCAAAACAAGGGGAAAAAACTTGGATATATTGTCAGATATCACACTATGTCAAGTTCTTTGCATAGATTCGTCACCTCCTTTGTAGAGGATCAAACTTCAATCATATGAAGTCACTTCCATCAATTGATTTTACTTTAAGATTCCTTTTCCTTCAATATTTTCACTAGTACAAATTTCTTTGGAGTCACCACTCACTATCAATGAGAACTTTGTATTAAGAACCTCTATGACTCTATCAAGGTAAACTGGTGTACTACAAATATTTTCCCAAGTAAATCCCCAGCACAGTTGCCATTTCTATTGGTTATTTTTCTAGAAGCAAACTTAATCACATTCATTACCTATGAATCTTCCAAAACTCAATTATCAGCAAGGTTGAGGATTGGCCAACACTTAAATGAAGTATTTAGTGCCTCGCTTCTTCTCTTCGGGCTCTGTGAGACCCAGGAGGATAATCCTATTTACGATCATAATGTCCCTACTTGATCAAGAGAATTTCCATACATAGATTTTTTCCTCTAGAAACCATCATCTAACACTTGGCAGACCTCTTATGAAATTGCTATTTATTTTAGGGAATACGCTGATACTGAAGGCTAGTGCAGTGTAATTTAAAGTATGTTATGAATTCATTTCCATTTTGAATCTCAGGCCAAATTCATTACTAGCTCAATCAACCACAAGATAAACTAATAGAAAAACCAGTGCCCTATCTAAGGGAACAATGGAGTCATACTTTGCAATCAACCAGTAATACAACTATAATTGAACATTAGTAATCAGTGGACTATCAGCATGCTACTTTGCAGCACCCAACTCTCTGCGTTTTAAAACATTGCTTCCTTACCAAATCATATATCCTTTTCCCACAAACCAATGGTCTCATTTTAGCATTAAATCAACTCATTGAATTGAAGCACAAACAAACCCATTCATTCAGTGCAAATGACAGAAGACAAATGAAATTATAATTAACAATTTCATTCATAATTTGCAAGAAAATACATAGGAGAGCAATATTTTAAAACTAATATTCTCTTTCATTACTGATATTTCTTTTTAAAACTATATTTAAGATCATCATACAGTATAACTTATGCCCTAGATTGGCTTCTGATATATTCACTAATCTATCTATTTACATCCTATTTGATCCTTGAGCATAGCTTTCACCTAGACCTTTCTTGGACTCAAAATTTTCTGAACTCTGAACTCTCTAACTTCAGCCATGAAATCCCCTTTATAAACAGGGGAACAACAAGCATCTAGTTGAGTTACAATTTCATTTCAAAAACCTAATTTCAACCGCTTCCTCAAAAAACTCCCCAGGCAGTTTCATGCAATCATTTGAGAATAGGGAAGGACAATAGACAAAACACATGTGCAGGATACCATTAGTCATTGTCGCCACGTCCATGTTGAACAAAAAATATTTTGTATCATATTAGCTGGAGGACCTCCACATCAACATGGAAGAGTAAAAAACCAACCACAGACATATTGAAACAAATACCTCCTATACAAAGACCATGGTGTCATCAAAAACAAAAATAAGGAGAAGAACCTATTCTGAGTCGTCAACATTAGAGAATGCTCAACCACTCCTTGTTCTCGATGAAATTGGAGGAACCATCACCATGTCATCATCAGAGCTCCCATATGGCACCAGAGAGAGAAGATACTGGCCATATCCCAAGTCAGTGTCACCTTCAGCATCCAAAGGACTATCAGAGAGCACAATGGGAGAATTATGTTTTCCCAGGTAGGCTCTATGGCCCTTGTCTTTTTTCCTAGCCTTCTTCACTGGCTTAGCCAACTCCTTGCCCTTAAACTTGACCATTTCTTTTGGAATGGCTTGTTTCTCAAGTTGTAGGTACTTTGGACAATTTCTTTCTTCTTGTGACCTCGAGCCCTCCTCTTACCCTTTGAAACCTCAAGGGATGCCTATTTGCTTGCTTAGTTACAGACATATCCTCATAACACTCAAACACATTAAGCTAGCTAGACCTCCTAATGAGTTGAATTGGCACACCAATCTTCCCCATCTCTAAAATGAATAGAAGTTGACAATTCAAAAGACTTTGAATCAATGTTGTAGGGAAACACACCTACAAACCCAGACAATTGCACCCAGTACTAGAAAAGGAATTCCTAAACAGACTAGAGCATGAACAACAAAGAGCCCAATTGAATACTAACTCACCCAAGACAAGAGTGTTCACTAATCAACTCAAGGATAATTAACACCTTCACACTTCTTCACTAACCCACACCTCTCATTCACTGCAGACTGGAAAGATGGTGAAGACGAACAGCAAGCAATTTGCATTAAATAGATAATTTGGAGCATGTAAAAATTAATGATTCAAGAACTCCTCGCATGAGCGAGTTAATAAATTAGTAGTTCAGATTTTAAATTGGGTCATCGATCTTAAAGCATTTAAAACTTCATCTATAGCGATCATGAGCATCATTTTTCAGCCATTAGAAACTTGTTCCTAGAAAATAGCGATGCCACCTCAAATGTTGTCGTGTTTTCCCTTAATCCTGATTAATGATATGTGATCTAACAATTAACATGCATCACCAACTCACTCTGTGCTTCTTCATTAATATTGGCAAAGTACATAAGACCAGCATTTTGGAGAGAATGGTTCCTCATATACTTCATCGCTTACCGTTGGCATCCCCCAAGTTTTAGGGTGCAATCAGCGATGAGAGTATTACCTTGATGAAATTCAATATGTTGGATCATCTTGTTTTAACAACAGTTCTCCATTCATCTTGTTACTTTACTTTTTTCTTTTTTATGATGTCCTCAAGATTCTGCCACGTCGCCTCTTCCAAGCAATAGCTCTTACCTATTGTTGATGCATCTTGTCCATCATTGGCTTCATCAGCGATCTAAGCATCCATGTGATGAAATCTCAGTCCTTGGATCTATGACCCGTCCTTGATAACGTTCATTTTCCCATCGTACATTGCTAATTCAAACTTTGCACCTTGGATCCAATTAGCGACAAGAGATACATCAAAGATGTCAAGTTAAGACACATGCACCTGCATGAAAATCAATGGTACAAAAGACATCGCACATAAGATCTTTTCAAATTAGTGAAAGAAACCTTTCAAAGAATCTCATCGCTCATCGTTGTTTTGAAACTTAAGGCTTGGAAAGAATCTGCAATGAGTGATAAAATACAAAAACATTAGGCCATCGCTCATCGCTAATTCTCCTCATACAGTTTGCAAGAAATTAGCGATGGGTGATCTTCACAGTGACATTTTGTATCGCGTATTGCTAATATAGAACTTATCACTTAAAACATATTCACAATACATGATGCACGATAAACCCATCACATCACTCATCGTTGTTTTGAAACTTATCGTTTCATGACCATTTGTGATGAGCGATGAAGATAAGAACATAAAATGTAAGGCCATCGCTTATCACTATTACAATACTCAAGGCTCAAAAGCCATTAGCGATAGGTGATCCTTCAACAATACAAGGAACATCACTCATCGTGTATTGTTATCAAGAGCTCCAACAACTATTCACGATGAGCGAAATCAAATAAATGTTGCTCATCACTATTTGAAACTTACACTCCCGAAGTAATTAGCGATGAGTGATAAAGATAAATGGCCAACAAGACTTTAGTGAAAGATTTTAGGCACATGCTTATAAGTTGTTCTAATGAAGGGGGCCCTCTAGGATGATACGATAGAAAAAGCTCAAACACTCCTAAGTCATAAAATGAAAAGGATGTAAAGGCCAAAAAGGCTCTTTACTTAACCTTATAAAAATTAAGAGACTCAGACCTAGGCATGGGGGACTGGTTACCCAACGATAGTGAATGGCATAATATGTTTTAAAGTGACCAACAATGGGAAATAGGAAGTCAACAATGGAATAGAACCCCTCAACAATGATGACAAGCAGAACCCTAAGTCTCTTAGCTTGTGCTAGCCTAGCATTGGCCACCTATCTTGTGCAGTGGGTATGATACCACACCACTATAAGTAAAACATGGTGCAGAGATAGAGATATGAGGAAATACTATTTTACTGAAGTAAATTTGATGTTGGTTTATGATATATATGAGAGGTATATATATCAATGGATATTCATTAGACATGGCAATCTAATTGCAATTTTTGAGTTAACATTTTATCCTAGTTCAAATTGATGATCAAAAGCTACTTGCATTGCAAGTAGCAAAAACATCTATCCCAATCCCATTGCCCCACTCAAACAAAAAATAGAATTAACAAATTTGGAGGAATTCATGAGTTCAAACTCTTTCATTCCTTACATTCACATCTTTTCTTGAAACAGTAGAAGGTATAAAGTGCATGAAACTAAGCATGTTTTTTAATAAGGCACTTATATTGCTAATATTTTATATGTGCCTATTTATATGGCCTCCTAATTCTAACAAAATCTGATGAAACATTAGTCAAAACTAGTTTTATATACATCCAAGACAAATAAAGTAGTCACATAGAACCATGTTTAGAATTTTTTTTTCTATGCCAAATCTAAAGAAAATAAGAGGTTACAATGACTAGAAAAGAAAAAATATTAAATGAGAAACCATACACATCCATGTTTATACTTCCTCTTTTTCTTACCAAAAAAAAAACAAGGTTGAAGGTTGCAATGACTAGAAAAAGTGAATATATTGAATGAGAAACTAATTCCACACACCAATGTCTATACTTACTCTTTTCCATGTCAAATCTAAACAATAAAAAAGGTTACAATGATCAAAATAATGAAAAATATTAAATTAGAAACCAATCCCACGCCAATATTTAGATTTTATCCTTTCTATGCCAAGTCTAAACAAACAAAAAGTTACAGTGACCCAAAAACATAGAACTATAAACTTGTCCCACACTCCTATTTAGATCTTTTCTTATCCATGTACCAACTATAAACAAAAAATTAATGACCAAAAAAGTGAAAACATTGAACAAGCAACCAACCCGACACATCCATGTTTAGACTTTCTCCTCTTAATGAAAAATCTAAAAAAAAATTTACCAAAAAAGTGAAAATATTGAATGAGAAACCAGCCCCACACACTCATGTTTATACTTACTCTTTTCTATACCAAATCTAAATCAAAACAAAATATTACAATGACTGGAAAAACAAAAAAAAAATACATGAGAAACTAGTCTCACACATATGTTTAGACTTGCTCATTTCCATGTCAAATCTGAACAATTACAATGACTAGAAAATTAAAAAAAAGAATTAACTTTGGGCTAGGACATTCATGTAACTTTTCAACATGTGCCCTTTTCAAACACATCACTTTAGACTTTTTTTATCTTGGCCAATTTCTCAATCAACTATGCATTTCTTCATCTAATTCTCCTAATAAAATCTCATATTAATTTTTTTTCTTAAGAAGACCTTTCCTAGATGCTATAACATTACGTTCTCTTCCTTCTTATTTTTTTTTAGCAAATGAATGTAATTATTTTTAAAAATAATTGACAATGTTTTTGCATATAATTATGTAGTAATTATAAAAATTAATAGTAGTCTAGATTTTTTTTACTCCCTTGCATCGCTCAAATAATTCTTCTTGTTCATAATCTCCTAATAGAAGTGGGCTTGACATTCCAATTTATCATTTTTTTGTGATTTGTTCTCTTGATTTTTTTTATTGTTGTTAAATTTATCTATGCAATTAGATCATAGTTTCAACCTCCTTTGAAGTAAACTTGTAAATTTTTAAAAGATTATGATAATTAGGCTCTATGGAGTCAATCCACTATAATGACTTCACAAGGGGTATTTTCATGACTATGTGAACCACCTAGCTTTCATTCTAGTAGGGGATGGAAATCAAAGTGATGGCTAAAGCAACTAAAATAATTTGTAGTTTCAATGGATGGTGTTTGCTATGAAGGTAATTATTTCTACCTATTATTCCTTGCATGAGAGAGGAAATAATGAATATAAGTAATATTAAATTTAAAAATAAATATCATTTATTTATTTTTTGAAGAAAATGATTAGCTCCCATTGTTTTCCACATGGCATTCCTTTCTTTTCTCCCTTGTTTCCCTATTGAAGGCTAGGAGATAGGTGTAGAGGCCAAATCTAGCCATTGGAGAAATGTCCCTCCATCATTAACAACACTTTCTCATAATTCCCCTAATCATTTGACATTGCAAATCTTGAGCTAAATCATTTACCGGACAATTTAGACCCATTTTTTTATACAAATAAAAAATTTATATATTCATTGTAACCTATTACTCTTAAGTCAATATAGCTTATGGGTTTAATAATGTGTCGCAAAAAAATGTATAGTTGACATTTTTACGCTCACTTGAGTCTTTCTTATGGACTTTGGCTTGATTTTTCCTAGATTTCATGTTTTAATGTGGCCAACACATTCACATTAGGTCTTGGAACCTTGAGAATCATTAAGACTTCTAGGATGTCTTGTAAAAGTTTTGTGAAGTGTTGTGACCCACTTTCACACTTTTCTAGGACCCTTTTATTATAATTCATTTAAATACCCCATTTTTATTACTTACCAAGTCTTATTTCAAACTGTTGTAAAGAGTTGTAACAAACTCTCATGCTTTTCTAGACTTGTCATCACTAATTCAACCCTTTCTCATGTTTAAATGGCCCCTTAATACACTTTCTGACCTTACTTAAGTGTATTTTTGAGGATATTCCTGTTAGACCTTATTTAATGCACTTTAATTTTTGATACCCAGCAAAATTTCCCTGGTAAGACCAAGTCACCACCTGGGGAAACTTAGTCCCACTGGGCACAAAAATCAAAATAATTTAAATTTCCTAGCTGGATTTTATTCTCTTACCCTTAAGGTCAACCTGTGATGTGTTATTTTTGGAAAATAATGGAAAATCAAGTATAAATAAGGGTTTTTCCTCTCATTTTAACATCTATTAATCTATTCATTCTCAAGCAACTCATTCATTCACTCAATCATTCTCAAGCATTCAAGAACTTTAAGCATCATCAAGTCATTCATTGGAGCACTTCACTACATATCTTCAGACTTACACATCAAGGGTTTGGTAAGTTTATGACATTGTATGTTGTTTATTTATCATTCTCTTCTCATTTCATTTCATTATCTAGGGTTTGATTACCAAAGTGGGGTTTGACCAAGGAAAACCCCTATACTCTAACCCTTAACCCTTTTTCCCCTCTTTGCATGTGTGTTTGCAAGTCTTGTATGCAAATTTGTCAAAGAGGAAATTTTCAAAAAGGTGTTTTCCATCCGTAAAAGTCATCAAAGTCAACAAAGCCCTAATTGAAGATTGGAGACCAAATTTAACCCATTTTATGTAGAATCTAGACCGGACACCTGTAAGAAAAGGAAGAGCAGACCGAAAGCTATAGAATCTTGTCCCGAGATTCTAGAAATTCCTAAGTGGACTAAGACACCATATGTGGTGAATTAGTCCCACTGCCAAGCCTGAAAAGTGGTTTCTGTATTTCTAAGTACCCATTTGGTAGATTCTTGTTCTGGCAAATTTTACCCGAAACTGGACTAAGTCGCCCAGCTTGGCATAAGTGTCCCATTCAACATTTCAAGTCAACTCTATAGGATTCCAGAGCCTCTCTACATTATACTTTAGATTCTAGGTGCACCTCTCCAGTTCTGTTTAATTTTGTCATCATTTACTTGCATTCTTAGGTGTTTTTGCATACATCACTGTGTTTTCCAGCACTTTGCATTTCTTAGGTTTAGCATCAATAATCATCTTTATTTTTCGGATAGTTGCATTAGAAATCATAATTAGGCATATTGCATTCCTCATTACATTAATCTTGAGTGTAGACATTAGCATTTTGGGCCCATTTCTCTCCTTTTAGGTGAAAAACCTAGAAGTGCTAGAGCATCTTGGACACCCAAAATCAGTGTCCACATTTTGGTGAACCTAACTTTTGAACATTTTTGCTTATGATTTCAAGTGAATCCTAGATTTAACTTGCATTAGCATTGCATTAGGTTTTGCATTGTTTAAATTGCATCCTAGGCTTTTAAAAAATTGCATTAGTGAAAAGCTCATATAACTTGCATTTTTGCATCATATTTCATCAGAAAACAACAATATTCTGCATTTTCATACTGTAGTTGCATCTATGCATCTAAAAGACATCAAACTGCATTCAATATTTCTGAAAAATCACAAAAACATCCTCACTAGGAATAATTCGCCACACTGGGCAACTTAGTCCTTCTGCACATTTTGCACTGTAATTTCTAGTAATTTCTAGTATTTTCTAGGCATTTTTTGCATTTCTATTTTTTGTTATTGCATTTCTGTTATAGTTTCTAGAATTTATGTTATTCGCATTTTATTTCTCCTAGTTTTCATTTCATTTGCACCCACCCCACCTTTAGTAGCCTTTATATGAGTGTTTGGTGCCCTATTAATAATACTTTAGTGAGAAGTTCACGACTCATGGCCTCTCGCGATAACACACTCATTGTGGACCTTGGGTTGTCTTGAGATACTACTCCTGGTGTTGAAAATAGTGCATTAGGCATGGACCCTACCTTTAGAAATACTGTGCCTTCCAATAACATGCAAATTGACACATCAAATGATCACATCCCGCAAGACAATGTCATTAACATTCATGAGGATTTAGCTCATTTGCAACAAAACTTGTGTCTTGAAAAAATTTCAACCACTATGATTCCTGCTATAGAAAATATCCATTTCCTAATTGAAAGTGATCAAGGCTTAAATGTTATGAAACAAATTGTTGAGATATACAAAAACATGCTCCTTCCACATCCCAACCAACGAACACTGTGGTTAGTCAACGAGGACTTAACACTACTCTTTCCACAGTAGCATCCATACCTACCTACACCATTCTGCAAGTCACAACCACAATGCAACAGGTTATCAATGTGATTCCTTCCTTGAGTATTCCTACTCTCATTCCTACTTCTTTTGTGGCATTGAATGTTTTCTACTCTTCCACCATACCATCTATTAGCATTCCATTCACTTGCCCTACCACTACATACACTCCATCACCACTTTCCCTTCCACCTCATACCACTTACACTGACCCTCTCATCACACAACTTTTCCAAACTATCTCCTCCATGCAAAAATAAATATCCACCATCAACCAAACCCAGAATGGACCACCCACCTATTATGTCTGAAGCAACCCACTGTCTTGGAACTCCTAAGAACACTGATGCCACAAGGAATAGAAATTCCTAGATTTGAGAAGTATGGTAGGAAGGGGGATCCTACTAATCATGTTAATTCTTACACAGCCTTGTGCGGTGACTTTGTCCTTGATGATAAACTATTGGCCAAATTGTTTCCTAGGAATTTAAAAGACACTTCCTTATAGTGGTTTTCATCCTTACCCAATAATTCAATTCATTCATTCAATGAACTAGTTGATGCATTCATAAGTCATTTTCAAGTCCATATGACTCCCAAGAAGACATTGGTTAATTTAATGAGATGCAAACAAAATTTCAATGAAAATTAATTGATTTCATCTCACGCTATCAGTCACTTTATGCCCAACTTGATGTTAATATTCCTGATCCACATCTCCAAAAGATGTTCATTGAAAATTTACAAAGTCAAATTCAAGATAAATTGACCATGATGAAATTTCCCTCTTTCATGCACTTCTGTACAGCCCTTTGTGATTATCATAATTCATTTAGTAGTTGTGATGCAAAGTGTACTTCTAACCACCCTAAAAAATCTGAACCTGGCACTTCAAATAATTCGCAACCATTTCAAAAACCAAACAAAGGGTTTTTATAGTTCAATCCCCCTCAACCACCAACTCAACCTATCAAAAACCAAGTAGCAGTTGTTAAAACCATGATACCTTATAGTTATGGAGATCCAAAATGATAGTTTACACCTTTACCAGACACTCTTCATAACACCATGTCCCAACTATTGTAGCAACAAATGATTTCTTTACCTACTGTTAAACCATTGGATCCTACTAAGCCTTTGCCTCCAACCTTTCAACCCAATGCTTATTGCCATTATCATAGACAAAATGGACATGACACAGAATAGTGCAAGCATCTTAAACATATAGTACAAGACCTCATTGATTATGGTCATCTATCCATTTCAAATGTTAACATTAAAGGCAATACGTTTGTTGCCCCACCCAATCAAAATTTGCAATTTTTTACCAATCTGATGCCTAAACATAATGTGTCATTCATCAAAGCTAGTGAAACTCAAACCAATGATGTCATGAATGTTCATACAACTAATGAACATTTTGATCCTATTCCACATACCACTACTATTGATCCTATACATGAAATGGTAAGTGTGATAGGCATTATCCCTCGTAAGGGCCAACCTAAGAAATCTCTTGATATTACTTTTTCTTCCAAGGATATTCTTTTGAATCTTCCCAATGGTCCTCTTTACATAGCCTATCGTATTTATGATAATCCCACTAATGGAATACTCATAGATCCTTCCTGTGGCGAGAATGTGATCACTGAGGAATTTTTGGTATTACATGATCTTTATCAAGATGATTATGACAAACTAAGAGCATGGATCAAAACACACAATGGTTTTGCTTGCCCTACGATAGGATCAATCATTCTTCCATTACATATAGGACCTAAGACAGTGGATGTTACATTCTCAATTATCCCATAATCAGATCAGTTTCATCTGTAGCTAGGCCATCCATGGCTTCGCTCGATGAAAGTTGTCCCTCAGTCATACACAAATGTTTAAATTTTTTGCTTGACAATGAAATATTCACTATTCACCATAGTGGATTTAATCCTTTTTCTTCTAAAGGAAATTTTTCCTTAGAATCCTTTTGGCCTGAGCCCATGAAACCTATCACGCCTTGCAAAGATTTACTTTTCATTGCTTACCAAAAGTTTAAAGCAAAGAAAATTGTTGAATTGTCCCTCTATGACATATCCCCATCCACTTCTAACACTCCTATCTTAGATGAAACAATGTTGCAACCTGAAGAAGAACCAATCCATCAAACTCAACCAACACCCGCGACTTCCCCCACATCATCCAAACAACCACATGATAATGATAACAACCCCTTATTTCCTCCTCATATAAAGCAAGTTTATAAAGTGAAAGAGAAAGTGATTGACCCACCTCATATGGTTCCTTATGTTCCTCCCCTTACGGAAGAAAAGGATCCTATGGTGGATCAACCTCCTCTTACACCCACACAACTTCAAAATAGAATCAAAAGAAATAGAAGAGATAGGGAGCATAGGCGTCGGCGTCGTCTCCTTGTTCGCACGCTACAAAATGAAGAAAACAAAGAAAATGAAAATACACATGTGACAGAAGCAATTCATGATGATCCACCTCCCCAATCACAACAAAATGATCCAATACAAAAACCACAACTCATAATACACCCATCATTGGACATTGTCATTCGTCCTCCAGTTGTGATTAATCTGGATGACAATGATGATGAGATCACTAAAATTGACAAAGAGGTCCATAATGATCTGAATACATTATTTTCCTCTTCCATGAGTTTACATGAAAAATCTCCTACAACAAGTGTAGAACTTGGCACTTCACTTAGTTTGGCCCATGATCTTGTCCCTCTAGCCAATTGTCCACCTTTCGAACATGATTGGGAGGTGGATGACTTGTTAGATGGTTGACTTGCATTCGCCTTTTGCATTTTTCTTTTATTTTCTTTTATTTTCTTTTTATTTTGAGTTTGTGTGCATATCGTGATCCCCCATAACGTGTCGTTTGATGTTCTCCTCTCTTTGTGGCATTCTTCTATTTGTACCTTCATTCTTCTATATGGCATACATTGCTTTTTCCTTTTTCTTTTGTTTTGTGTTTTCCTTTTGGGGATGACGCAAAGCATTGAGACGCCCTATGTCTCTTCCATGTTGACCCAAAAGCTCTTTCTATTTCTCTTTTTTCTTTTCTTTTGTGTTTTCCTTTTGGGGATGATGAAAAGCATTGAGAAACCCTAATTCTCTTCCATGTTGACCCAAAGGACCTCTTTTTCTTTCCCACTTGTCTTTTTCTTTTTTTGGATTGTGTTTTCCTTTTGGGGATGACGCAAGGCACTGGGACAGAAATGTCTCTCTCATGTTGACCCAAAAGCTTTTTCATTTTCCTTCTCCTTTTAGTTTTCATTTTACTTGTGTTTTCCATTTGGGGATGATGCAAAGTGTCGATACATACTATGTATTTTCCATGTTGACCCACACAAATCTTTCTTTTTCTTTGTTTTCTCTCTCTTTGTGTCATTCTTCCAGTTCTATGTATTTAGGGAATGATGATAGTTTCAAGCTCTTTAATCAAAACATTGCATCAAAGAACATACTGACCCCAAATACATAGATCCCTTATGTTTTTGGTGTGTTCCGTTTTGGGGGAAACCCCTTTTTCTTTTCCTTTTTCTCACATGACACAACCTTACTCGAAAACATATGACTTGGCATAGGGGCTTTCCAAGTTGGCTCTCATGTCT
>VDFB02000010.1:8711231-8755497 GCA_007258455.2 Sequoia sempervirens | reverse complement strand
TTTGAGAGACATTTTGACTGGAGGTCGGTCTATGAGCCCTGTTCTATGATATTACAAAAAGGTATTGTGGACCTATATTAAGCTACCACTCTCAATATCATACAAATTGAACCCTGGCATCAATAGACTATGTATATCAAGCTACCACAATTTTGTTGATGTTAGCAGCTTTGTCGATCTCTTCCAGCCATTCCAGCACATGACAGAGCTTGGAAAGGAGAGAAGGAAGTCTGCTAGTAAAGAGGAGAGTAGAGTCTGCTTCAAGGGTAAAACATGGCACTTGCTAAGACTAAGCTCGCCCAGCCATACAAAAGTGGCATACAATATAGCCAAGTCCGCTCCAAGGAAATAATCAATGGCTTGGTATAAAGCAAAGTCCGCTAGCAATACATAAAGGAAAGTCCGCCCTTGTTTCATGGCACAAACACTCAGCAAAGCCCGCCCATGTTAAGAAAGGGATGTGTCAAACATGATTGAAGTCCGACACATGTCTTGGCCATGAAACTTGACAAGGTCCACGCTTACTAAAGAGTGACATGGCATAAAAGATGGAATCTTGCCAAATCCACTTCAAGAGGATAATGAGTGTCTGGACTTAGAAGAATATGAACATGGAAAGTGAATGAGTGAAGTCCGCTCAGCATATTAAGTCTGAAATGGCAAGAGAAAAGAGGAAGTCTGCCAGCCTTAAAGTGAAATTGAGCTCACCCCTCATTTGTAAAGGGTGGAGACAGTGTATAGAATTGTTGTGATAGACTATTTCTGATAATAAAATCTCTTATGCATGATTTGATTTGAACCACTTTTATTGTCAAATAGTGTGCATGGTTGCATAACTTCTTCCACCATAGATTGGAGATAGATTAGAATTAGATTACACTTGGAATAAAATTTTCTTTGAAAGTTTGTTAGATGAATGCAAGATTTGATAAGCATTGATTTATGGTGGAACTTTTTCTCATACTTTCTTTGAACGGATGATTTTCGTTCAATGCGTAAAGTTAGCCTGAGCTTAATCTATGGATTCTTAACTTCTGTTTGGATAAATATTGTTCGATTGGAAGGTAGTTATTCATGATATGAAAACCATAAGCACATTTCCTTGAAGATTGCAATGGCTTTGTGTAGTTGGCGTGATTCCTGCATGGCAAAACAATGTTTGGTTTTGTTTCACCGAGTCAATACCGTCTCTTGAATTCTTAGGAAGTAGATTAGAACTCCTGACCCCTTGTCTCCTTTTTCAGTTTGTTTGATCTGCAACCCAAATAAAAGAGCTTCATTGTCCAGACCTTCATTGTGAATTGAAAAAATCCAGCATAAGTCCCCTTGTGATTACTAGCAAATCACAACGCCCATTGAGCTTACCACACGTCAAGACCTGACATAAGAAACCTTGGAATCGCCATATGATCTTCTCGCAATCTTAGCATACGGGGTGGTTTTTTAAGAGAGGATAGGGTGTCTCTGGGAATTTTTATTCTGATGTACGAGTGTGTCATAAAACACACATCAACAGGTGAAAGATAAGGATTTGACAATGCTTGCCCTCAACAGTTTGCCATTGTCTTGGGAGTCCTATATTCAAGGAATTAGTGCAAGGTCCAAACTCCCGAAGTTCGATCGTTTGAGGGCCGATTGCATTCATTATGCATCAAGATTGATGGTTAGAGGTGTTGGCCAAAATTCTAGTAATGAAGAGATTCATGTTCTTGCTGCCCAACCTTCGAAGAAGAAAGGAAGAAGTGGAAAGAAGGGATTCTTCAAGAGGAATCGAGACAAAGGAAATGATGGTGCTCCCCCTTCCAAGAAGAAGCGAGACTTGTCCAAGATTCAATGCTTTGGGTGTGATAAGTCTGGTCACTTTTCCAAACATTGTTTAGATAGACCTAAGCATCAAGCCTCCATTGCAGATGTAGATGATGTTTCTCCACAGAAGAATGGATATTTTTTTTGCTCAGCATTGTCAAGCAATGTACCCACTGACACTAACACTTGGCTGATCGATAGTGGTTTTCTCAAAAAGAGGGAGTTGATTATGAAGAAATATTTGCTCCTATTGCTTGTTACACTTCTGTCAGAACTACCATTGCCCTTGCTGCATCAAGAGGATGGAAGATTCATCAAATGAACGTGAAGAATTTTTTTTTCAATGGCGTGATTGAGGAAGAAGTTTACGTCGAGCAACCTGATGGTTTTGAGGTTCATGGGAAGGAGTCACATGTGTGTAAGCTAAAGAAGGCCTTGTATGGTCTTAAGCAGGTTCCTCGTGCATGGTACGAAAGGATTGATCGGTACCTGTCTAGTTTGGGCTTCTTGAAGAATGATGCTGATTCAAATCTCTACTTCAAGGTAATCAATGGTGATGCATTAATATTGGTACTAATTCATGCTTCTAGGCTGCATATATATATATTATTTTTACATGTTTTCTCCATTGTTCAGCCCCTACACCGCAAGTAAATGGTTGCATAGTGTGTGGAATGAGGGGGCAGCAGGCCTGTAATTGAAATCTTTTCATCTATTAGCATCTAGTTGTTACTCATGCAATGTGAAGTAATGCTTTGAGTTTGAAAGATGTGCACCAAATGTAATCAATACTATGAATACATTTTTAATTATTAGTTATGTAATGTGAAGTAATTGCATAACCGCTAGGTTGACTTTGTAAAAACTATATTGTAATTGAAATTTTTTCATCTATCAGCATTTGACTTATGCAATGTGAAGTAATGCTTTGAGTTTGAAAGAGGTGCAATGCAATGTAATCAGCAATATGAATAAACTACATAATATAACCATTCTTTTTATGCTATTGTACATCAAGATATTTAACCATTGCTCACTTGATTAAATTTTCAAAGAGTTTAATTATGCACATGAGGAGGCAATTAAATTTTGATTATCAACTTCTATATATCAAATTATCCAATAATCAAGTGTATGTCCATATACAAAAATGGCATCAATGCCAACTCAAACAAAATTTTACAATATGTGGCATATGCCATCTCGGTATCTATTCAATATTTACATGCCAAAATGTCTATCTCATCCTAAACTAATGGTGGATCATCAAAATGGAGCCTCTTTGAAAAACTCGTTGCCTCTGAAGGTAGCTGCACAAGAAAAAGTCAAACCACAATTGAGATTAGTTATACTATATAATTTAAAATTGAATAATTAACATCAAAATAAATATACATTAAATTATAATTGAACTCTAAAATTGTAATCTTGATTACCTAAAATATCCGCCTCTTCAAAGGGTCGAGTCCTAGAATATGCCCCTCTCAAGAACCGACCAAACCATCTTTTGTAATTTCAATCTATATAGGTGAACAAAAACATAAAAGTGATCCAAGTTAGCATACAATTGTCAGTAATAGGAACATATAAATACCAAACACAAAATAAAATGAACACATACTTCTTTAGGTTGATCTTTTTCTTTATCTCCTTTAGGTGTTTTGACACCTCCTCCTTGAGGTGCTTCAACACCTACTCCTTCAAGTGTTCCAATACGTACTGCTTTGGGCGTTGTGGCACTTGTCAACAAGGACATATAGCTCATAATTCCCTACACATAAAAATGACAAGTACATATGAAACTACCAATCTATGTCGATGTATGTATAATCAATATAAGATCTTAAAATTCTTAATTCAATCAAATTTGAGTTCAATTACCTTCCCCTTATCCAACATTGCACTTCCATAATTTGGACAAGGTGCACCTCACTCGCACTAGGTATTTCCTACAAGAGGAAAATAAGATAAACATATAAGTTATTATATAATTTCATTAATGAAAATTCAAATGACAAGAAAGTATATAATAAATAAATGTAAATGAGTGAGTGCAAAAATATATACTGTGTGCATGTCGAGGCCAAATGAAATGGCCCTCAGGGTGGTATCCATCACTTGTCACCTCCTCCTCGACATCAACTGTTAAATAGACCATGTAAATAAATATTAGTACATTATACTATCTCTTATTAATATTCATTTAAAAACAAATGCAAGTTATGAATTCACAACTTAAATTTTACCTGTGTCACTATTCCAATGTCCCCCTCTCTAGCAGGAGAGGACTATGTACGGTGTTCTCCACTCCCCTGCATCTGATCTATAATGTCCACATCATGGAAGTCATAATTGGAAGTTTCCAAGGGATGCTCAGCAGGCTGTACAAGAGGACCCAAGCATATCTGGCGGCACATGGAGCAAGTATGTGGTACACAAATATGTGGACCTGACGAGGATGACACAACAACACTCGAGCCATCACCAACATCACCAGAATGTGGCTGAGCTACTATAGAAGCATACGAAACCAAAAGACCACTCAAAGAGTGAATAGCGTGGATAGTTTGTGTGGCCGCATCCTGCATAATATCTGGATGGTATACTGAAGGTGGCGGAGGAAGGGGAGGAGGGGGAACATATGGGTGGGGTATTACTCTAACTGCCCCTGGTCTATCCTGGGGCATACCTCCACCAACGCCCTGGAAGGGTTCAATGTCAAAGTAATTGACATGATGCCCTGACACAAACTTAGCATATAATTTTTTTATAAAGTAAAATGGTATATCACAATTGTTGTTCAGTGGTTTCAAAAAAACCATACACCAACGATCCCAAATTTTTTCTACAATGTCTCTATGAGTGCACCATTTTATAGAAAGTTTTGGTTTATTAACATTAACCAGCAAACCAGTGCGGGGGTTAACAAATAAAGAGGCTATTTGGGCTTTGGTTATTCTGAGATCTTTCACATCATCATAGGACAATCCACATGCATAATATTCTCTCATGTCTTCTCACCATGAATGAAAGGCATTATGTTGTGAGGAGAGGGTTTCTATGTTTTTAATTATTTATTTCATTGTGTTTGACATCTCAGATAATTGAGGGACTCTCGTATAAACTTCATAAATGCCCCTTAATTGTTGCAATTTTTCACAAATTAATTCTTCAATTGATGGCTGTGGAGGTGGTGGAGCGTTTGGCATTTGTACATTTTCATTGTCAGTAGCCATAATGCTTGATTAAAGTTAAAAACAAATTAATCTAATTAAAATTAGACAATATAAATGAAAATATTATAAAAATACCCTAGTTTTTTTAAAAAATCCAACAGGTTTTTAACAAAAATCTATAAAATTCTCTAATTTTTAATCCAAATACATAAAAAACACTATTTTTAAATCAAAATCCATTACAAACATTCAATTTTCATCAAAATCCATACTAAACTCAATTTTTTCATAAAAATCTATCAAAAACCCTATTTTGAAAAAAATCTATAAAAAAATAACTAAAATTACACAAATCTAATTGAAAATTTGATTAGAGCAAAGAAAAACCAAGAATCTAACCTTTTGAAGATGGATTTGCGCGAAATCAGATATCTGATTTGCAGAATGAAGTTTTCACTATGCGCCCGCAGTTAAACAAATGTGAAATGAGTTTTAATCAGGCCAAAATGAAATATATGTGTGTCGCAAATCGGATATCTGATTTGGATCGGATATCCAATTTGGATCGGATACCTGATTTGGATCGGATATCCGATCCAAATAGGATATCTGATCCAAATCGGATATCTGATCCAAATCAGATATCCGATATGGAAATCTAGGTTTGGGCTTTGCTTCGGTAGTGTGTATGGACACCCAAGCCACATAAAGTCAACTCAACATTTTTGCATTTTTGAGTCGATGAAACACGTAATTTTTTCTCCATTGCCACTTTTTGGCATACCGTGATCCTACACATACCCCTATCCTCAATTTCACATCCAAGGTCAGTATTTCCTGATTTCAAAAAAAAAGTGGCCACTTAAGCCCCCTTTGTGGGAACCATCTTGGTGCACTTACCCAAATTAGAAGCTAAAATAAAAGAAGACAGTATGCACCCTAAAACAATAAAGAAGGCAATGACTATGATCAATCCATAGAGGATGGGTATGCAAGTGAAAATAATTGCTATGATAGCTTGCATGATGAGGATGAAGATATAGAGGGTCTCTCCTGCATAACAAATTGTGATTGTGAATGTTATGAAGAATCCATTGAAAAATATAGATTTTGATGACAATCATGTGGATTTGCAATTAAGTGATTCTTGCAGATCTTATGGAGATTAGGAGGAAGAAGTAATGGAAAATGTAAGTCCATTTGATAGTGAGAAAATAACACCTCCAACTACAGTTGAGTACTATGATGACACAATTAATAAAGAAAAAGTTTGTACACCTAAAAATGGTTTTCAAAATTTTCAAACCCATTGTATGATGAAAAGATAGAAGAAGATTAGATGAAATTTTTCCAAGGTGTGCTAGAACATGAATTTCATGTGTATTCAAACCCACTTTATGAGGATGAAGCATTTTATGATAATCAAGATGGTGTATCAATTTGTGAAGCAAATGAATGTAAAATCAATGCATTTGAATTACCATTTTTTGATGATAAGAGTAAAGAATACATCGGCAATGAGATGGACGAAGAGACATGCTCACTCAATAGTGAACAAATTTCAAATTTGCTGAAAGTTGAATATCAAAAATACACACATAAGAATGATTCAAAGATTTCATCTTTAGCATGCATTTTCTTTGACAGTGAAAGTATTTTGTGTGACAATGATGAGGGAATTCCTGAAGCTGATCAAGATCCTATATCTATCTTTTTTCAAAAGGGAATATGTAAATCAGAATTGGAGATTCTTGAGAATGACACTAATTTGCACATCATGGATAATGCTAGTTCAACATCAATTGGCTCAAATATACATAGTGATGAGTGTATGGATCAGGGGTTGATGTCACTACCAATTGATTATATGGAAGAGGCTGAAAATATCTCAGATGAAGCTATCTCAGAATATGTTGGTATGGAAAATTTCTCAGACACATGTGAGAAGCATTTAGATGGTGGAGTGAACAACATAAATAAGTTCCTCGCTGAAAATTGTTTTCCTAGTTTGCATCAATTTCCCTATGATGGTTTCAAAAATTTTATGTAGTCTTATGATGAAGAGAGACCTAATGATTTCAGCTATATGCTGAACAATGAGTATTCTTAGTTTTCATGTCAGCCAAGAGAGCATTTTGCAATACATGATAATGAGAAAAATAATGAGAAACATTGCATTGAACGTAAGTACACTTTGCATAATGGAGGTGGCAAGAATTTATCACATAATGATGGAATGTTTCAGATTACATCTGATCATGAGCTACAGAATGGTAAAAGGAACATGGGTCAAGTTGAAAGCAGTGTTATTCTCAAACTTTTCAATGGAAGTGGATATAACATGGGAGATTGCATGAATATTCTCAAGAGGGATTTGGTGAAAATGTTGGATTCTATGGATGTGTTGCTGATATGTGGTTGTCATTGATGTCAACACTATTAGCATTTGGTGTATCAGAGGCTGTATATGTCGAGGATATTGAGAAAATTGTAAAAGAAAGTGTTCCAAGTTCCTAGTGGAACTGTGCAGGTCATGAAGGTGTCTTGTTCTGTACATTGAAGTTCAGTTGCTGTGGATTAAAGGGTTTTCTGCTGAGTGTATGTAGATCATCTACCAGAATTTTCAGAGGTCTGCGTATAGATTTGATCATGTTGTGGTCTAACAGTGTTTCTGTGGTCTCTGTTAGTGTTCCTGAGTGAATATTGTGTAATTATGGTAATTATAGTTGCTGCGGATGTTTCTCTATTGTTTCTTGGTGCTCTTGGATGTTTCTAGATCATGCTCTATCTTTGTAGTACATCCACATTGATCAGTGTGCTCATGGTCAGAAAATTTTCTTGCGTATGTTCAATTTTTCTTGTTCTTGGCCGACATGTTGGTGGTAGCGAGTTGTGGATCTTTGAGGAGGAAGTAATTGAAGTATTTTTGTGTTGGAGTTGTTAACTTGGGTCTCCACTATGTTGTGTCCAACCTTGGTGGATTCACATTAAAATTTTTATTTGTAAATTGGGCCGACATTACAAATATGTTTTATTTTCCTGGCCGACTAAGTTGTTGATGAAATCTCATGATGCAGCTATGTAAGTGCGATTGTTTCATTGGTGTAGTGTGTGGAAAAGGTGCTTCAAGTGATGGGTGTGCTCTTATGTGTGTATGTGCGAATATCATTGCAGAGCAGAGCAAAGTGTGAAGAAGATCGAGCAAAGTGTGAAGAGTGAAAAGAGGAGTTTTATGTGCTTAATTGGAACTATAATCAAGCTTGTACATAAGATAATTTTTTAGTTCATACCCCCTGTATTTTAATCCTATTCTGTATTGTTGGGCAGTGAGCCCCTTCTGTAATTGAGCAGTGAGCTCTAGGTAGTGTGCCTGAATGCATGTGCATTCCCCTTTATTGATTTTATTATACTTTTAACAGGGTATAATCTTGTGGACTAACATCCACTGTGGTTTTTCCCCTAATAGGGTTTCCACGTAAAAAATCTTGGCGTTCTCTGTCTCTCTAATGTGTTAATTGTTCTTGGTTAATTGATTATTCATCAGATCTGCGATTAAGTTAAATAAAGTTTGAAAAGTTTATTATTTTGTGACAATTGATTCACCCCCCCTCTTAGTTGTCTATCCTTGTTTTTCCAACAATTGGTATTAGAGCAGGTTCCTCTGAAGAAGTCTAAAAGCTTGAGGTGATCCGAGATGACAACATTCAAGAAGGATAGTCCAAGATTTGATGGAACTAACTACTCACTATGGAAAGTCAGGATGCAATGCCACCTAAGGTGTATTAGTGAAGCCTACTAGAAGATTACAAAAGATCCATATGTTATTCCTCAGAATGGTCTCTCCACTACTGATGAGAACAAAGATGTTGAAAACAATATCAAGGCTATTGAAGCTTTGGTGAGTGCTTTGACGGATTCAGAGATGCCAAATGTTGTAGGAATATAGACAACTCATGAGATTTGGATGAAGCTAGAAACTTTGTATGAAGGAGATGCATAGGTGAAGATGGCTAAGTTACAGAGTTTAAAAGACAAGTATGAGAATTTGAAGATGGGTGAAGATGAAAATATCACTTCTTTTATGCAAAGAGTAAATTAAATAGTGATGGGTATTACATGTGCCGGTGGTTCTCTAGATGAGGATGAAATTGTGGCTAAGATAGTCAGATCCTTGAATCCCTCCTACAAAGTGAAGGCTCACGCTATTGAAGAGATCAGATTAGTAACAAAGATGTCAAGAGACACACTGGTTGGTAAGCTTGCTGCTTTTGAATTAAGTGAATTTGGTGAATCTGTTCCAAAAACTAAATCTGCATGCAAGGCTACTGTATCCAAAAGTAACAAGAAAAGATATGGTCTGGGAGAATGTTCCAGAAAGATATCCAAGTATGATGAAGAACTAAAGCAGCTTGAAGATAAAGAAAGAGAAGTAGAAGAATTGGAAGCACTGATTGTAAAGAAAGAAGGCAAAGGAAAAGGTAAGTATGGAGTGTTACCTATTAAATGTTTTTCATGTAGTAAAATAAGTCATTTTGCTTCAAGATGTCCTAAAAGAGTTCCTAGAACTAAGCCTAACAAGTATAGATTCCAAAAGAGATGTTACTTTGCTGAAGAAGGAGTAATTGATGATGAGTCTGATAAAGATAATGGAAATGAAGATGAATGGGTTTTCATTGCTACCGTTGAAAATAGTCCTATGGCTACTGAATCTACTAAAGATGAGAAAGCTCTTATCGCCCGAGTTGAAGAAAAGGATGAGTGGGTTATTGATAGTGGATGCTCACATCACGTGACTGGTGATAAATTTTTTTTTGTAAGTCTAGAGAAGTATGATGGTGGTGTTGTAAGATTTGGAGACAACACTGCTGGTGTGATTCATGGCAGAGGTTCTATTTGTCTTGGTGGTAAGGAGAACACTGATGATGTTCTTTATGTTGAAGGCTTTAAGCACAATATTTTGAGTGTTGGATAGATTGTGGGAAAAGGTTATGATCTAAAATTCAATGATGGAAGATGCAAGATACGTGGAAGTTCTGGAAATATGATTGCTACAAGAAAACAAACAAAAGGTAATATTTTTCACCTGAATACTGCTAGTGGGAGTTGTTTAATTTCTCAAGTAGATGAAAGATGGTTGTGGCATAGGAGGCTATGTCATGTAAATTTTGATAACATTGTCAAAGTAAGTTCCACTCAAGCAGTAAGAGATCTACCTAAGTTAGTGAAGCCTGCTAACACAATTTGTAAGGAGTGTCAAATGGGTAAACAGACTAGAGTCTCCTTTCAGAGAAAATAGTTTCATTCAAATGATTTGCTGGAGCTGCTACATACTAACCTCTGTGGTCCCTTCAGAGTTAGAATTATTCATGGAGAAAGGTACTTTATGTTGATTATTGATGATTACTCTAGAATGATATTGGTTTCCTTCTTAAGAGAAAAATGTGAAGCATTGGAAAAGTTCAAAAGTTTCAAGGCTATGGCAGAAAATGAGAAAGGTCTGAAAAATCAAGTGTCCGAGATCTGACAGAGGTGGTGAGTTCACCTCCGTGGAGTTCAACTCTTTTTGTGAAGAACATGGAATCAAAAGACAATTATCTGCTCCCCGAACCCCTCAACAGAATGGAGTTGCAGAAAGAAAGAATAGAACAATTTTGGATGCTACTAGAACAATGATGATAGAAGGAAATGTGCCCCAGACCTATTGGATTGAAGCTATAAGCACTGTTGTGTACACTTTAAACCAGGTAAATGTTAATGGAAATTTTGGTAAAACCCCTTTTGAGCTATGGTTTGGTTACAAGCTTACTGTTAAGTATTTCAAGATCTTTGGAAGCAAATGTTATATCAAGAGAGATGATGATATAGGAAAGTTTGATGCAAGAAGTGATGACAATTTTTTTTAGGTTACTCTACTAAAAGAAAGGCTTACTGATGTTATAAAAGAAGATTGAGAAAGATGGTTGAAAGTGCAAATGTCAGAGTTGACGAGGATTTTGCTAAATCATCTAGATATTGTGGATATGATTCAGATGAAGATAATAAAAACAAAAGGGAAAAATGTTCAGACACCAAATCTACTTCAAATTATTCCATATGTTCTGGAAAAGAAACCTCAATTCATTCCGGTAAATCAAGTAAGTCAGGAAGCAGAGACAAGTGCAAGTGCAAAAGGAAGATCAAAAGAATCAAAAGTTCAAGAAAATTCCAAAACTCCAAGGTATGTAAAGCTAAACCATTTTGAAAGAAAAATTATAGGAGAAAAGAATAAAGGAGTGCAAACTAGAAGGAAGATTGCAGAAGAGTACTGCCTGATTTCCAAGATTGAACCTAAAAATGTCACTGAAGCCTGCCAAGATGAACACTGGATGAAAGCTATGAAGGAAGAGCTGACACAAATTGAAAAGAATGACACGTGGATACTGGTTCCCAAACCTAAAGACAAAAATGTAATTGGTACTAAATGGATGTTTCAGAACAAGCTGAATGAACAAGGTGAAGTGGTCCAGAATAAAGCAAGATTGGTAAGTAAAGGGTATTCTCAGATGGAAGGTGTTGATTTTGAAGAAACTTTTGCCCCTGTTGCCATAATCGAAGCTGTTAGATTATTTCTTGCTTATGTTGCATACAAGGACTATAAAGTCTATCAGATGGATGTGAAGTCAACATTTATGAATGGAGAACTAGAAGAAGAAGTATACATTGAACAACCAGATGGATTTCAACTAATTGACAAGGAAGATATGGTTTGCTGCCTGAAGAAAGCTCTATATGGACTTAAGCAAGCTCCTAGAGCTTGGTATGCTAGATTGGACAAATACTTACTAAAGCTTGGATTCACTAAAGGTATTGCTGATAGCAGCTTATATTTCAAATTGGATCATGATAAAGAGTTAATTATAGAAGTCTTTGTTGATGACATCATTTTTGGAGGAGATGAAAATCTATGTATGAAGTTTGCTGATGAGATGAAGGATGAATTTGAGATGAGGGATGAATTTGAGATGAGCATGATTGGAGAGATGAATTTCTTTCTAGGATTGCAAGTTACTCAGTTAGACAAGGGGATATTCATATCTCAATCTAAATATGTGAGATATTTACTAAAGAAATTTGGGATGGAAGATTCAAATCCTGTTGGTACTCCCATGGTGACCGGATGTAAGCTAACACATAATGATGATTCTCCTAAGGTGAATCAAACTAGATACAGGTCAATGATCAGTGGACTGCCTTATTTAACCCAGATTAGACCATATATTATGAATGTTGTATGTATGGTTGCTATATTTCAGGCTGATCCAAAAGAATCACATGTGACTGTTGTCAAGAGAATCTTTAGATATTTGAAAGGAATAGTTGACTGTGGACTTTGGTATCCAAAGGATGATGATCTCGCTTTGAGTGCATATACTGATGTAGATTAGGCTGGAGATGTAGATGACATAAAAAGTACTAGTGGTGGTGCTTTCTTCCTAGGGAAGAAGTTGGTATCCTGGTTGAGCAAGAAGTAAAATTCCATTTCTCTATCTACTGCTGAAGCAGAATATATTGCTGCTGCAAATAATTGTACTCAAGTAATATGGATGAAACAAATATTGAAAGATATCAGGGTGGTATATGAAGAACCTATTTCCATATACTATGACAATTCAAGTGCAATAAATATTTCAAAAAATTTGGTGCTGTATTCTAAGACTAAACATATATCAATCAAGTTTCACTTCTTGAGGGAGAAAGTGAATGAGAAAGAAGTCAGATTGGAGTATGTGCCTACCAAAGAGCAGATTGCAGACATCTTTACTAAGCCATTTCCGAAGGATACTTTTGAGTATCTCAGAGGATTGCTAGGGGTAATCACCCCTCTTGATAAGAACTAAGAGATGCATTTACTTGCATCAATCTGTGAGCTACATTGCTATATTATGATCTAGATTGATGTCTCCGTGGCTGCTACTCAGGGGGAGTAGTTAGATGTGCAAATATGTGGTTCAAAGAGTGTATGGTTACCTTTTCCATTGATGTCAAAGGGGGAGAAGTGCAATGTGAAAAATCCTTTTAAGGCTCAAAGAGAAATTGAGGAGAAGAGTCAGAACCAAAGGGAAAGCAAGTGTGTTGGGTTGATGGTATTTTTCACATCATGTGTTGCCATCAATGCCAAAGGGGGAGATTGTTGGATGCTGTGGATGTGTTGCTGATATGTGGTTGTCATTGATGTCAACACTATTAGAATTTGGTGTATTAGAGGCTGTATATGTCAAGGATATTGAGAAAATTGTAAAAGAAAGTGTTCTAGGTTCCCAGTGGAATTGTGCAGGTCATGAAGGTGTCTTGTTCTATACGTTGAAGTTCAGATCCTGTGGATTAAAGGGTTTTCTATTGAGTGTATCTAGATCATCTACCAAAAGTTTCAGAGGTCCACATATAGATTTGATCATGTTGTGGTCTGACAGTGTTTCTGTGGTCTTTGTCAGTGTTCCTGAGTGAAGATTGTGTAATTATGGTAATTCTAGTTGTTGCAGATGTTTCTTTGTTGTTTCTTGGTGCTCTTGGATGTTTCTAGGTTGTGCTCTATCTTTTTGGTACGTCCAAATTGATCGGTGTGCTCGTGGTCAGGAATTTTTCTTGCTTATGTTCATTTTTTCTTGTTCTTGGCCGACATGTTGGTGGTAGCGAGTTGTGGATCTTTGAGGAGGAAGTAATTGAAGTATTTTTGTGTTGGAGTTGTTAATTTGGATCTCCACTATGTTGTGTCCGACCTTGGTGGATTCACATTAAAAATTTTATTTGTAAATTTGGGCCGACATTGCAAATATGTTTTATTTTTCTGGCTGGCTAAGTTGTTGATGAAATCTCATGATGCAGATATATAAGTGCAATTGTTTCATCAGTGTAGTGTGTGGAAAAGGTGTTTCATGTGCTGGGTGCGCTCTTATGTGTGTATGTGCGAATATCATTCGATTGCAGAGCAGAGTGTGAAGAAGATCAAGCGAAGTGTAAAGAGTGAAAAGAGGAGTTTTCTGTGCTTAATTGGAACTGTAATCAGGTTTGTACAGAAGCTAATTTTTCAGTTCATACCCTCTAGATTTTAATCCTATTCTGTATTTTTGGGCAGTGAGCCCCTTCTATAATTGAGCAGTGAGCTCTAGGTAGTGTGCCTGAATGCATGTGCATTCCCCTTTATTGATTTCATTATACTTTTAACAGGGTATAATCTTGTGGACTAACATCCACCGTGGTTTTTCCCTAACAGGGTTTCCACGTAAAAAATCTTGGTGTTCTCTGTCTCTTTGATATGTCAATTGTTCTTGGTTAATTGCTTATTCATTAGATCTGAGATTAAGTTAAGTAAAATTTGAAAAGTTTATTATTTTGTGACAACTGATTCACCCCTCCCTCTCAGTTGTTTGTCCTTGTGTTTCTAGTATAAAACATATCAGAACAAGGTGTATGACAAAGGAAAATAGGGGCCTTCCTTTTCTGGTGGCCTTGTTCCATCAGCTGTGGTGTGGTTTTCTCAAAACCATATTAGTTCATGATAGAATTTTTTTTGAGTCTGCTGCCCAATGAGTAAGGCATTCGGTCTGCTCCCCCAAAGACCTAGATTCTTGCTATTCCCACAAGGGGAATACATCCCCAGAAATGAACCACTATTAGAGCCTAAAATTTCATGCAAATTTTAGGTTGCCATGATGAAAAACTTGATTTTAGCACTCAGAAGTATAGTTGGAAAATCTGCTCAAATGACCCACTTTGAAAAATCATAAAATGAATCCAGTGCAATTTCATGCAAAATCACCTTGCAAGCATATTTATCTAACATATGTGAATTTCCATGCAAAATTTTAGCTTTGTACTATCAGTTTTGACAAGATTTCAAAAGGCCAAGTTGAAGGGTTCTAGGAAGTTTTTCTGTTTACATTGTTAAAACTACCAAAAGGGTCAACTTTGGAAGACAATATTAAGCAACTGAAAGAGTGTCATGAAAAACCGATTGGTGTCTTATATTCTTCCCACCATAATGTGATTTCATGCCAAATTTTAGGGTCCCAACATCTCATTTGGTATTTTTTCAAAACCAAAACCAAATGGATTTTACCTAGTTTGAAGACTGCATTTCTAGAATAGCTGTAAAAGGGTCAACTTTGATGCTTGATATTTAGTGAAGAAAATAAAATGATGGAAAACCCTCTTGCACACATGTTCATTTTACCTAAATTAACTAGTATCCAGGGTGGCAGCTTCTCAGAATCACATTTGATATTTTTACAAAATAGCAAGTTGGTGAGTTTCAGTTGGGTCTAATAGGAGCAGTTTTCAGAATTGGCCGAGTAAGCTACTTTGATTGTTAACAATTTTCAGTCATAATAACTTCATGACCAACCATTTGAAGAGCATACTCTCCTATCATAACTCAACATACTGGTGCATTTTCATGGCTGTTAGAGACCGTTTGATCAATTTTCCAAGGCAATTCCGAAAGCTACCTGGTTCATTTTGATCACAGTACAAAGTGTTGGAAATAAAATTATAATTACTCATTCAAGTTCATATGCATTTTGATGGGATGTTTGTATCATGGAATTCAATTATTAAGGAATGTGATGCATAATCTCCCACTCAAAGGATGTCGTGAGTTCTACAAAATTGTTAGCCATTATGGAACACAGGCTTGCCACTAGCTTGCAATTGTATTACAATTTGTCTCATACTCTCCTTTCTCTTCTTCTCTCATTTCATTGGAATTCAAAAGCTGACAGATGCACAAATATCAAGACTAAATCAAATACTAAATCAAATACTAAATCAAATACTAAATCAAATATTTTCTTTTGATGATAAACCATGCCAAAGTGGGTTTCAGAGTTGATTGGCCTAATACATGGAATGTGGCTTTACCGTGATAAGGAAATTTATAAAATAATAAGAGAAAAAATAAAGATTATGATAGATCAGTATGTTGGGAAGCTCAAATAGAATCTATTAAGATAGAAATTGTTACATTGGGCCCACTTCCTCCTACACTACAAGAAGTGATTTTCTATGATACAAAAGAAAAGGAAATAATCATGGAAGCTAAAGCATTTGGTTTGAGAGCTACTGTGCAGTGATTTGCAAGTTATTTGCAATTCCACGAAGCTACTTGTGTCAACTTCAACCCATGCTTTGCAAAAATGCTGACTGCTCTTATGAAAAGGCCCCATGTTGATTTTGGATTGAAGCTACTGAGCTGAGATTTTATGATATTATCAGAGAGCAGGATGACAACTTATATGTGTAGCCGAAGGCACTGAAGGTGCCTATCTTGGATAACCAAAGAACTATATTGGCATGCTCTGCGAAAAAGTGATTAAGGCAAGAAACTTAAGAAAGAAAGGAAGAATGGGAATCATCATCTACCACATGACTCAACAAAACAAAGATTCGAAGCCATTAGGATGAGAAGTTTGTGAAATTTCTATCTTCAATATCTATGCCGCTATCTCTTTTGAGTGGTTTTTTCAAACTTAATCATTCTTTTGGCTTTCCAAGTGATGCTGACAGAGATAAGACAAGAAATAATAGGAAAAACTATCAAATGATGGGTAAGGGAGCGATGGGAAATGTGCTTTCCAATATGAAAAATGGATGTTAAAGATCACACATTTTCTCTTGAGGTCGTAAGCAAGGATAACAAGGATAACTAATGGCAAACATAAGGCATGTCACCGAGACATTGCCATATCAGTGTGAGGTATTCAAATGTATCTTAGACATAATTCATAAGCTGCCAAGGGAGATGTCGAAGAGACCCATGGGTTTCGATGAGACTTTTTCAAATATCTCTTCGACAAAAGATTTACTAAGGTTCGAGCACAATGTCGTTGAGACTTTCCCATTTCGATGAGACTTATTCAAATGTCTCTCCAACATAATATGGTATCCTCGATACATGGTAGGAATAAAGAATCACTCTCAGAAAAAGAAAAGGCATCACGAGCTTCGAGAAGGTGTAAAATAAAGATAAATACTTACAAAGTATAATTGGCTGTGGATAGTCAACAAAATCTCAGAGATACCACCAACACATATGGGAATATACCGTCGAGGAGACATGGACCTGTCTAAGAGAGAAATACAAATGTCTCTTCGACATTTTGAAGGGAGTTATCATAGACACTTTGAGAAAATAAATGACATCATGGGCAAAGCAATTAAGGTTTCCTCAACACTATGAAGTGATTTTTACCAGTTTACGACTAATCAAGAATGCAAAATAAAGATTATATTGAGCAAACCTTGGCATATCGATGGGAGTTATTGGTAAGTCTCTTCGATAGTACAAGAAGACAAAATTATGGATGAAGGGTAAAATAAAATTCTATGTTGAATTTATTTTCAGGCTTTGGTGAAAGAGATAAAATATTATTATCATATGCCGTGAATATTTCAGAGATAATATCACTTTAGGAGAAAATAAATTTCACCGATGGTAAAAGAGGAAAATATTTTACTCGGGAATAAAGAGTGGGTATTTGTTTTTACTCAAAGAGCATTTTTATAATTGGGTAAGAAGTGAAGTTTTTAGCAAAGGGAGATTATTATTAAATTAATTTTCACGAAGATACAAAGATGAGGATTAATGTTAAAATATTTTATTTTTCCGAAGGCAATTAATTAAAACAAAGAGCTGCAATAGAGGGACGAGTAAAGGGTCATAACCCTAAAAAGATGTAATGTATATATTCCACATGAAATCAAATAAGGAGATCATTAGGAGTAGGTTAAATCATATCATTCCATTAGAGTAGGCATTAGTAAGAAGATAGGTTGCATAATCTACCCATCCATACCATATTAAAGACTTCTGCTATAATGCTTATATTTTGAAGTAATACAATGGAGCAGACTACTTATAATTCGTAATCCAATTTTAGTGTTCAATTATTGTGTCAATTTTCATGTTTATCTATTACTTTTTTGTCTCCAAAGTGGTCTTTTCAAGTTATTTAAGTCTCCAATATTTATCAGAACACATTTGCTGTTACTATGTGGATGTTTTGATTGGTTTATTGTTGATATGAATTAAAAATCCTTTCAAACAATTTACTTTAATTGGTCCCTACCCAAGGTTAACATCCTTTTAAAGAAGTTTTGATTGGTTTCCATTAACTTAAGAATTAAAGGTCCTTTCATGCTTTCACAGTAACTTGAGGGGATATTACTAGGATTATTAGAGAACACTATAATAAACATACTTGCACATTTGCACAAGGTGCAGAAATCTCAAGTGTCCAGTAATTTGAGTTAAGCTGAATAGTAGGTTTACTTATCTCACAACTCTATGTCCATTCCATAATCACCATCCATTCATTCACTCCATTCACCCAATAGGAGTAGGCACTGGTCATACTTAGGATATTGCATACAAAACACAACTCACAATCTTGAATTCTCAAATACTTTCAATGGGAAATTTTAGCTATCAAAGCTCTACAACTACTTCACCTTCACGTGCCATAGTGAGTAGATTTCCAATTTAGGAACCACATCTAATTTTAAATATGCCTTATTGTTCAGGTATATCGCCTAGGTATGGTAGATCTTGAAGAGTAGGAGGTAATCAAACTTGTTTACCTCATTCATGGGCCAAAGGTGTATTAAGAGATTGGCACCCTATTATGGTTTAAAAACACGCACTTTTGAGACTTAACAATTTCCATGGTAACTTAGATGCATACATTTTAGTTTATTTGTTAATTAGGGTTTCAATCTTTTTAGCTTAAAATCCATTTAGATTAGCTTTTCATTTGCACATCTCAATAATTTTAGCATACATCATGATTAAATATCTTGCATCATGTTAATTCAGCTTTAAAATCATGTTTCATCACACATCTCACAATGGTTTCACTAGTTTTCTTCAATAATTTCTTCAATAAAACTGGTTGAGACAAGTTCATTTATCCACAAGGATTGGGAAAGGGTCACCATTCCACATCAAAATGACACCACTCCCACAATAAGATAAGTTTCAAATGGATTAGAGTAGGTGTTTTGAAACTTTCATAGTTTAGCATGCTGGTTTTAATGGATGCTTGGTTTAATGTGCATTTGATTGATCCTATTGGATTGACGTTTAGTGACATGAATATGCTTCAATTCTTCATGGATCAAGTGTAGTCGGCCCATACTAATATGTCAGTCACAAATACAAGTTTCTTTAACTCATTTTACACCTAGCAAGTTTAATGAGCATTCTTATAGAAAAGTTGAGTTCACGAGAGCATTCAAGAGTATTCTTGAGGGTAGATCATCAAGCATTTCAGAGCAGCATTCAAGCATCAAACATCATGTCAAAGAATTCATGTATCATGTTTGTTTTTGATCTAACAATTGTGATGTATGGTTTTATGATTCAAGCTAGCATTTCATTTGAGATCTATCCTATTCAAGCAAGAGTCAAGATCTACATCCATTGGAGCCATATCATACATGTTTGCAACACTTCATTGCTAGGGTTTGGTGATTTTCAACACCATATTTTATTCATTCATCATTCTCCATTCCTATTTCATTCTATTTCAAGGTTTGATTACCAAAATGGGGTTTGACAAAGGAAAACCCCTATCCACTAACAAAACAATATTTTTCCCTCTCTTTAGTGAGTGATTTGCAGGTTTAGATTGAAGAAACATTGAAGAGAAAGATTGGATAAAGTTTTCAAAGTGCCTAAAGTTTTCAAAGTTGTCATTAAGCATTAGAGAATATTGGAGAGCGCCTACATGTTGATTTACAAAGATTCAGATCCAAAAACATGAAGAAGTAGATTGAGCAAACTGAGAAGAGAAGATTTGGATCCTAAAGTTTTAGAAAACCTAACCAGATTGATTTTCCACTTCTGGCGAATGAGTCCCACTTTTGGCCAAAATTTAGATTTTTGCAGATTCAGATACCCATTTGCCAGATTCCTATTCCTACACAAAAACCCATATTTTGGACTGATTTACCCAGCTTGGCAAATGAGTCCCAATCAACATTAAAGTCAAAATTTCCAACATTTCACACCCCCTTCCAATCATCTTCAGATTCCTAGGTGCACATAATTCATCTTACATTTTTTTATTCTATTTCATATGCATTTTTAGGTCATTTAGTTAAGGCTTGCATTGAATAAGGGTTTAACATTGCATCTTGCATTACACTTGTCTTTCCAAGTTCTTACTTGGTGGTGAACCCCTCATTAGTTTATATTTAGCCCCTAGGACAACCCTATTGCAAGATCTCCTTCTCCTTTGTATTGAGATCTTAAGGGTTTGTCCTTGAATGAGAGAGAGTGAAGATTGTCATTCTAGGTCCTAAACCCTAGAAAAGCATACAATTTTCCACCTTTCAGGTTTCATTTCAAGTGCATTTGTAAACATAAGAATCAAAATTAAAGAATATCATTTATCTTTTGTTCATTGCATTTATCTTGCATTCATTGATTATCCCTTGCATGAGCTTTACAACTTGGTGTTGTATTACTAATACTATAGTGAGATGTAGTTCAAGGCTCATGTCATTCTATGATAGCACACTCATCGTGGATCTTGGGTTATCTAGCTCTTTCACTCATAATGTTGACACTAGTTCACTAGGTATAGACCATACCCTTAACAACTCTTTACCTTCAAGTAGCATGACAAGTGTTGAAACTATGGTTGCTAGTATCCCTCAAGAAAACATAATCCAAATCCATGAAGAGTTAGAAAACCTACAACATCAAGTGAGTACTGAAAACATTTCCAACACTACTATCCCTACCATAGATAACATACACCACAAGATTGAAAGTGAACAAGGAATAGAACTTGCGCGTAACCTAGCTCAAATTTTTGGAAAACATCTTACCTCAATGATTAGTTGTGTTTGAACAATGTCCAAAGCCAAGGAGGAACTCAAATTCCTCCCCCTACAACCATTGCCTCTATTCCTACCTATATCAACCCTCAAGTTACAACAATGATGCAACCTACTAGTAATGTCTTTCCTACCTTGGGTATTTCCACTAGCAATCCTAGTACCTTTGTGGCATCTCACGTCATATCTCATACCAATTTACCTCCCATAAGCATTCCATTCACTTCCCCCTCAAACACATATACACCCCCACCATATTCACCACCATCTCAAAATAAAACCAATGATGCCATCCTTAACCAACTCTTGCAAAATGTTTCATCCCTTCAAAAGTAAATTTCCACCATAAACCAAAAACAAAATGGCCAACCTTCGTACTATGTCAAAAATCAATCCCTTATCCTTGGAGATATTGAGAATGCTGATACCATAAGGTATAGAGACTCCTAGGTTTGAGAAATATGGAGGAAAAGGAGACCCTTCTAACCATGTTTCCGCTTATAGTTCACCTTATATAGTGATTTTGTCCTTGAGGATAAGCTCTTGGCTAAGCTTTTCCCTAGGTCCTTGAAAGATACCGCTTTAGAATAGTTTTCCTCATTACCAAACTTGATTCATTCATTCAATGAACTTGTTGAGGCCTTTATTAACCATTTCCAAGTGCACATGACTCCTAAAATGAAATTAGATGATTTGATGAGATGTAAGCAAAAGGATGATGAAAAGGTTACTGACTTTATTTCACATTACCAAATGCTTTATTCCCAAATCGACATAAAGATTCTCAATCCTCACCTTCAACAGATGTTCATTGAAAACTTGCAAACTAAGATACAAGATAAGCTTGGAATGATGAAGTTTCCTTCCTTTGTACACTTGTGTACTACCCTTCGTGATTATCAAAAATTAGTTAGTAGTCATGAAACAAAACCCACCTCTAGCCATCTTGAGAAGTTTGAATTTGCAAATTAAAAAAATTACCAACCTTTTAGGAAACAAAATAAAGGCTTCCTTCAACTAAATCCCCCTCAACCAACTCAACATGTTGATACCCAAGTGGCTGCTATAAAGAAGATAAATCTTTTTACATTTGGGGATCTGGCTACACAATTTACTCCCTTACTCGACACCCTTCATAACACAATGTTACAACTTCTAGAATAGAAAATGATTTCCTTACCTCCCGTTAAAACACCTGATCCTAATAAGCCCTTCTAAACTTTAGATCAAATTCCTATTTTCATTATCATTGAAAAAATGGACATGATATGGAACATTGTAAGCATCTTAAACATCTTGTGCAAGACCTCATTGATTCTAGTCGACTTCAAATTGGAGGTGCTAATGATCAAGGAAATAAGTCCATTGCCCCTCCTAACCAAAACTTGCAAATATTTACCAACACTATGCAAAATCATAATATTTCATTTTTCAAAGCTAGTGAAACTAAGAAGAATGATGTGATGAATGTTGACACAAATGATGACATGGAAACTATTGAACAAGGTCCTATGGATACTGATAAACAAGGTCTTATGGATGATATGGTTGCGTTGATCAAAACACAACCTCGTAAGGGCCAAACTAAAAATCCTCTTGACATTGCTTTCTCATCTAAAGATATAATGAGAAATGCACCTGATGGTCCTCTTTACATAGTTGACCAAATCAATTACAAGCCCACTAATGGGATATTAATTGATCTCGTCTGTGGAGAGAATGTGATCACCAAAGAATTCTTACTTGTGCATGAACTCTATCAAGAAACATATGATAAATCGAAAGCATGGATAAAAATGCATAATGTTTTTGCTTTCCCTATGATGGGATCTATCACCCTTCCTCTAAGAGTCATACCAAAACAATTAGATGTCTTGCTCTCCATCATCTTGACGTTAGATCAATTATGTGTGAAGCTTGGTTATCCATGGCTATGCTCAATGGATTCTGTCTCGTCGGTCGTGCGTAAATGTTTAAAGTTTCCCTTTGACAATGGGATCTTTACTATGAACCATAGTGGCTTTAATCTCGTCTCTTCTCGTGGGAACTTTTCATTTGATTTCTTTTGGCCCGAGCCTATGGAACCTATTAGACCTTGTGAGGACTTCTTTTTCAAATCATATCAAAAGTTTAAGGTGAAATGCATAGAAAAACTATTCCTTAGAAACATGCCTCAGCCCATGAATGAGCCTCCTATCCTTGACGAAAGTATGATTGAACTAAAAGACCTTCCAAATAATCAAGATCAACCTAAGATAGATCCTTTACCTATCTCCTACAAATGACCAAGACACAACCAAAACAATCCTATCATGCCTCCTAAGATAAAACAAGTTTATAAAACTAAATAAAAAGTGGTTGAACAACCTCCTATGGTTCCTTCCATTCCTCCCCTTAGGGAAGAAAATAAACCTATGGTTGATAGACCCGCTCCTACACAAACAAAACTTGAAAATCCTACCAAAAGAAATAGAAATGCTAGAGAGTGTAGGCGTAGACGTCATGCTATTGCTCGAAGGTTAAATGAAGAAAACAACAAAGAAAATCAACATCCAAACTTAAGTACAAAAATAACAAGTCTCCCTCTTCGCCACAACAAAAAGATCCTATATCACAACCGCAACAAGACCTAAATCCATCTTTTTACATTATCATTCAATCGCCTCTTGTGATTAACTTAGAAGATGATGACGAGATTGGTAAAATTGATGAGGAAGTGCATAATGAGTTGAATACATTGTTTTACTCTTCTATGAGCTTAAATGACAATTCTCCTAAGAAGAGTGTTGAACTTGGTGATGACCCTAGTTCCGCACTTGTTGTTGTCCCTTTGGTTAGTTGTCTGCCTTTCATATACGATGAACAAGATTGGGATGTAGACGACCTGCTAATAGGTTGAATCACACGTGCCTTACTAGTCTTGTATTTATTTTCTCTTTCGTGTTTCTTTTATGCGATTGCATGTGCGTAATGTGATCTCCCCTGTACTATTTTGTTTGATGTATCTCTCTCTTTGTAACATTCCTCTATTTGTATCTACATTCTTCTATATTTCGTAAAGCTTTTCCTTTATTTTTTCATTTATCTTTTATTTTCCTTTTGGGGATGACACACGGTGTCAAGACATTTAGGTCTCTTCCATGTTGACCCAAACGATTTTCCTTTATTATTTTCTTTGTCTTGTGTTTTATTTTTGGGGATGACGTAAGGCATAGAGACATTTAGGTCTCTTCCATGTTTAACTAAATTTTTTTCTTTATTTTTTCACTCTTTGTGTCATTCTTCCTATTCCATGAGTATTTGGGGAATGATGACAGTTCCAAGCTCTCTAATAACATTGTAGCAAAGACATACTGACCCTGAATCCATGGATCCCTTTTGTGATTTTGGGATTTCATTTTGGGGGCAACCCCTTTTCATGACATAGCTTTATTTGGAAACATATGAATTGGCACAAGATTTCCAAATAAGCTCTCATGTCCTCTTTATTGTTAGCATTTATCATTTGCTACTTCAAAGTAATTTCTCATAGTATGGTGTTTAGCAATTTCTTTAAAGTGGGGGCATACATTGGCATTATTCTTTTTCATTTTACAACTCATGTTTCATTGTGTAGTCTTCTTACTTCATGCAATACATCTTTCTCTTTGTGGTGACATTGGGTGTGATGTCCTTGAAGAGCGTGAACTCTCTTAGCATATTATATTCCTCTTAGTGGCTTGATGCGACGCACTGCATCCCCTAAGTTGTAGATTTTCTATTATTTGATTGGTCCTCTCTTGGATACATTAGGCATAACACACTTTTCTTTCCTATGGAGCCATCTTGTTTGTTCATGGGTGGCAAGCATATGAAACTTTTCTTGCCTCATGGAATTTGTTGTTTGTGTTGTGTGGAACCTTATCAAAGTTATCAGGAGGTATAGCTTTGGTATGGTTAGCATATGGGAGCCAAACTTAGGCACAACTTCCCCATAGCCACTTGCTTGTCTGTGTGAGCACATACCGACCACATGCATATGTGTCTTGTTGGGGGCTCACCTAGTGGACAACCTAAGGTTCCACTAGCCCTTATGAACATGTGTTTGGTTTGCATAGTGGACATCATTTTATACTTGTAAACATTTTTTGGATAAAAAAATTAGATCTGATCCACATCGTGTTGGACAAACGGTCGAGGCTTGATCCACCCCCTTTTTTTCTTTCTTCTTTGTGTCTTTGGCAGTGTATGCTTGTACCTTGTTATTGCTCCTTATGTCATTTACATGTGTGTTATTTTGTGCCTATGTTGGTTTGTCATATGATCTTGATCCTAGGGGCTTGTGCAACCCTCTTGATCATTGTCATCCTATATTACTAGCATTGGTACACTTGGACCACTCTTGATGCGAGTTTGTCTATTTTAGTGCGAGTTTGATGCAAGTTCCTCCTCTCACTAAAGTGGGGGATAAATGTAGTGTATAAAATTGTATCCCTTTACATTTTCACACTTGTTTGGGCCCTCCCTACTAAAATTGGGCTTCTTTATGCCTTATTTGGTCCTATTTTACATCCACAATCCTTATTTAATGCATTTTTCCAAGGATAATCCCAACACTTAACTAATGACCAATCATAATTTAATGATTTTGGGTTGCGTGTTCCATATTTAGTGATTTGGGACTCATACACCACCTTGGGTGTATGGGTCCCACCTAAGTCTCGGGGCCTGATCCTAAATTTGGCATAGAACTTAACATTTCTTAAAATTTGTGTCCCAAGCCTAGGCTACTAGGACTCATATGCCCCAACTGGCATATGAGTCCCACTTTAGCTTGGACCTATTTTGAATTCAATTATTGGAAAGATTTTATTCTTCTAGATCTGATGTCAGCTTGTCATGTTGTAATTTCAGGAAATTTGGCATAAAAAAGTATGAATACAAGGTTATTTCACATATTTTCTTCTAGAAGTTTTACGAAGAATTCCTATAGCATTTTTATGAGATCAAGAGCATTCAAGAGAATTCAAGAGTTGATTATCAAGAATTTTGGAGCTACATTCAAGATTCAAGCATCATGTCAAAGTCATCATGAATCATGTGTGTTTTTTAGGTAACATTTGTGATGTAGGTTTTCATGATTCAAGCAAGCATTCAAATCAAGGTTCATAACATACAATCAAAAGTTAAGATCTACATTCATGCTAGCCATTTTATACAAGATTGCAAAATTTATCTCAAGGGTTTGGTGAGTTACAACATTGCATATTGTTAATCATTCCTTCATTATATTTCTATTTCATTTCAAGGTTTGATTACCAAAATGGGGTTTGACCAAGGAAAACCCCTATCCACTAACAAAATCGACATTTTTCTCTCCTTACATGTGTGATTGCAGATCTAGGTGTTTTGAGGTTTGAAGATCCTTTGAAGAAAAAGTTGTAAGATTGAAGAAAGTTTTCAAGGTTGTCAAGAACTTGTCATCTTCACAGAAATTCACCTATAGGCCAAAATTTAGAGTTTCAAACTTAGAGATCAGAAGGGAGCGAAATTACAGAAGATCACTAGAGGATACTAGAGTTTCAGCCAAACCCTAATACTAGGACTAAATCACCACCTTGGGCATATGAGTCCCAATATACCACTTTTCAGACATTTTTTGTTGATCTTGGTTTACCAGTTGCAAATTCCAGATTCATCCCGAAACCCTAAACTAAGACTGAATCGCCCATCCTGGCATATGAGTCCCAGTGTGCATCAAAATTCATAATTTCGGGATTGCAAACCTTGTTTTAGGCATCTCTAATTTTCAAGGTACTTCTTTGTTTATTCAGAGTTTGTTATTCTAGTTTTAAGTTTCATTTCCTAGGTTACATAGCTAGATTTGCATATTACATTCATCTCTTTCTTTCTAAGCATTTTCTTAGTGGTGAACCCCCTTTGTTAATCACACCCAAGGAGACCTTGTAGCAATCTCTTTTCCTAATTGGATCATTAGGTGGAGATATCTAGGGTTTCCTTGAATGAACTAAGAGCGAAATAGGAAGATGATTCCCCCCTCCTTTGGTGTTCCATCTCCTAAAAGGTGGAGCATCGTATTTCCTTTGGTTCAACCTATACCATTTTTTAATATAGTTTTATGGTGGTTTTGAGAGAATGAATTAATAAAATTAGATATTTACAAATGACACAATCATGTACAAAGTTTGTGAAATTACCAAGATAGCCTTCACCATCTCCGTTTACACATAGTGTCATATACCCATCTATATTCTATCCATTTCTACATAATTTTCCATACTATAAACATTTATTACACTATTTATGATTAGACATTAATTCCATTCATATATCTTACTACTCCAAATCCTAGGTTATTCATGCAAAAATAAATTTGAATCTTAATTTTCTTTAAATTTAGATTTGACCAACTCTTGAATATTTCACTAGCCATTGTGAGTCAACTATTACATATTTTCTTGATTTATTGCTATGTACTTTAATTTAAAGTTATTAATTGTATTTATCATTTATACTTATTATTCAAATATCATTCACATTTGAGAAACATCCTAAGAAAACTTTGATTTGGTGCTCTAAAAGGAACACCATTTACTTCAATATCATCTAGGATAGTTGCATATTTGTTTGCTTCCTTCTAATCCTATGCACAACTATAAATTTGGTCTTTGACTTAGGAGAAAGTGTAAGCTAGGGATCCACTAGCACTCTAAAGTATTATTAAATAATGTGGGTTCTCAAAGCGACGTATAAATAGTGAATTTAATGAACTTGAGAGTAAAGCTGCATACATTTTAGGACCATATATATGCATTAGAAGATATATATGATAGTTTAATTGGCCCATATTTGAAGAATCAACCTATAGGTATATTGATCTTCCATAAAATTTGATGTAAAATATAAACATATTAGACTCACTTTCAATCTTGAGATACTCCAATTTTAGTGTTACATCAATTTAATTCTTTTCCATTAAGTATAGTGCTAAGTACACTTATCTATTAAATTCAATTTCTTAGTTAAGAATAATTTAGCTATGAATTTATAATACCCACCACTCTTATTAATTACTATATTATTCGATTAGTCTAGATTGAGATTAGGGAAAATATATTCTCCTTTATGATATTTAATAATACTTATAATATATTAATGATATTATATTTGTAAATGTAACTAATTTATAAAATTTATAATATAATATAATATTTAATTTTTATTATAGATGATCCAATATTAATTCAAATAATTTGATAATTATTTTAGAAAAAAATAAAATCAATATATGATAATAAAAATCAAATGTCAAAATTTACTATTTGACTTTAAATATATCGATAATATTGTGGATTTATCCCTATACAACTAAATAGACACCACACACTTCAATACTAAAGCAATTCCCCCTTTTTTGAAATGCAACAATAAAATAGAATATCATAAATTAAATAGCCACATAACTACAAAGGAACATACCACTAGCACATGCAGTAGGAGGTGCAACAATCATGCTAATTGTAATTTATATAGAAAAATGTACAAAAATCTAAACTTATTCCTAAATATAAAGTACTTGAGATGTTAATATCTATGTAATCCAATTGTTTCATAAAATAAATCAACATACATATCTCAAATATCATATTTTAAAAAGATCTTCAATAAATTGAATGCCTTATAATTTATAAACTGAAAATACTATTATAAATAATTATGATATCTTATGTAAATTAAAATTTATGGCTTTTAATGTGTATTTTTCTATGGACAATGATTTTGGTTGTCCAAGATGCTCTAGCACTTCTAGGTTTTTTACCTAAAAGGAGAGAAATGGGCCCAAAATGCTAATGTCTACACTTAAGATTAATGTAATGAGGAATTTAATATGCCTAATTATGATGTCTAATGCAACTAACTGAAAAAGAAAGATGATTATTAATGCTAAACCTAAGAAATGCAAAGTGCTGGAAAACACAGTGATGTATGCAAAAACACCTAAGAATGCAAGTAAATGATGAAAAAATTAAACATAACTGGGGAGGTGCACCTGGAATTTGAAGTCTGATGTAGAGAGGCTTTAGAATTCTATAGAGTTGACTCGAAATTTTGACTGAGACACTTACGCCAAGCTAGGCGACTTAGTCCAGTTTCGGGTAAAATATGTCAGAATAAGAATATGCCAAATGGGTACTCAGTAATACATAAACCACTTTTTAGGCCTGGAAGTGGGACTAATTCATGAAAAATGGTGACTTACTCCACTTGGGAATTTATGAAATCTCAGGATGAGATTCTGTAGCTTTCAGTCTGCTCTTCCTTTTCTGATAGGTGTCTAGTCTAGATTATGCATAAAATGGGTTGAAATTGGTCTCCAAGCTTCAATTAGGTCTTTGTTGACTTTGATGAATTTAACGAATTGAAAACACCTTTTTGACACTTTCCTCTTTGAAAAATCTGCATGCAAGACTTGCAAACACACATGAAAAGAGGGGAAAAGGGTTAAGGGTTAGAGTATAGGGGTTTGCCTTGGTCAAACCCCACTTTGGTAATCAAACCCTAGATAATGAAATGAAATGAGAAGAGAATGATAAATAAACAACATGCAATGCCATAAACTTCAAACCCTTGATGTGTACGTCTGAAGATATGTAGTGAAGTGCTCCAATGGATGACTTGATGATGCTTAGAGTGCTTGAATGCTTGAGAATGATTAAGTGAATGAATGAGTTGCTTGAGAATGAATAGATTGATAAATGTTAAAATGAGAGGAAAAACCATTATTTATACTTGATTTTCCATTATTTCCTAAAAATAACGCACCACAGGCCGACCTCAAGGGTAAAAGAATAAAATTATGCCAGGAAATTAAAATTATTTTGATTTTTGTGCCCAGTGGGACTAAGTTGCCCTAGGTGGTGACTTGGTCCCACTAGGGAAATTTTATTGGGTACTAGAAATTAAAGTGCATTAAATAATATCTAACAAGAATATCCTCAAAAATACACATAAGTGAGGTCGGAAAGTGTATTAAGGGGTCATTTAAACATGAGAAAGAAAGGGTTGAATTAGTGGTGACAAGTCTCGAAAAGCATGAGAGTTTGTTACAACTCTTTACAACACTTTAAAATAAGACTTGGTAAGTAATAAAAAGGGGGTATTTAAATGAATTATAATAAAAGGGTCCTAGAAAAGTGTGAAAGTGGGTTACAACACTTTTACAAGACATCCTATAAGTCTTAATGATTCTCAAGGGTCCAAGACCTAATGTGAATGTGTTGGCCACATTACAACATTAAATCTAGGAAAAATCCAGCCAAAGTTCATAAGAAAGACTCAAGTGAGCGTAAAAATGTCAACTATACATTTTTTGGCAACACATTAAGCCCCCACTTTAGTGAGAGGATGAACTTGCTTCAAACTCACACTAAAGTAGCCCAACATGCACACCTAGAGGGATCCAAATGCACTCATGCCGGTAAGATGAGACAACAATAATCAAGAGGGATGATCAAGCCCCAGGATCAGGATCCCATGGAAAACCAAACATAGGCATAAAGGAACAAACATGAAAATGATGAGAAAGAATGAAAGAAAATTTCAATCATTTTTCTAGCCCGTTGTGGATCAGATCTAGGCTGTTTGTTTGGAACAAGAAATTTGTGCTCACTCTGGGGTGACATAACTCATGGTTTTCCACTGGGTGAGAAGGATTGAAAGGTGAGAAACATGTACACTCATGGTTGGTATGCACTCACACACACGCAAGTCGCTATGGGGAAAATTCATGCTTTGTAATGGGCTTTCCGCTCAACCATACTAAAGTTATACCTCTTGATAACTTTAATAAGGTGCCACAAAGGACAATGTTGTTTCGTGCTTCATGAGACAAATAAAGCTTCGTATGCTTAGAACTCATGAACAAATGCTATGGCACCATAGGCATGCAAGTTGTGTTATGCAAGGTGGCCATGTAAAATGAAAAATAAAACATGCAAAAATATGTTCAAAAGAGTCTTGTTTAGTTCATGTGAGGTCTTCAACTTAGGGAACATTGTGTCTAATATCTCCAAGAGAGGACCGATCAAAGAATAGAAGATTCGCAACTTAGGGGATGTAGTGCATCATATCAGGTCACCAAGAGGAATGCAATATGCTAAGATAGATCACACTTATGAAGGGAATCACACCCAATGTCATCCACAAAGCGACAAAACACATCGTATAAAGTAACAAGGATGCACTAAGAAACAAAAAATAAAAATGCAAAATGAATTATGCCAATGTATGCCCCCACTTTAAAGGAATTGATACACATCGTTCTGTGAGAAATTACTTTAAAGTAGCAAATGAAAAATGAAAAAAGGAAACAAGACATGAGAGCCAACTTGGAAAGCTCCTATGCCAAGTCATACGTTTTCGAGTAAGGTTGTGTCATGTGAGAAAAAGGAAAAGAAAAAGGGGTTTCCCCCAAAACGGAACACACCAAAAACATAAGGGATCTATGTATTTGGGGTCAGTATGTTCTTTGATGCAATGTTTTGATTAAAGAGCTTGGAACTATCATCATTCCCTAAATACATAGAACTAGAAGAATGACACAAAGAGAGTGAAAACAAAGAAAAAGAAAGATTTTTGTGGGTCAACATGGAAAATATATAGTATGTATCAACACTTTGCATCATCCCCAAATGGAAAACACAAGTAAAATGAAAACTAAAAGGCGAAAGAAAATGAAAAAGCTTTTGGGTCAACATGAGAGAGACATTTCTATCCCAGTGCCTTGCGTCATCCCCAAAAGGAAAACACAAGCCAAAAAAAGAAAAAGACAAGTGGAAAAGAAAAAGAGGTCCTTTGGGTCAACATGGAAGAGAATTAGGGTTTCTCAATGCTTTGCATCATCCCCAAAAGGAAAAAACAAAAGAAAAGAAAAAAGAGAAATAGAAAGAGCTTTTGGGTCAACATGGAAGAGACATGGGTGTCTCAACGCTTTGCTTCATCCCCAAAAGGAAAACACAAAACAAAAGCAAAAGGAAAAAGCAATGTATGCCATATAGAAGAATGAAGGTACAAATAGAAGAATGCCACAAAGGAGAACATCAAATGACACGTTATGGGGGATCATGATCATATGCACACAAACTCAAAATAAAAAGAAAATAAAAGAAAATAAAAGAAAAATGCAAAAGGCAAATGCAAGTCAACCATCTAACAAGTCATCCGCCTCCCAATCATGTTCGAAAGGTGGACAACTGGCTAGAGGGACAAGATCAAGGGCCGAACTAAGTGAAGTGCCAGGTTATACACTTGTTGTAGGAGATTTTTCATGTAAACTCATGGAAGAGGAAAATAATGTATTCAGATCATTATGCACCTCTTCGTGAATTTTAGTGATATCATCATCATCGTCATCTAGATTAATCACAACTGGAGGACGAATGACAATGTCCAATGACGGGTGTATTATGAGTTGTAGTTTTTGTATTGGATCATTTTGTTGTGATTGGGGAGGTGGATCGTCATGAATTGCTTCTGTCACATGTGTATTTTCATTTTCTTTGTTTTCTTCATTTTGTAGCGTGCGAGCAAGGAGACAACGTCGACGCCTACGCTCCCTATCTCTTCTATTTATTTTGATTCTATTTTGAAGTTGTGTGGGTGTAAGAGCAGGTTGATCCACCATAGGATCCTTTTCTTCCATAAGGGGAGGAACATAAGGAACCATAGGAGGTGGGTCAATCACTTTCTCTTTCACTTTATAAACTTGCTTTATATGAGGAGGCAATAAGGGGTTGTTATCATTATCATGTGGTTGTTTGGATGATGTGGGGAAGTCACAGGTGTTGGTTGAGTTTGATGGATTGGTTCTTCTTCAGGTTGCAACATTGTTTCATCTAGGATAGGAGTGTTGGAAGTGGATGGGGATATGTCGCAGAGGGACAATTCGACAATTTTCTTTGCTTTAAACTTTTGGTAAGCAATGAAAAATAAATCTTTGCAAGGCGTGATAGGTTCCATGGTCTTAGGCCAAAAGGATTCTAAGGAGAAATTTCCTTTAGAAGAAAAAGGATTAAATCCACTATGGTGAATAGTGAATATTTCATTGTCAAGCAAAAAATTTAAACATTTGTGTAGGACTGAAGTGACAACTTTCATCGAGCGAAGCCATGGATGGCCTAGCCATAGATGAAACTGATCTGATTATTGGATAATGGAGAATGTAACATCCACTATCTTAGGTCCTATATGTAATGGAAGAACGATTGATCCTATCGTAGGGCAAGAAAAACCATTATGTGTTTTGATCCATGCTCTTAGTTTGTCATAATCATCTTGATAAAGATCATGTAATACCAAAAATTCCTCAGTGATCACATTATCGCCACAGGCAGAATCTATGAGTATCCAATTAGTGGGCTTATCATAAATACGATAGGCTATGTAAAGAGGACCATTGGGAAGATTCAAAATAATATCCTTAGAAGAAAAAGTAATATCAAGAGATTTCTTAGGTTGGCCCTTATGAGGGATAATGCCTATCGCACTTACCATTTCATGTATAGGATCAATAGTAGTGGTATGTGGAATAGGATCAGAATGTTCATTAGTTGTATGAACATTCATGACATCATTGGTTTGAGTTTCACTAGCTTTGATGAATGATACATTATGTTTAGGCATCAAATTGGTAAAAAATTGCAAATTTTGATTGGGTGGGGCAACAGACGTATTGCCTTTAATGTTAACATTTGAAATGGATAGATGACCAGAATCAATGAGGTCTTGTACTATATGTTTAAGATGCTTGCACTATTCTATGTCATGTCCATTTTGTCTATGATAATGGCAATAAGCATTGGGTTGAAAGGTTGGAGGCAAAGGCTTAGTAGGATCCAGTGGTTTAACAATAGGTAAAGAAATAATTTGTTGCTACAATAGTTGGGACATGGTGTTATGAAGAGTGTATGGTAAAGGTGTAAACTGTCATTTTGGATCTCCATAACTATAAGGTATCATGGTTTTAACAACTGCTACTTGTTTTTTGACAGGTTGAGTTGGTGATTGAGGGGGATTGAACTGTAAGAACCCTTTGTTTGGTTTTTGAAATGGTTGTGAATTATTTGAAGTGCCAGGTTCAGATTTTTCAGGGTGGTTAGAAGTAGAATTTGCATCACAACTACTAAACGAATTGTGATAATCACAAAGGGTTGTACACAAGTGCATGAAAGAGGGAAATTTCATCATGGTCAATTTATCTTGAATTTGATTTTGTAAATTTTCAATGAACATCTTTTGGAGATGTGGATTAGGAATATTAACATCAATTTGGGCATAAAATGACTGATAGCGTGAGATGAAATCAATTAATTTTTCATTGAAATTTTGTTTGCATCTCATTAAGTCAACCAATGTCTTCTTGGGAGTCACATGGACTTGAAAATGACTTATGAATGCATCAACTAGTTCATTGAATGAATGAATTGAATTATTGGGTAAGGATGAAAACCACTCTAAGGAAGTGTCTTTTAAATTCCTAGGAAACAATTTGGCCAATAGTTTATCATCAAGGAAAAAGTCACCGCACAAGGCTGTGTAAGAATTAACATGATTAGTAGGATCCTCCTTCCTACCATACTTCTAAAATCTAGGCATTTCTATTCCTTGTGGCATTAGTGTTCTTAGGAGTTCCAAAGACAGTGGGTTGCTTCAGACATAATAGGTGGGTGGTCCATTCTCATTTTGGTTGATGGTGGATATTTATTTTTGCATGGAGGAGATAGTTTGGAAAAGTTGTGTGATGAGAGGGTCAGTGTAAGTGGTATGATGTGGAAGGGAAAGTAGTGATGGAGTGTATGTAGTGGTAGGGCAAGTGAATGGAATGCTAATAGATGGTATGGTGGAAGAGTAGAAAACATTTGATGCCACAAAAGAAGTAGGAATGATAGCAGGAATAGTCAAGGAAGGAATCACATTGCTAACCTATTGCATTGTGGTTGTGACTTGCAGAGTGGTGTAGGTAGGTATGGATTCTACTGTGGAAGGAGGAGTGTTAAGTCCTCCTTGACTAACCACGGCGTTCGCTGGTTGGGATGTAGAAGGAGCATGCTTTTTGTATATCTTAGCAATTTGTTTCATAAAATTTAAGCCTTCATCACTTTCAATCAGGAAATGGATATTTTCTATAGCAGGAATCATAGTGGTTGAAATTTTTTCAAGACACAAGTTTTGTTGCAAATGAGCTAAATCCTCATGAATGTTAATGACATTGTCTTGCGGGATGTAATCATTTGATGTGTCAATTTGCATGTTATTGGAAGGAACAATATTCCTAAAGGTAGGGTCCATGCCTAATGCACTATTGTCAACACCAGGAGTAGTAGCTCAAGACAACCCAAGGTCCACAATGAGTGTGTTATTGCGGGAGGCCATGAGTCGTGAACTTCTCACTAAAGTATTATTAATAGGGCACCAAACACTCATAGAAAGGCTACTAAAGGTGGGGTGGGTGCAAATGAAATGAAAACTAGGAGCAATAAAATGCTAATAACATAAATTCTGGAAACCATAACAAAAATGCAATAACAAAAAATAGAAATGCAAAAAATGCCTAGAAAATACTAGTAATTACAGTGCAAAATGTGCAGGACTAAGTCGCCCAGTGTGGCGAGTTATTCCCAGTGAGGATGTTTTTGTGATTTTTCAGAAATATTGAATGCAATTTGATGTCTTTCAGATGCATAGATGCAACTACAATATGAAAATGCAGAATATTGTTGTTTTCTGATGAAATATGATGCAAAAATGCAAGCTATATGAGCTTTTCACTAATGCAATTTTTTAAAAGCCTAGGATGCAATTTAAACAATGCAAAACCTAATGAAATGCTAATGCAAGTTAAACCTAGGATTCACTTGAAATCATAAGCAAAAATGTTCAAAAGTTGGGTTCACCAAAATGTGGACACTGATTTTGGGTGTCCAAGATGCTCTAGCACTTCTAGGTTTTTCACCTAAAAGGAGAGAAATGGGCCCAAAATGCTAATGTCTACACTCAAGATTAATGTAATGAGGAATGTAATATGCCTAATTATGATTTCTAATGCAACTATCTAAAAAAGAAAGATGATTATTGATGCTAAACCTAAGAAATGCAAAGTGCTGGAAAACACAGTGATGTATGCAAAAACACCTAAGAATGCAAGTAAATGATGACAAAATTAAACAAAACTGGAGAGGTGCACCTAGAATCTGAAGTATGATTTAGAGAGGCTTTGGAATCCTATAGAGTTGACTCGAAATGTTGACTGGGACACTTATGCCAAGCTGGGCGACTTAGTCCAGTTTCAGGTAAAATTTGCCGGAACAAGAATCTACCAAATGGGTACTTAGAAATACAGAAACCACTTTTTAGGCTTGGCAGTGGGACTAATTCATGACATATGGCAACTTAGTCCACTTAGGAATTTCTAGAATCTTGGGACAAGATTCTGTAGCTTTCGGTCTGCTCTTCCTTTTCTGACAGGTGTTCGGTCTAGATTCTACATAAAATGGGTTGAAATTGGTCTCCAAGCTTCAATTAGGTCTTTGTTGACTTTGATGACTTTGACGGATGGAAAACACCTTTCTGATACTTTCCTCTTTGAAAAATTTGCATACAAGACCTGCAAACACACATGCAAAGAGGGGAAAAAGGGTTAAGGGTTAGAGTATAGGGGTTTGCCTTGGTCAAACCCCACTTTGGAAATAAAACCCTAGATAATGAAATGAAATGAGAAGAGAATGATAAATAAACAACATGCAATGTCATAAACTTACCAAACCCTTGATGTGTAAGTTTGAAGATATGTAGTGAAGTGCTCCAATGGATGACTTGATGATGCTTAGAGTGCTTGAATGCTTGAGAATGATTAAGTGAATGAATGAGTTGCTTGAGAATGAATAGATTAATAGATGTTAAAATGAGAGGAAAAACCCTTATTTATACTTGATTTTCCATTATTTCCTGAAAATAACACATCATAGGCCAACCTTAAGGGTAAGAATAAAATCTAGCTAGGAAATTTAAATTATTTTGATTTTTGTGCCCAATGGGACTAAGTTGCCCCAGGTGGTGACTTGGTCTTACCAGGGAAATTTTGTTGGGTATCAAAAATTAAAGTGCATTAAATAACGTCTAACATGAATATCCTCAAAAATACACTTAAGTAAGGTCAGAAAGTGTATTAAGGGGCCATTTAAACATGAGAAAGGGTTGAATTAGTGATGACAAGTCTAGAATAGCATGAGTTTGTTACAACTCTTTACAACACTTTGAAATAAGACCTGGTAAGTAATAAAAAGGGGGTATTTAAATGAATTATAATAAAAGGGTCCTAGAAAAGTGTGAAAGTGGGTCACAACACTTCACAACACTTTTACAAAACATCCTAGAAGTCTTAATGATTCTCAAGGTTCCAAGACCTAATGTGAATGTGTTGGCCACATTACAACATTAAATCTAGGCAAAATCAAGCCAAATTCCATAAGAAAGACTCAAGTGAGTGTAAAAATGTCAACTATACATTTTTTTGTGACACATTATTAAACCCATAAGCTATATTGACTTAAGAGTAATAGGTTACAATGAACATATAAATTTTTTATTTATATAAAAAATTGGGTCTAAATTGTCTAGTAAATGATTTAGCTCAAGATTTGCAATGTCAAATGATTAGGGGAATTATGAGAAAGTGTTGTTAATGATGGAGGGACATGTCTCCAATGGCTAGATTTGGCCCCTACACCTATCTCCTAGCCTTCAATAGGGAAACATGGGAGAAAAGAAAGGAATGTCATGTGGAAAACAATGGGAGCTAATCATTTTCTTCAAAAAAAAAATGATATTTATTTTTAAATTTAATATTACTTATATTCATTATTTCCTCTCTCATGCAAGGAATAATAGGTAGAAATAATTACCTTCATAGCAAACACCATCCATTGAAACTACAAATTATTTTAGTTGCTTTAGCCATCACTTTGATTTCCATCCCCTACTAGAATGAAAGCTAGGTGGTTCACATAGTCATGAAAATACCCCTTGTGAAGTCATTATAGTGGATTGACTCCATAGAGCCTAATTATCATAATCTTTTAAAAATTTACAAGTTTACTTCAAAGGAGGTTGAAACTATGATCCAATTGCATAGATAATTTAACAACAATAAAAAAAATCAAGAGAACAAATCACAAAAAAAATGATAAATTGGAATGTCGAGCGCACTTCTGTTAGGAGATTATGAACAAGAAGAATTATTTGAGCGATGCAAGGGAGTAAAAAAAATCTAGACTACTATTAATTTTTATAATTACTACATAATTATATGCAAAAACATTGTCAATTATTTTTAAAATTAATTACATTCATTTGCTAAAAAAAAAAAGGAGGAAGAGAACATAATGTTATAGCATAGGAAAGGTCTTCTTAAGAAAAAAAATTAATATGAGATTTTATTAGGAGAATTAGATAAAGAAATGCATAGTTGATTGAGAAATTGGCCAAGATAAAAAAAGTCTAAAGTGATGTGTTTGAAAAGGGCACATTTGTGAACGTCCTCACATGTTGAAAAGTTACATGAATGTCCCAGCCCAAAGACAATTCTTTTTTTTTCATTTTCTAGTCATTGTAATTGTTTAGATTTGACATGGAAATGAGCAAGTCTAAACATATGTGTGAGACTAGTTTCTCATGTATTTTTTTTTGTTTTTCCAGTCATTGTAATATTTTGTTTTGATTTAGATTTGGCATAGAAAAGAGTAAGTATAAACATGAGTGTGGGGCTGGTTTCTCATTCAATATTTTCACTTTTTTGGTAAATTTTTTTTTTTTTAGATTTTTCATTAAGAGGAGAAAGTCTAAACATGGATGTGTGGGGTTGGTTGCTTGTTCAATGTTTTCACTTTTTTTTGGTCATTAATTTTTTTTTGTTTCTAGTTGGTACATGGATAAGAAAAGATCTAAATAGGAGTGTGGGACAAGTTTATAGTTCTATGTTTTTTTGGGTCACTGTAACCTTTTTTTGTTTAGACTTGGCATAGAAAGGATAAAATATAAATATTGGCGTGGGGTTGGTTTCTAATTTAATATTTTTCATTATTTTGATCATTGTAACCTTTTTTATTGTTTAGATTTGACATGGAAAAGAGTAAGTATAGACATCGGTGTGTGGAATTAGTTTCTCATTCAATATATTCACTTTTTCTAGTCATTGCAATCTTCAACCTTGTTTTTTTTTTGGTAAGAAAAAGAGGAAGTATAAACATGGATGTGTATGGTTTCTCATTTAATATTTTTTCTTTTCTAGTCATTGTAACCTCTTATTTTCTTTAGATTTGACAAGGAAAAAAGAAATTCTAAACATGGTTCTATGTGACTACTTTATTTGTCTTGGATGTATATAAAACTAGTTTTGACTAATGTTTCATCAAATTTTGTTAGAATTAGGAGTCCATATAAATAGGCACATATAAAATATTAGCAATATAAGTGCCTTATTAAACAACATGCTTAGTTGCATGCACTTGATACCTTCTACTGTTTCAAGAAAAGATGTGAATGTAAGGAATGAAAGAGTTTGAACTCATGAATTCCTCCAAATTTGTTAATTCTATTTTTTATTTGAGTGGGGCAATGGAATTGGGATAGATGTTTTTGCTACTTGCAATGCAAGTAGCTTCTGATCATCAATTTGAACTAGGATAAAATGATAACTCAAAAATTGTAATTAGATTGCCATGTCTAATGAATATACATTGATATATATACCTCTCATATATATCATAAACCAACATCAAATTTACTTCAGTAAAATAGGATTTCCTCATATCTCTATCTCTGCACCATGTTTTACTTATAGTGGTGTGGTATCATACCCACTACACAAGAGAGGTGCCCAATGCTAGGCTAGCACAAGCTAAGAGACTTAGGGTTCTGCTTGTCATCACTGTTGAGGGGTTCTATTCCATTGTTGACTTTCTATTTCCCATTGTCGGTCACTTTAAAACATCTTATGTCATTCACTATCGTCGGGTAACCAGTCCCCCACGCCTAGGTCTGAGTCTCTTAATTTTTATAAAGTTAAGTAAAGAGCCTTTTTGGCCTTTACATCCTTTGCATTTTATGACTTAGGAGTGTTTGAGCCTTTTCTATCATATCATCCTAGAGGGCCCCCTTCATTAGAACAACTTATAAGCATGTGCCTAAAAGCTTTCACTAAAGTCTTGTTGGCCATTTATCTTTATCGCTCATCCCTGATTACTTCAAGAGTGAAAGTTTCAAATAGCGATGAGCAATATTTCTTTGATTTCACTCATCGTGAATAGTTGTTGGAGCTCTTGATATCAATGTGTGATGAGCAATGTTCCTTGTATTGTTGAAGGATCACCTATCGCTAATGGATTTTGAGCCTTGAGTATTGTAATAGTGATAAGTGATGGCCTTAGGTTTTATGATCTTATCTTCATCGCTCATCACAAATGGTCATGAAACGATAAGTTTCAAAACAACGATGAGCGATGTGATGGGTTTCTCATGCATCACATATCGTGGATATTTTTTTTAAGTGATAAGTTCTATATTAGCAATATGCAATACACAATGTCACCGTGAAGATCTCCCATCACTAATTTCTTGCAAACTGTATGAGGAGAATTAGCGATGAGCAATGGCCTGATGTTTTTGTATTTTATCACTCATCGCAGATTCTTTCCAAGCCTTAAGTTTCAAAACAATGATGAGTGATGAGATTCTTTGAAAGGTTTCTTTCACTAATTTGAAAAGATATTATGTGTGATGTCTTTTATACCATTTATTTTCATGTAGGTGGAAGTGTCTTAACCTGACATCTTTGATGTATCTCTTGTCGCTAATTGGATCCAAGGTGCGAAGTTTGAATTAGCGATGTGCGATGGAAAAATGAACGTGATCAAGGATGGGTCATAGATCCAAGGGCTGAGATTTCATCTCATGGATGCTTAGATAATTGACAAAGCCGATGATGGAAAAGATGCATCAACGATAGGTAATATCTATTGCTTGGAAGAGGGAAGAATATTGAGGACATCGTAAAAAGGCAAAAAGGAAAGTAGCAAGATGAATGGAGAACTATTGTTAAAACAAGACGATCCAACAGAATAAATTTCATCAAGGTAATACTCTCATCATTGATTGCACCCTAAAATCTGGGGGAGGCCAACGATAAGCGATGAAGTATATGAGGAACCATTCTCTCCAAAATGACGGTCTTATGTACTTCGCTGATATTAATGAAGAAGCATGGATTGAGTTGGCGATGCATGTTAATTGTCAGATCGCATATCATTAATCAAGATTAAGGGAAAATGTGGCAACATTTGAGGTGGCATTGCTATTTTCTAGGAACAAGTTGCTAATGGCTGAAAAATGATGCTCATGATCGCCATAGATGAAGTTTTAAATGCTTTAAGATTGACGAACCAATTTCAAAGCCGAACTACTAAGTTATTAACTCGCTCGTGTGAGGAGTTCTTGAATCATTAATTTTTGCATGCTCCAAATTGTCTATTTAATGAAAATTGCTTGTTGTTCGTCTTCACCATATTTCAAGTCAGCAGTGAATGGGAGGTGTGGGTTAGTGAAGAAGTGTGAAGGTGTTAATTATCCCTGAGTTGAGTAGTGAACACTCTTGTCTTGGCTGAGTTAGTATCCAATTGGGCTCTTTGTTGTTCATGCTCTAGTCTGTTTAGGAATTCCTTTTCTAGTACTAGGTGCAATTGTCTGGGTTTGTAGGTGTGTTTCCCTATAGCTTTGATTCAAAGTCTTTTGAATTGTCAACTTATGTTCATTTTAGAGATGGGAAAGATTGGTGTTCCAATTCAACTCGTTAGGAAGTCTAGCCGGCTTAATGTGTTTGAGTGTTATGAGGATATGTCTGTAAATGAGCAAGTAAACAGGAATCCCTTGAGGTTTCAAAGGGTAAGAGGAGGGCTCGAGGTCACAAGAAGAAAGCAATTGTCCAAAGTACCTACAACTTGAGAAACATGACCATTCCAAAAGAAATGGTCAAGTTTAAGGGAAAGGAGTTGGCTTAGCCAGTGAAGAAGGCCTGGAAAAAAGACAAGGGCCATAGAGCCTTCTTGGGAAAACATAATTCTCCCATTGTGCTCTCTGATAGTCCTTCGGATGCTGAAGGTGACACTGACTTGGGATATGGCCAGTATCTTCTCTCTCTGGTGCCATATGGGAGCTTTGATGATGACATGGTGATGGTTCCTCCAATTTCATCGAGAACAAGGAGTGGTTGAGCATTCTCTGATGCTGACGACTCAAAATAGGTTCTTCTCCTTGTTTTTTTTTTTGATGACACCATGGTCTTTGCATAGGAGGTATTTGTTTCAATATGTCCGTGGTTGGTCTTTTACTCTTCCATGCTGATGTGGAGGTCCTCCGGCTAATATGATACAAAATATTTTTTGTTCAACATGGAGATGGCGATAATGATTAATGGTATCTTGCACATGTACATTTTGTCTATTATCCTCCCCTATTCTCAAATGATTGCATGAAACTGCCTGGGGAGTTTTTTGAGGAAGCAGTTGAAATTAGGTTTTTGAAATGAAATGAAATGAAATTGTAACTCAATCGGATGCTTGTTTCTCCCCTGTTTATAAAGGGGATTTCATGGCTGAAGTTAGAGAGTTCAGAGTTTATAAAATTTTGAGTCCAAGAAAGGTCTAGGTGAAAGCTATGCTCAAGGAGCAAATAGGATGTAAATCGATAGATTTGTGAATATAACAAAAGCTAGTCTAGGGCATAAGTTATAATATATGATGATCTTAAATATAGTTTTACAAAGAAATATCAGTAATGAAAGAGAATATTAGTTCTAAAATATTGCTCTCCTATGTATTTTCTTGCAAATTATGAATGAAATTGTTAATTATAATTTCATTTGTCTTCTATCATTTGCACTGAATGAATGGGTTTTTTTGTGCTTCAATTCAATGAGTTGATTTAATGCTAAAATGAAACCATTGGTTTGTGGGAAAAGGATATAGGATTTGGTAAGGAAGCAATGTTTTAAAACACAGAGAGTTGGGTGCTGTAAAGTAGCATTTTGATAGTTCACTGATTACTGATGTTCAATTATAGCTGTATTACTAGATGATTGTAAAGTATGACTCCATTGTTCCCTCAGATAGGGCACTGGTTTTTCTATTAGTTTATCTTGTGGTTGATTGAGCTAGTAATGAATCTAGTATGAGATTCAAAATGGAAATGAATTCATAACATACTTTAAATTACATTGCACCAGCCTTCAGTATCAGTGTATTCCCTAAAACAAATAGCAATTTCATAAGAGGTCTACCAAGCATTAGATGATGTTGGTTTCTAGAGGAAGAATTCTATGTATGGAAATTCTCTTGATCAAGTAGGGACATTATGAGCATAAATAGGATTACCCTCCTGGGTCTCATAGAGCCCGAAGAGAAGAAGTGAGGCACTAAATACTTCATTTAAGTGTTGGCCAATCCTCAACCTTGCTGATAATTGAGTTCTGGAAGATTCATAGGTAAGGAATGTGATTAAGTTTGGTTCTAGAAAAATAACCAATAGAAATGGCGACTGCGCTAGGGATTTACTTGGGAAAATATTTGCAGTACACCAATTTACCTTGATAGAGTCATAGAGCTTCTTAATACAAAGTTCTCATTGACAGTGAGTGGCAACTCTGAAGAACTTTGTACTAGTGAAAATATTGAAGGACAAGGAATCTTAAAGTAAAATCAATTGATGGAAGCAACTTCATATGATTTAAGTTTGATCCTCTACAAAGGAGGTGGTGACTCTATGCAAAGAACTTGATATAGTGTGATATTTGACAATATACCCAGGTTTTTTCCCCTTGTTTTGACTTAAAAGAAGAATTAATTGTGTATGAAAGCCATTTTAGAAATATGGAAGAAATACTTTATTCCTAATTAAGTGGGTTAAAGCACTAAGGAATGGAATAATGACAGTTATTTTGCATACATCTGAGTTGAAATCTGTAATATCTAAATGGAATGGAAGAAGTATGCTTATTTCTTTAATGTGCCTTTTAAAGGTGTTAAGGCACAAAATACATTTTAGCTGGGCATTTACCATAGGGTTAACATTTGAAGAATGAATAAAGATACATTAGAAATGTACCGTTCCCCTGTATTCTCTGGTAAAATATCAAATACAAATATGCCGGTCATGCAATCCCTAGAATACCCTCAAAGGAAATTCTCTATTGAGAGATATAAGTCTTTGAGCTTTGGAGGTATCAAAGGTTTCCCTAACAGGATTCCTAATGATATTAGGAAACAATTTCCAATATTTATAGGAAAAAAATTTGAGTCAGC
>VDFB02000010.1:8594857-8711131 GCA_007258455.2 Sequoia sempervirens | reverse complement strand
AAATGAAAGGCCACCAAGGTTACAAGATTACCCTTACCATACTAATTGGAACAATGGAAAGCTAGTTCACAACAACCAGAGAAATGTTCAAGCACAAGGTACACCTGACCCATTGGAGAAACACTCTACAAATGTCACTGAGGATTTACCATGGTGCATGGTATGTCAATTACCTCATTCACCACAATAGTGTGCTATGGAAAAATCTGTAGAGGAGTCACAAGATGATCAAGGAGATTATGATCCCCCTCAAGATCAGGATGAAATAGTAAATGTACTAATGACTACATCAGATTTTTCCTGTGATGATTATTCTTTTGATGATGAGTCTTGCAGAGGTGACATTGATATGCAAAGAAAATAAGTAGATGCACACCATCAACAAGTATTCTTAGATGAAGAGAGAGATAATGATTTCCATGTTTATAATCTTGAAGTAGGTAATATTTGTCTCAGAAGACCCTCAAATGAAGAAATTGAAAACATGATAGCTGTAGTGGCTAATCGAGCAATGAGTACCTATCATCTAAGAAATAGAGTTGTGAATGGTGATCAAGGTAAACCTGGAAGCATGTTCATTAAAGAGAAGAAAGTAGATGACAAGGGGACCAAAACATAAATCAAGAAGGATGTGAAAAAACCCAAAGAAAGTAAAGTAGCTAGAATTTGGGCTAAAAAAGGTGATAAGGCCAAGATAGACAGTGAAGCCATTTCCCCAACTATGAAGGCTAAAGAGCAGGAGCATGTTACCGAAAAGTGTGAGAAACAAACTGATAAAATGATGGACAAGGAAGTAGTCTTTCCTGAATTACCAAGATATAATCCTGTGGATATGTCTCAAGTGTTGTCCCAAGTCAAGGTTACAGTCCCATTATTGGAAATGATGCGGATTGATGAACATAAAAGTAAGGCAATTTCCCTCATTAATGGTGTAGCTACAACCTCTAGTGACAAATTGGTGGTTGATCCACCCAAAGTGATAAAAATTAAGAGAAGAGTGATAAAGCAAAAGGAATGGTTAATGAAAAATCCTGAGATATACTTCGGAACCACAATTATTGCAAGCTCAAGTCATATTAATCCATTTTTCCTAAGTTTGATCATTGATGGAAAATTGTTAAAAAACTGCATGATTGATTCAAGGGCCTCAAACAATGTGATGCCAGTGAAAATCATGGAGGAAATGGGTTTGAAAATTGATAGAACTTATGGAAAGTGTTTTTCTATGAACTCAAGAGAAGTACCTGTCATAGGAGTGATTAATAGATTTCATTACAAGCTTGCATCATTCCCCGAGAAGGAGTTGTACATGAGTATCACAGTGGTGGATATCCCACCAAATTATGGGATGTTGTTGTCAAGTCAGTGGAGTGAATCTATGGGTGGAAGCATTCAATGTGATTTATCATTTTCTACATTTTCCATTAACCAAAAGGATGTCAAAATTTCTAGGGAACCAAGAGCCCGTCACATGATTGAATATGTAGAGGAGCCAAAAGAACCAGTGATAATCAACTTTGTGGATATTGGTTTGGAAAATTTTTGGGTTGAAGAATTGAAACAAGAGGAAGAAGTTAACCCTGCACCAATTGATAGAGAGGTCCTATATGCACCATAATGAGATGCTCTCTAGACTATGTACTTTGATGGAGCCTATTCCAAGGAAGGCTCGGGTGCAGGAGTTGTCCTTATTTCCCCACAAGGTAAAACATTCAAATACTCTTTCCTGTTGAAATTTTCCTGTACAAATAATGTGGCCGAATATGAGGCTTTGTTGCTTGGTCTAAAGATAGCTTCAAAGCATGACATTAAAATGTTAAAAGTATTGGGTGATTCTGAACTAGTTGTATCCCAAGTCAGGTCTAAATTTTCTTCCAAAAATAGAAGACTTAAGCAGTATAGGAATGCTGTTTGGGATACCATAGAAGATTTTGATGCTTTTAATATTGATTGGCTAGAAAGGGAAAATAATGTGAGGGTAGATTTGTTGGAAAAAATTGCTATCAAACTAGATGATGTCACTTTTGATGGAATTTCAAAAATAGAGGTGGAAACCCGACCTACAATGCTTGACAATATTTGCAACTGGCAAGTATTTGATGATGATAATGATATCTTGAAATTTTTGCACTGTATTGATCAATATGAAAGCCAACAAATTGAATTTAGTGCATTGGTGGTGGAAGTAGATGGTAAAGAAACATTGTTTGGGAATGAAGTAATCCAACTAAAAACCAATAAGATTCCCAAAGGATTGGTTGCATTGGAGAGGGTCTTTGATGGCCCTGATAAAAAAAATGTTAAACAAACATCTTCCCACAAGGAAGATTTGGAAGAAATTAATTTGGGAAGTGAAAACTCTCCCAAAAAGGTATATATACGAAAGAAAATGAAACCACATGTTAGAACCATGTTGATTTCCCTATTAAGAAAGTATAGAAATGTGTTTTCCTGGTCATACAATGAACTAAAAGCTTATAGGGAAGATCTGATTCAACATGAAATCCCTTTGAAGACTAATGTAAAGCCTTTTAGGCAGAAGCAAAGACCAATAAATCCCACATTGCAGCCCAAAATGCGAGAGGAACTCACAAAGTTAAGGGATGCTGGAATTATTAAGCCTATAAGGCATTCTTCATGGGTTTCTAACTTGGTTCCAGTCAGGAAAAAGAATGGTGACCTGAGGCTCTGTGTAGATTTAGGAATTTAAATGTAGCATCCTTGAAAGACAATTACCCACTGCCTAATATGGAGGCTATGTTGTAAAAGGCGATGGGTGTGAATTGTTATCAAAGATGGATGGGTTCTTAGGCTATAACTAGGTCATAGTGAAGGAATCTGAACAATATAAGATTGCATTCACTACACCATGGGGAACCTATGTGTATGTGAGAATTCCATTTGGCCTGATCAATGCTGGTGCAACATTTCAAAGAGCCATGGATGTGGCCTTTGCTAATTTTATTGATTTATTCCTAGCTATATACCAAGATGATTTGACTGCACATATCAAGAAGGAAGAAGATCATTGTTCACATTTGGAGAAGATAGTTATTAGAGCTTTGGAATATGGGATTTCCTTGAATCCTAAGAAATTTGCTTTTGAGGTCAAGGAAGGTAAGCTCTTAGGGCATATTGTCTCTAAATATGGGGTTAGGATTGACCCTGAATGTGTGATAGCAATAGACAAGATCCCACTACCTAGAAATGTGAAGGGAATCCAATCTTTCTTTGGGAAAATTAATTTTGTTAGAAGATTTGTCACTAACTTTGCTTAAATTGTTAGCCCTATCTCTAAAATGCTGAAGAAAGGAGAAAAGGTAGTATGGAAAGAAGAACCAACAAAGGCTTTCCAAGCTATAAAGGATTCCATCAAGGAGGCTCCTGTGCTCAAGTCCCTTGATTATTCAAAGCCATTTCAACTGTTCACTTTTACTTCATTCCATACTGTGGCAGGAGTATTATTGCAGAAGAATGATGAAGGCTTTGAACAACCTATTGCTTTCTTTAGCAAGTCTTTGTAGGCCACTGAGCTTAAATATGATGGGCCACATAAAAGAAAGCCTATGCCTTGGTTAAGGCTGTAAAGAACTTTAGGACATACTTGATGGGAGCAACTGTGGTAGCATATGTCCCAAATGTAGCAGTCAAAGATATTTTTACCCAACAAGAGACCATAGGGAGAAGATGCAGATGGATCAATAGGATCCAAGAGTTTAATATTGATGTGCAAATTGAAAAATTGGTAAGAGGCCAAGGTTTGGCTAAGTTGATGGCTGAAACCAACTTAGAAGCAAACCAGATAAACCAAGTAGAACATGAAAATGTTGCACCCTTATGTGATATGCAGACTTGTGGATGGTACAGAAGGATTGTGGAATACTTGCAAACTATGCAATGCCCTGAAGGAATGCCTAATAATGAGAGAACTCTAAAACTGTAGGCTTTCAAATACATCATTATTGATGGTGAACTATGGTGGAGAAGCTCAGAGGGTGTATTGTTGAGATGTGTATATGGAGATCAAGCTGAGGAACTTCTAAATGAAATGCATAATGGAGCATGCAGAGGTCACTACATGGAAAAGACCACTACTCACAAGATACTAAGAGTAGGATTCTGGTGGCCAACTATATTTAAATATGCTCATAGATTGTCAAGAAGTGTGATGCATCCTAGAGATTCACTGGTAAATTGAAATTCTCAGGTAATCTTCCTCTTAGACCCATTTCAGTGCAGGCTCCTTTCCAACAATGGGGCATTGATTTTATTGGGGAAATGTCAGTGAAATCTAGTGAGGAACACTCCTGGATACTTGTTGCAATATATTACTTTACGAAGTGGGTAGAAGCAATTCCCACCAAGAAAGCAACACGTAGAGTAGTAATTGATTTTTTGATGAATAACATATTGAGTAGATTTGGATTCCCACAAAAGATCATCTCTGATAATGCCATGTGCTTCAGGTCAAAGGAGTTTACTGATTTTTGTAATAAGCATGGAATAAGTATCTCCTATTCATCTCCCTATCATCCTCAAGGGAATGGACAAGCATAATCTAGCAACAAGAGTTTGATGAAGATTATCAAACAAGTAATTGAAAAGAACAAAAAGGGATGGGATTTGAAATTGCAGCTTGCACTGTGGGATGATAGGACTATTTTTAAAAAGGTTATTGGACAATCCCCATTTAATCTTGTGTATGGTGTAGAAGCAAGGATACCTCATAATAAATTGTTAAAAATGTACGTTTGTTCAAGAGTATGACACAAATGTTTGTGACGAGATGCAACAAAGAATGGAGTTAGCTGAGCTTAATGAAACTAGAAGAGAAGCTCATAAAAGAAATGAAAAATTGTAGCTTCAAGTCAATAATCTGTATGATAAGAAGGCCATTGAAAGAAAATTTGAAGTGGGATGCATGGTCTTGATGTGGGATGCAAGGATGGAAGACAAAGGAAAACATAGGAAATTTGATCCTCTGTGGCTTAGCCCATACTTGATTGTAGATACACATGGAGAGGATTCATATTTCTTGCAATCCTTGACAGGTGAAATTCTATAGCTGCAAGTACATGGATAGTTCTTGAAGCCCTATTTCTCTTGAAATAGGTTATTTTCCATGTACATTGTATAGTCTTGTTATTAGTGTACATAGGTTTGGTGTGTTTGATTTTGGTTGCTGGTGGCACTCTCAAATTTGCAAAATTTGAAGTGCCCCTATTAAAATTTTTTCCTTTGCACATTCTAAAGTGCACCTAAGAATCTGCCTAAGTGACCTACTTTGGAAGGTCATAATTTGGAGCCTATTGATTTTCATGCAAAACCTCTTTGTGGAATCACTCATATGACATATGTGAGCATGCATGTCAATTTGCAGCTTCCCATGATGAGTTTTGATAGTGTTTTGAAAGGCGAAGCTGGAGGGTTTTGACACTTTTCTGTTGTTTGCAAACTCTCAGTTTTGCGAAGTGGCCTCCCGTTTGAGCTTGTATTTTGCAACTGGATGATTGACATGACGAATGGGTTATTTCTCTCCATTTTGCATAAATTCATGTACTTCTTGGTCTAGTTTCAGAGCCTCATGATCTGATTTTCTATTTTTACTAGGCCAAAAGCAAATGCAATTTGTTCAGTTTTGCACTTGCATTTTTTGAAACTCTTCAAAGAGGTCAACTTTGACCTTCAATATCTTTTGATGGATGATGATTCAAGCAAATCCCTGTTGCACACGTGTTTAGTGTACCTAAATGATCTACTGTTCCCAGTGGAAACTTGCCAAGAGTTGATTTGGTATTTTCAAAATGGTGACTTTCGTGAGTTTTAATTGGTTCTGAACAAGCACATTTGCAGAAAAGTTCAACTTAGCAGCTTTGTTGATTAATATCTTTCACCTCAAGATTCCTTTTCTAAGCCGTTTGTTGCACTGCATTCTTGGATCAAATGGCTACGGGCCTGTTCAGTTTCACACCTCCAGAATAAGTTCTGATGGGTTATTTAATTACTTTTTGATCACAACATGGCCAAAAATAGTGTTCAAGAAAGTGTCAAAATTTGCAATTATAATGACGACCCATTTCTTGTTTTGGTCTAAAATGTCTACATTTCCATTTTCATCAAGGTTAGAGGTCATTTGATACATTATTTTAATGTACTTTTGTCACGACTAACACACCCCGAGGGCCAGTTTACTGTTGTCAATAGTTTTGCACCCTGTTGAATGTAGTATTCAACAAACTACTGAAACATGGAAACCTTCTTCAGATGTGGGTGATCTGAATGATGAATTCTATTCTAAAATAGCCTTTGAGGAAAGGGATAAAAGATGACTAAACATAAAAACCTATTTCTAACAGATGACTTTTTGAACCTAATAATGATTTAATGATGGTTATGATCTCTTCCTCACAAACAGTTTTCAGAAAGATGCAATATTTCACAACTTCTCAAGAACAATTGATACATAAATGATTTGCATGAAGACTCGACTTGAAGCACAATATGCAACCTGTATTTTTGAACTTTCTACATTAAGAATTATAGTTTAAGGACAAAACAAGGATTCTGTAAACAAAAATCACAAGATAAAATCAAACTAAAACTGTAAATGGACACAGAAATGAGAAGTAGGAATGTTGTCTTTATTCAACTGAAGGAGAATGCCATAATCTGAAATGAGTACAATAATGTGTTCACAAACTGAAAAAATTGCGTATGAGCAGGAACTCTGATCTGAACTGAACTACTGAGAGAGGAGAGCTAAAAGACTAAGTCTATCAAAACATAGCTCTCCAGAAACCCTAATCCGAGCTCAGAAAACAGCTCAAGAAAAAGGGCTTCAAACTGCCTCAAAAACTGCATAAAAGTAGAAAAAAGCACAATGCTTTTATGATCACACTGTCAAGCCTCTAAAAATAGGCTAATCTTGCTTTAAAAGCTCAAAAATCATCTTATCTCTCCAAGATAGGTCTGAAATCCGACCAAGGGAAAAGCCAACAAAAATCTACTAAAAAATAGCAAGAAATCACAAAGCAATTTATAAAATATCGCTTTACGATTCTGCTTTACAAGATGCATATTTTCACAATTTGTTATTTTTTGCAATTAAAGATTTAGAATCTTTTGCAAAAGAAAAACTCCTTATCTCTCCATTACAACATTTTGATTTTCTCAAAAATCATAAAAAAAAACACATCATTATCTCTTCTCATCACCTCAATTCCCATTGATTTCTCTAAAATCAATTAAATAAGAACCCTAAAACATAACCAACAAAACCTAATCTTAGGTCATAAAGCAACCACTATTCACCCTTAATTGATTTCTCTCAAAACAATGACATAAGGTATCCAAGCTCCCATATTTCACTAAGGCACAAAATAAGTCTTAAAGACTTAATATGTCAACCTAGGCACCTAATCTCAATCACCCTCAAATATATTAAACTTTAGACTTTGAATAAAAAATAATGAAATGATAACCCCATCCGAATTTCCCATGTGCTTATTGACAAATGAAAAATTCTAGACAACTATAGTGTTGGGTCGAATTAGGGCATGCACAAAAGAAGTCAAACCCTAATATGATTCATTTCACAATGATCATTTGGAAAAAACATGAGCTCTGCCTGAGAGAAACCCGCCACCATGATTAGGTTGAATTCGAGCTCGTGTGCCTTAGAAATCATCTCCATGCTCTTCAGTGGTCGAGCTTCAGTGGGTAAGCTTTATTTTTCTTTGTATTGAAGCTTCTTTTTCCTTCATTTTGGAAAATCAGAAGACTTAAGGCCGCGACCTGTCATGCTCTCCTCTGACTTTGCTTTGCACTTTGCTTTACCTTGGCCGATATGAGCTCACATTCAATTGAAGGCTCTATGAGAGAGCTCGCCTTGCATTTTTTCTTTGTCTACTATGCATGAGGTAACTTCCTGTCATAGTTTTTCATAGCTTCTCATTCTATTCATTATGGCTTTATAGCCGCGGCTAACACAACTTTTACCTCTTGGTCTTGCATTTTCTGTGCTCATATCCATTATTTGATGCTCCGTTCTCACTATGAAAGCTTGGCCATCACTTTAAGAGCTTGGACCCTTGGCATTTGAAAGCTATTTGAAACTTCTGGCCGCAGCTAGAGTGCTCCATCAGAAATATAAATTGGTAATTTTCCTTTGCTACACATTTGTTCTCTGGAGACTTAAAGAGTTTCTTTTTAATCATGAATTTTTGGCCATATTCAGGCCGCGCCAGATGTGTATTGTAGAAAGCATTTCTTTGAGTTTTGGGCTCGACCCAGAACAAGAATCTCTTCATTTGTCTTTCTGAAGATAAACCCGCTTGTGGGTACTTAAAACTTCTGAATAAAAATGTATTGTCTTTATTCAGAAGCTTGGCTCAACACAGGAAATTCGCATTTTGATGTATTTAGCTATTTTATGTATAAACCCATATGGGTTATCTCCATTATTGCATTTTGTATATTTGAAAGTAACCCCTTAATGCGGGTATCCTGTATATTCCTTTTATCTCCTCTGCATTCTGAAACCCCAACATGGGTATTTGATGTTTGTCTTTACTTGCCTTCAGAAATGAAAACTCATGGTGAGAATAACAAAAAAAAAAAAATCTGTGTGTTTATCTATATTTAGTCTCATGGGTTCGACTAAAATGACCAGTGATGCTTTGCTTGATATTGGTGTTTCTATGCCTGTTAATTTCCTCCATACAAATGCTTGACAGTGAGAAGGAAACTAGGCATTTGACTGGAAACTCTCATATGACAAAATACTCAATTTGCTGTTCTGAAAAACACATCCATATGAGTAAATTAGAAATACTAGAAATCTGATTCACATGATATTTTCACTTCTCAGCCTTCCTTATAGAAATGTTGTATAAATTCTGATCTTTAACAAGACTTCCTCTTAGACATTTGAATGAACACTGATACTCTCCATTTTTGAAGCTCATTCGTAGTATTGAAAAACTACTCTCTGTGTAAAAATCTGAGCCTCTTTAAATCATTCAAATTCCTTCTTGAATCTGCATTCTGCATTACTTGAACATTGAACTCATGCTACTTCCCCTGAGATAGAACTTGTCATGGTTGAGACCTCAAATCACAATTGAATCTAAAGCAAACTCCTGCTTTTCTGTTTTTTCACTTATGCAAAACTTTTAGCTGAAACATTGAGTCATAATGGACTGCACTTAGTTATCTGTTCTTATGCATAACTGACACCTCATAAACTCCTTCTGGAAATAAACTGCTTGCTCCTTCCTTATTATTGTGGAATGATCACTTTGTTATTACACTCATAATGTTGTATTTGTTTTTACTAGCCAACAGTAACTGATGATTCACTTAACCCTTGTATGCATTGTCTGTGTTCGTACTCAGCTGTAACATGGTACTCTTCATGCATTTTTATGTTTCACTTAATAAACTTCTTTCAAAGCTGTTTTATTGCATGATAAAAATTAAGAAAAACCATTAAGGCATAATGTATGCCCGTTCACTATCCTTGACTGTGAATAGAATGAATTGATACACTGAAACTTACATGACATATATGATTATGATACGCACCGAACATGAACTTATTTAAAAAATATCTGATGTAAATGCACTCAGTTGAATTCCTTAAGTGAACTAAATTCACTGTTCACATGTAGCCTTCAGAAAGTATAACCTGATCGTTATGAATGTACAATTGATTTAGTTGCTTGATGGATAACTCTGTTTTTACTCCTTCAGTTGTATTTCACTTTCACTTGATGAATATGATGATGTATCTTTAAATTCAGCCCATTTGAATAGGGCAGCATGCCGAGCTCAACCCTTGTGGGAGCCCATTTTTCTCCACATGCTTGGTCTTCGAATAGTGTTTAGCTTCGTGACTTTACCTATACCTGCACAAGGAAACAAACATTGTTAGCATAAAAACAGAACAGGTTGATCATGATATTATTATTTCTTCTTTAGCTCATTTCTTTCGTAGTGCACTTGATTGATTGTGTCAATTCATAGTTAATAGTAGGCTGTACTATTGTGGGTGCTTCATATAGGTTACATCATAATCAGAGCCACTGACACCCCTTCTTTCTCTCTTTCAGGTCGACGGAGCTCGAAAAGGAAAAGGGTGCACCATTCAGCATCAAACGTCGATAATCAGGCAATGATGATTATGTCGTCACCTATATATTTTACTTTCTGCATCTTTAGTAGTGCAATGTGCTGTTATAAATGTATTGTAATAGTCACATCCACGACTTGTGTGGATCTTTGATTTCAATTCTTACTTTTCATTTGAAAAGAAAAATGCATTTAAATGCAATGTTGTAATATCATTTTGATTGTCGAAATCAAATGAAGCCTTGTAAAAAATGAGTTTCTTCATGAAATAAAAGAAAGCATCTGAAATGCTATTTGCTCATTTGTTCAATTCTGTATTTTTGTCATTTTGGAATATTGGCACAACACTCTGAAAACTCTACCTCCTCTTTAAAATCATAACTGTTACTCAATGAATAATGATAAAAAAATATGAATGCCGGTATTGGCATGGTGTGATGGTTTATAGGTGGCATTGTTGTTCTTGCCACCAAGGTTCAAACCCCGTTGGGGTGGTATTGTTGAATGGTTGTATCCGGTTCATAGCTCCGGTCAAAAGCGTTTACCCCTTGAATAAAAAAAAATGATAAAAAACTATGAAACAACATTTGAACTTAAGTGCAATTCCACCTTATGATAAATAACATTCAGCCGGCTTCACCAATTGAGCTGAGGCGAAAAATTAGTAACATTTACAAAGGAGGTACCTGAATTTTAAGGGATGGGAAAAATTGGAGGAAATGGGTTTTCTCTAAATAATTGGTTATGTCTGCACACAAAAAATCACGGCTCTAGGTGTCCTAGTTTTCTTGCAATAAATTTCTCCGTTTTGGCTTACAAGCGAAATGAAATTTTTGCCTAGTTCTAATGTTTTAAATGTTTATATTTAAAACATTTTGAAATATTTTAAAATGATTTTAGGGCATTAATCTCTTCAACATTTGAATAGGAGGCAAAAGGAATTTTAATTCTTTTATCCCATTGGTTGGAAGCTCTCAAACAAACTTTGAAAAGCTTCAAAGTTTTCACGACATCGCTCATTGTAGCTTCTGGGAAAAAATGACAATCCAAACCAGCGATGCTTGGTGCTTGAGCGATGAGTTTCAATTTGACAGGGTATGGAGATCCATCAAATCCCAGTAAAAGAGGTGAGATATGAGGTATGAGAGACCCGCAAAAACGTGCTTCAAATCTGACGGGAAGACAACGCATTTTGGAATGTGGTTGGTATCAAATAAATTAAAATTCAAACTTGCACTATGAGAAGAGATTTAAAGAACAAGAAAAAGTGCCTGAACAAGTCTGAAAGCCATATTTAAAATGCAAACACCTTGGCTATTGATGCGCTAAATCAACGATGAGGGAGTATCCACTGCACATATTTTTTAGAAAGGGGTTTTGATATTCCAAAGCATCTTCAATGTGGGTACCTGGAATTGCTGTAGAAACATCTTGGTTCAAGGCCAATAGGTTTTTTACAACAAAAGCATGAAGGTGAACAAAGTTTTCATGAGAGAAATTTTTTTTCACCAACAAAGTTAAAAAATGGATAGTGGAATGTGAATGTTTACGGTGCAACGAACAAAGGAAGGGTAACTTTTATTACTGATGAAAGTTTGTTTTCCTGGCAAGAGATAGATTAATTTTGTGGAAAATATTCTATTGCAAGTGGAGGTGCAAATTTAACTACCTGGGGGTGTCAGTGAAATTTAAATTTATTCTGAAATGAAGGCCAAATAAAATGTAATTTTCCAATAAGCCTGAAGCTTGTTTTCTCCTTAATGTATAAAAAGGAATTCAGGGCTATTGGGCAGGGTCTTTTGTCAAATTATGGATTTGGAAAATGCATAGTGAGAACACAAAAATACATTATGAGTTTGTAGCTTAGGCTTTGGGTTAGATGAGTAAATTTTGTCAATTATGTGGCTTTAGAGCATACGTGCATATAAATGCTAATCTCTCGAGCCTGTTGTCTCTCTATTTTGATATTGTGCATGAATTATTAATGGATTTGGATCAATGATTTGTTGGTTAATTGTCTTAATCTCTCACTCTGACATATGATTTAATTTCTACTATGATCTAATGAATGAGTTAAATGCTTTAGTTAAGTCATTGATTCATGCTTGTGTCATTTGGATTTGGTAAGTAGTGATAGGAGTTTGGGTGTTAATCTGTAAATTGTAAGGCAATTGCAAAGATTATGGATGTTTGGAATTAAATCTGCCTTGTAGTTCAATTTGCTTTGTTTTGACTCCATGCCCTAAGATATGGCACTAATCTTAAAGTGTTGAATGCATTTCCTGTGCTTTTGGTATTTTATTTGAGAAAATCATTCTTAAATATACATTCCAATTGACCTACCTTTGTTTTATGGGAATTCTTAGCTTTTAGTTGTTTAATCTTTGAAGGAATTGCCAACTTCTTTAAAGATTTCATCTATTCAACAATAGATGAGAATATATCTGCTTAATATGCAACGTATGTTGAAGTATTGTTAAAGAGTGTTGTAAATACATTGTGGGATCACCCTCCCAGGTTTTACAGAGCAAGAAGTGTAGGAGGAAAGCTTAATGGATTTCTCTCGTTCATTGGCCCATCCTCTTTGAGGTTGCTGACTATTGGAATTGGAAAATCCATAGGCTACCCTGAAGATCTGGTTGGATTTTAAAAGAACCAACAGTTGCATCTGCTTGCCCTGTCCTGTCAAGTTCCTGGTTTTTTGTTTCTCTGTGTCAGTTTGCTTCGAGAGATCTCAATTCTCACCATACCCACTAGGGGCATGTGTCCTCAAGCATGAGCCATTGGTGGAGCTTCTTAAAGTTTTGAAAAAATTATGTGTTGGCTCCTTACCTGGTCCTATTTTATTGCCTCTATGCCCCAGGGTACAGTTTAGGGTTTTTTTTTTTAAAATCCCTCATTTCAAATTTTATGGTCTTAAAACCTTGGGAATTCTAATGCATTGTTGACTCATTGTACTCCCAGTACCAGTCATCTTAGTTACATCTTGAGCCATCAGAATCATTGTTATTATCGACCCTTGGGTCTACGTTTGATGGTCGCCGGGCACATTCCTAACGTTTTAATTTTCCTATGGTTGGGTGGAAATATTTCATGTTAAAAGACTTAAGTCTTAAGTCTATACTTCCGAGGGTTAAGTCCCATTGACCTAGTCAGGTCCCCATCTTTAAAACTAACCTTTTATGCATGTGCAGATGTTTCTAGCTATCATATCAAAGGATTAAATCCTAGTTGCTCCCCGCCAGCCTCGTGAGATTAAAATAATGGTTTATTAAAAGTAGTAGGGTCAGCGAGCTATTGACATGTGTACCATTGTGGGTGTGGGGCCTAGTCTCCACTATTGAACCTAACACTTTAAGGTTTCAATCCAACAGATAAGATACAACGCTGAGATTAAATCTCAACCATCCCCCTCTCACCTTGTGGGATTAAAATAATGCTTTATTAAAAGTAGCAGGGTCAGCAGGTTGTTGCCATGTGGATTCTCCTGTCGATTGAAAAGAGAGAAGGTGGAGCCCACATAACTAGTGAGTGGATATCTAGTTGATAGAATTTCATTGGCTGATGGATCAGTGAATGATGGCGATGAAAATTCAAATCTTGTTGAATCAATCTAAGTCGTTTAATGTGCTATCTCACCAGGAGATCAATGGCTAATATTCAAAGTTGAAGATGTAAACATAAGAGTTGTTAATGCTTCGCGCGAGTGAGTAGTAATGACAAAAATGACTTCCAAAGCTACCCAATCTTACCCAGAATACAGATAAATGGTTGGTTTTCATATAATTGAGAGTTGCAAACAAATTTGGAGTGCACAAGAGATTGAGAAAAAGCATTTTCAGAATTCAGCGTGGTCAAGATTAGGGTTTCTTGCGAGTAAAAATCTATAAATAAAACAAATGCAATCTTCTTTGCTTTATTCAAACTATCTAGAATTAGGGTTAATATTCACTGTGTTTTAAGTTGAATTGGCTTTTGTGCTTTTTTATGGTTTCCATTTTCTTTAAAGAGTCAAAATCTTGTGAAACCCTTTGTAATTGTACCTTTGAGCTGAGCCCTAGGTTTCAAATTGAAAAGCTAGGTTTTGAACCTTTCTGTGCTAAAACCCAAGATTAGTTTGAACATACCTCGCTACCAATGGTGCCTAAAGCACAGGTTTCCACTTTTGAAACCGCACCCAAACCTCTCTCCCAGGACATTGTTGACCAACTGAAACCCTCCACCAACAAAAAGGTTGAAGGAAGGGATTTGTTTTATGGCACTATAATTAAGGAAGGGTTAATGGAAAAGAAATGTTTCATTAAGGATACCGAGTTACCCTTTATTGGATGGAAATTGTTCCAACACTGGTTCAGAAACATAAATCTTGGGGTTCCTGCTTGTAACCCTTGGAGATTGGACATGGGAAAGGTAGTTGTCCCCAATGTGTACATGGATGTAGACCTGCTGGAAGATATTACTGCAAGGTATGAGCCTGTTTCCAGAGTGGTCAGGGAATTTGATAGTGTTGAGATGTTAAGGATAACTAGAGAATAAATTTCTGAGATCTTCAAGCTGCATGAGTGGAACAAGGATATGATCCCTATTGATCTTGATGTCTTTAGAAAGGAATATGAGAATACCAGGGTGTTGCTTAGAACAACAATGTTACCTATGCACACTGCAAGTACTGGGGTTGGGAAGAATAGGAAACAAATAAGGATTGGTAAAGATGAGTTAGAACCCTTCCCCATGAAGTATTTTGCTAACTACTTCAAGAAAACTATGTATTCATTATGCCAGATTATTGGTTTTGCTCCACTGACAACCCTGCCAAGGGAGTATAGTTATATGGTAGCACATTTGCAACACCTAGCTTTCAATGTAGTTTATGACTATGCCACATATTTGACAAAACATATACACAAGGGTTTGGTGAATTAAAAGGTAGAAAAGACTGGGTAAAGTTCCGGTGGTATTCTATTTTGATGCATATGTTCTTGTATAAGGGAGAAATGAATTTTGGTAAGGATATGACATTGAAGAAAAAGGAGGATGATATTGATCTGCTTGTCCAACGTTGGACCCAAATTATCGATATAGATGATCCTAAATTTGACTATGTGGTATTCCACAATGTTTTTGCATCAAAACTAAGGAGGTTCCTGATTCATGACCCACCAAGGATTCCCACAGAGATCCATGATTTCTTGAGGCCCAGTGGGACATATTTGAATTTGAGCCACAATTGGGGGGATATAATCCCATATCTCATCACAACAATTTTTAGAGTTTATGGCACAAATGTGAATCCGTATACATATTACCAAGAGATATGCCACTGAGGATTGGATTCTTGGAGATCATGAGACAATTGGGAGGAGCTCAAATGATACACTTGCCTAAGACACTGAGGAAGGGCTCATTCTTCCCTAAATGGACAACGTTTGCAGATTTTGTAATGGAAAAGGGAGGATGGAAGGACTTGGGGCAGCTTCTTAAACCATACAAATTGAGAACTATGCACCCAACGAACCATGACCCTGAGGGTTTTATTTCTACAATGAAGGAAAAGAGTAGAAGTGGCTCTTTTGTGCATAATTTTCATTATCCTGAGGATGTAATGAGGAATATTTTTTACTTTCAAGAACAAGAGGAGAGGAAAGCAAAGTATCTTTCTTTCAATAAGATGGTGGAGAAAGTTTAAAAATTTAATCCCAATTATGATCCTATGCCCAATATTCAGGGTGAATTTAATAGAGTTATGTCTGTTTTGGAAAATTTTGAGAACATAGTGGGTGTCTTGAGAGAAGAGCTCAAAATAAAAAACAAAGGGAAATCAATGGCTATTGAAGAAGATCCTACGGTAGTATGGGAGGAAAGACCCTCCTATCAACCATAACCAAAGATCAAAATATACTCTAGGAGGAAGGAAACAATAAAGAAGTGAAAAACATTTCCAACCCCTACTACATCAGAGGGGTCAAGGGAAAGTTCTCCTATGAGGTCAGTTGCATCACGTCCAAGTAGGGCCCCGCCAGTTGTGATTGATGTTGATTCACCTCTGAGAGGTCCTGCTCCATCTGATCAACCATGGCAAAAAGCAAAAGATTGAAGTAAGAGGGGTAGTTGATTACCCTGAGACAAATGAGGATGATATTTTAGTTACACTTGAAGAGATCCAACAAGGAATTCCTTCTCCCCTAAGGGGGATTGCATTAGGCTACAGAGAAAGCAACCTTAGATTGGGAAAGGCTAACATAAGGGGTGTAAATAATGCAAATGATTTGAGGCAAGAAGCCTACAAAGCACTCATGGAGGATGAATCTTCCTTTATTGAAATGAAGGCATTTAAATATTTTGTGTGGAGAGCAAAGGCCTTAGAGTATGTAGAAAATGTGGCTAATGAAAGGAGCTTACATCTAGAGCTTCTTGACAGTGTTATTCAAGAAAATGTAAGGAAAGCTATGAGGAAGGAATTTCAAGATATTATAGCTGAAGAGGCTAGAGCACTAGTGCAAAAAAGTGGTGGGTTATTATTACTTGAATGGGATATTGATGATGCAATTGTGCTAGATATCGTAAGGAGGTCTGAAAGGCCCATATTCCAAACAGAGGAAGAAGCTAGGTTGGCACTTCAAGGGTCAACATTCAGTGAGGAATGGGATGCCTTGGTTATTTGGTCATTGTCTTTGGGATCTAGAAAGATAAGAGTTGTAGAACTAGCTGACTTCAATGGACAATTGGTTATAAGGAGAGTTTCTGATACTCCCACATTGGAAGCAACTGACATGACAATAAATGTTGCTAAATTCACCAAGGCTATAGTGGAAGGTCTCACTACTGAAAGAGACTCCTACATGATTAAATATAATGACCTTGTTGATGAGTGTAATAAGAGTCATGAAAGGGTAGCTATGTTAGAAACAGAGCTAGCATTGTACAAAAAATAGGTAGAAACGTTGAGTCAAGGCCTATCTTGCTCAAGTCATGCTGCACCCACCTCTCCCATAGCACATCCTCAGTCCTGTCCTCCACCAACACAATCCTTGGCGATAATACCATATAATTTGGGCTAAGAACCAATTGCAGTTGAGGAGCTAGGCACATCAAGTGTAGCTCCATCAAATGAGCCTACAAGGGAACAATTGCTCCTGCAAATTGAAGTGTTGAAGAAATCATTTTCACAGGTTCAAGACACTATGTATGAAAACAATTCAAAGATTATTTATACTATTCTAAAGCATATGAATAAGAAAATTCAAAGTAAATTGAACAATGTTCATTTGAATTATTCTTCAATGTTGCAAGCAATAAGGTTGTCCCAAAGAGACAAAGATTTATCTACCCCAATCCTGGACAAATGGATTCCTAGGGTTGGTGACTTAAAGCTCATGGCAGTTGGGGCTGCACATCAAAAAGATAAATATCCAAAGATTGGCCCACTTTACAAATTTTTTGATGGGATTAAAGAGAAAAAGTTTCAAGGGTATGCTGTTCCTTTGGAAGCAAAATTAAGAGAATTGAAATCAAGGTGTGATGAGGCAGAATTGGTGTTGCTACCTGATATCCAACATACATATGATGAGGTGAAACCTCTGTAAACATGGAAGGACCAGATGGACACAACTATTTTTTCTCAAGCAACTCTCATTTGTGTGAATGTTGATATTGATATGTTAAAGAATACTTTTGAGAAATTGTCTTTCATCATCAACTTCTTGGAAGACTTTGATAAAGAAGCCAATTCAGTGATGGAAAATTATGCTCCATACAGGTAAAAGGTGGATGAAATTGTGGGATATAATTGGCCTTCTTATACAGAGTATGAATTGTGGAAGAAGAATCTCATTGATGATTTGGAGCTGTAAGTACAAGGATGGAGAAACCATATACATGGTTGAGGATAGTGCAAGTCTAGCCATAGAGATTACAATGCCTAAGAGATATGTTTCTCCAATTTCAAATTATAATATTTAAAGCTGATTATTCATGACTTGGACTAAGTGCTGGATGCTGATCTGGATTTTGATCCACCCTTTTCCCTCCTTTTGCACACTTTTTGTCATTTTGCTGAAAAGGATAAAGATGTTGCAATGGTTTCAAGGTCATTCTCTTCAACAAAATTTCCTTTTAGAAGGCGCAAAAGGCTCCACCGACTGAAAGACAACCTTTGTCTCAAGTGGGGAATATTCTTTTGTTGGTTGTAATCTTTTCTCATGGAATGACTATTATAGATTGTCAAATGAAGATGTGACATGTGTACTATTAAGCCTGAAGCTTCTTTTTCTCCCTTGTTCTTATAAATGGGAATTCAGAGCCATTAGTACAGGTCTTTTGTTGAATTCTATAGCTGAATATGCAAATTGAGAACACAGTGAAAGTATGTTTTGAGTCGAGTAAGTAGACTTTGTAAATTGTGTGGTTTCCAATCATGTTTGAACTAATAATGCAAATATTTTGAGTCTATTGTCTCTCCATCTATAAAATTCATATGAATTATTAATGAGAATTCAATCAAGGATCCTTCCATTAATGTTCATTGTTACTTTGCAGTGAAGTATGTTTTAATTTTGGCTTTGGTTTAATGAATTAGTTAAAATGCTTTGATTAGAACATGAATTCATATAAGTGTTGAGTGGATCTGATAAGTAGTCGTAGAATCTAAGAATATGATATGTGAATTGTAATGCAATCTCAAAAAGATCATGAATGTTTGGAATTAAAATTACCTCGTAGTTCAATTTATTATGTTTTGACTCCCTACCCTAAGATAAGATACTGATCTAAAGGTGTTGAATGCATTTCTTATAGTTTTGGTCCTTCAATTTGAGAGAAAATTAAAAAAAAAAACTCTTAATCGATTTATCCTTGTTGATTTTTAGTGTTGTATGGTATTCTCAGCTTTAGGTGTTTAATTCTTTTAAGGAATTTCTAGTTTCTTGAAGGATTTCATCTATTTAGCCTTTGATGGGAATATATCTGCTTTGTTATACAATGTGTGAAATAGTTGTCTAGAAGAATTGTAGGATACATATTGTGGGATCACCCTCTTGGTTTTCGTAGAGCCCAAAGTGTAGGAGAAGAAGCGTTCATTGGCCAATCATCTCCTAAGTATTCACAAATTGAATCTAGTGAATTCATAGATGCTTGGTTCTTTAAAAAACACCAACATATTTGAGGCTAAAAACCTTTCTGAGGTACCTAAGGATGAGGGATTCAATCTCCCCCTTAGTGTAATGCATCTAGAAAAGTCAGCAGTGCTAGCAGAAAAGGCCATTCCAGTCAACATTGGAACAAAAGAAGTACCTATGATCACTTTCTATGCCGAATCATTGTTGGATGAAGAACAAAAGAACCTAGCAGAATTCTTGAAAGAGCGAAGAGATAACTTTGCATGGTCATACAAAGATATGCCAAGGCTCAACCAAGAAGTGGTTGTGCATCATTTAGCAGTCTATCCTGAAGCCAAACCAGTGAAGCATAAATTAAGGAAAATACACCCTCAGATAACACTTTTGGTAAAACTTGAGTTACGAAAGCTTCTTGACGTTGGATTCATCAGACCCATAGATTATCTTGAGTGGGTTTCAAACCTGGTGCCAGTCTTAAAACCCACTAGGGGCATCAGAATATGCACGAATTTCAAAGACTTAAACCAAGCATGCCCGAAGGATGATTTCCATCTTCCTAATATCAAAATGATAGTGGATTTAACAGTTGGGCATGAAATGCTATCACTCATGGATGGTTTTTTAGGATATAATCAAATCATGATCGCCAAGGAGGATCAACACAAAACTGCATTCACTTGTCCATGGGGAACCTATTGTTGGAACGTGATGCCATTTGGGCTAAAAAATGTAGGAGCAACCTATTAGAGAGCAATGACCCTCATCTTTCATGACATGATCCACAAAATAGTTGAAGATTATGTGGATGATATTTTGGAAAAATCAAAGAAAAGAAATGAGAACATACAAGTCTTGGAACCCATCTTTGATAGACTTGAAGAGTATAAGGTGTGGCTGAATCCAAAAGAATGTGTCTTTGGGGTGACATTAGGGAAACTTCTTGGCTATATCATCTCACAAAGGGGGATATAAATTGATCTAGCAAAAGTGAAATCCATCCTATACATGGAACCACCACAAACATTGAAGCAAAAGAGGGGATTACAAGGAAGATTGCAGTCCATCAAAAGGTTCATAACACAACTATTAGAAAAAATCCACCCTTTTTCTCATCTTCTCCATAAAGGAATAACTTAAACAAGTGGGATGAGAAGTGTGACAAAGCTTTCCAATAGATCAAGGATTATCTATTGACACCTCTAGTGATCATGCCACCAATACCGAGCAAACCATTGATCCTATATATTTCAGCAACATCGACAACACTAGGTGCTCTTTTGGCACAACATGATGAAAATGAAAAAGAAAGAGCTATCTACTACATCAGCATGACCTTAGTGGGTTATGAAATTAACTATTCATGCATTGAGAAAGCATGCTTAGCAGTGGTTTTTGCTTCACAAAAATTTACACTACATGATGTCACATCAAATCAAACTCATTGCAAAGATCGACCTATTATGCCTTGCATAACCACCCCATTTTCTTTTTGGTAAAAATGGGTCCCCCTTATTTTTTTTTCCTTGGTGTTTTGTTCGAGTCTTAGGAGTTGTTCTTTCCTCCTAAGTCTTTGTTTTCTTTGCTTTTCAAAATTAGGTAGTGGGCATGAACTTACACTTGTTCCTTTTCACAAGGGTTAAGTCTTTGTTCATGTCCCGGTCCCGACCCCGTCCTTTTGCCTTGTTCTCTTTCTTTTTTGTTTTCAGGTTCGGGTCACGGGCAAGAAATTGCACTTGTTCCTTTAAATTTTTTGGTTTTTGTACATGTCCCGATCCCGCTTTCTTATTTTTTCCTTGCATGTTTTTTTGTGTTCGTGTCGGGGTCGGGTTTCAGACCGAAACAGGAACCAAGAACTTTTCAAAGTTCTTATTCCTATTTTTGGCCCGATCCCGATGTCTGACTCCTTTGTTGTGTCTTTGTTTCCTGTGGGATCGAACTTCGAAGTGTGACTTTGACTTTGCACTTTTTGAAAGGAAGATTTCCTTTGCTTGTCCCAGTCCTGACTCCCGTTCTATCTTTCAGGATTGGACATCAGACCACAACTTGTCCTTGGTGACTTTTCAAAGTTATCGATTCATTTCATGGCCCGATATCGATCCCCGCTTGCTTGTTTGTTTGTTGGGTTCCGGCCTTAGTCCGTTACTGATCTTTGTACCTTTTGGAGTTTGGTATCGGTCCAAGACCTGATCTCAATCCCTACCTTCCATTGTGCTTGCGACTTCATTTAATGAATCCGCTCAAATCCTGAGGCCCAACCAACTACCAATTAATGCCATAACTATTCACATGCGCGAACGTGTATAAGTTTCGCCACTCCTCGATTTTCATCCATTCTATGACTGAGAAGTTTGGAGACGAGAATGAGAGTGACGAAGAGCTAGGGTTTTCAAGAATTTGCCACAAATTTGTCAACATGCTACCAGAATTCTTGGGCGCATTGAAAGGTAGGCTTTCTTGCTTTCGTTTCCTTCTCTTTACTTCTTGTTTTTTCTTGCATTTCATTTTCTCATTTTGTTCTTTCCTTTCCATTCTCTTCTTTGTCTAGTCTTGTTTATGTTTAAGTTTTTTTTGTTCTTTTGTACCATTTGGCGCGTTTCATTTGCCTTGGTGTTTTTGGTGTCGTCATGCCTTCATTTGGTCACAAGATTGTCTATCTCACCGTGCCCTAGCTTCTTAGGGTTTTTGTTTTGCATTCAGTCGGGTTGTTTTGAATTGTTGTTATTTTGAATTCCTAACTGTTTGAAAGCAAGTGCTTTGGTCCACTCCATAACTTGGTCCTGAAGGTGCATTCTAGAAACTGTTATATTTCTTAAAGCCTTCGTTGTCCATTGCCATCTTGAGTCCAATTCCCCACATCACTATCATGATCGGGAATTGCATCAAAAATTTCCTTTTGTTCTATCCGGTGTTGGTTCCTTCACTTGTCTGATCCCCGCATCATCATCAGGATCAAGGTTTGGACCGGTACCATAAGTTTGGTTTACGACATTTGCTAAGTGCTCTTGAAAGTTCCGCTTCTGACCCATGCATCACAATCAGGATCAAGAGTTCTTTCGACACTTAAACCTTTAATCCATCATCTGGCACATAGAAATCTCGTAATATGAATTCTATGTGTCATTATTTTTCTTGGATCTCTGTGGTTCCATGTCATTCACATACCCAAGTAGAGGAACCCTCCCATCCGATATCGCCTCCAACCTTAAAAAGACCTTTGTTAAGAAGGCATCTCGATTCATAATCTGAGGTGATACCTTATACCATTGAAGTATCTGGGGACATTCCTATGATGTCTTAACCAAGAGGAAGCCTTGAATTCTTTAAAACAAGTACACGATGGTGTACGCGGTTCCCATTCTAGCGGTATGACTTTAGCTAAGAAACTATTGAGGAAGGGGTACTACTGGCCAACCATGGAAAGAGAAGCTAATTAGTATGTGCAAAAATGTGTCCAGTGTCAACAACATGGAGATTTGATTCATGCTCCAACTTAGGAATTGCACCCAATGATCACACCTTGGCCTTTCTCGCAGTGGGGGCTTGACCTCATAGGAAATATTACTCCAACTTCATCCAATGACCACAAGTTTATCATAACAACCACTGAATACATTACCAAGTGGGTCGAAGCCATTCCTGTGACCTACATAACGGGAAAGAAAATTGCCAAGTTTATCCTAAATTACCTCATTTTCCATTATGGTGTTCCGTAAACCCTTATCTTAGACAATGGAAAACCCTTCAAGAATTAGGATGTAAAATAGCTATGTCAAAGGTTCAACATCCAACACCGATTCTCTACTCCATATTACCCCCAGGGAAATGTTCAAGCTGAGTCTACAAACAAGACCATTTTGAAGATCCTAAAGAAAACAGTCAATGAAGCTAGTCATGATTGGCATCTGCAGTTAAATCTTGCTCTTTGGGCCTATTGAACCAGTATCCACACACCTACACCTGTGCAACCCATTTCTCCTTGGTCTATGAATAAGAAGCCATCCTACCTATTGAGGTTGAGCTTCCATCACTATGATTATCACTTCATAACCTAATCATTGATGAAGAGTACAAAGTATCTCAACTGAATGAGCTAGAATTCTTGGATGAGCATCATCTTGATGCTCTTAATCACTTGCAAGTATATCAAAAATGACTGAAATGGAGCTATAACAAGAAAATCAAGTGTCAGTCTTTCTAGGTACAAGATCTTGTCCTAAAGTAGAATAAAAAAAATCTTCCAGATTAGGACAGTAAAGGAAAGTTTGAGCCTAACTGGTTGGTTCCCTTTATCATCACAACAAGTTACAGATCAAGGGAATATCAATTGTCAACACCTGAAGGTGAACCCTTACAGGAACCAACCAATAGATTGCATCTTAAAAAGTTTTATGCCTAGTCTTCACGGGTGTAAATCTGAAAATACAAAAAAAAATTCAAAAAATGATAAAAATCCAAAAAAATAAGAAAAAGGATTGAAAAAAGTAAAGAAAAAAATTGTCCTCTAGTGAAAACCACTTTGGTGGTGCTTTGGGAAAGTACCTTGGTGAAAACCTAGAAAACAGGTGCCTTGCGTAAATAAAGCACCTCCATCTACCTTTGGCTTTTTATCTTACCATTTCATCATTATCCATTCATTCATCCTATTCCTTCCATCACCCATCTGCATCCACATCATAGCTTGATATTCTGAAGTATCGTATCCCCTTAGTACTAGTTGGCATATTCCAAACGTCAGTTTGTCTTGCCTATATTGAGGTGGTCTATCATATCATACCAGGGGAAATTCATTCTAAAGCATATAAGGTTATTGGACATCACAATTTGAAAATACCAAAAACATTCATAAACATTAATCAAAAAATCCAAAAACATTTGCAAAATCCTATACAGCTAAAATCCAAAAACATTCGTAAACGTTCATTAGAAAATCCAAAAACATTTTCAAAATATTGTACAACTAAAATCCAAAAACATTAGTAAACTTGTACAATCAAAATCCAAAACATCCAAAACACATCAAAATCCCTAAAAAGGTCAAAGCATTGAAAATCTAAAAACAATGCCATGTCGAACTATGAGTCTCTAAGCTTGAACGTAGGCAAGGCCATCATTGATGTGCCCTCGAGACACCATAGGTCAGTCCTTTAGGAGTTTGTCATAATAAATTGACATTCTATCAATTGTTAATTTCTCATCGTTAATAAGTCAAGTCAGTCGAACTACGTGGTCTCTGCATGTATAACGTAGGAAAGGCTTATCTTTGATCAGCCCCCAAGGCCCCTAGGATAGGTCTTTTAGGTTAGGTTCTTGGTTGAAACTTGAAAAATCCCTAAACATTCAAATATCTTAGAAAATGTAACAACCAAGTAAGAAAATCTTGTGAAACTCTCTAAAATAATTTTTATTGAAAATAGAACTCATAGAATTCATAAAAGATTCATGATTTCAATATAAATAATTAAGCATCACAAGAACCATTGTATCATTATAACCATATAGTTAATACAATAATGTAAGCCAATAACATTGAACTTCATTATCTTGCACATACAAATGTAATAATGCATATTTTATTATATGGCTTGCTCACCACCCTACCATATTGGCATCATGAAGCCACATGGACTCTATTCAAACCCTTAAGCAAGAATGGAGGGCTACCAACTCATTAAGCCCTTAATAGAGTATATTCATCAAGTATATGGGTATGCAGTCCTTTCTAGGACCCCTTCTCCTAGACAGTTTCCCAACAACTGCCACCCACAAGAGTAGTAGTCACTTGATAATTTTTTTTGACATTAGATCATAAGAGTAAATAAATTGGAAGAACCTTCTTTACTCCATAAAGATGGAATAACCCTCCTTTCCAATAAAATAATTACTTGGAACTCTAGAAACATAAGCTAAATTTCTTGACATCTTCTAATTAATTAACTTCATAATCCTTTAAAACTTAAAGGTAGCATCATGATAAAATTATGCTATTCGATAACCTTCTATCTCAAATAAAGAAAGTCCATATCATTGAATGGAATTATAATACCTATCATCTAGATCAATTACTATAAAGAAATAATTACTCGAGAGAGTCTTTTGACTTACTTATAAATCCTTGAATTCCATTCAAGTCGATAAGGCATAATCTTGGTTTGCAACATTGCCATAGATCAAGAATTCTAATAAAAATCGACCAAATAGTTCTTTAACCTGCTAACTCATTCAAGGTAAGAACCATTTGTTCACACACATAACAGTCGATTAGATATTCTTAAGTTTTGAGCTCTTAAAATTATTCATTTCTTAATAGTGTCTAAAAGAAAAGGTCTGATAGATTGATAATTGCAATAATACCTTTAAAACCACTAGTAGTTTATTATTATTTTTTATGCCTTGACTAAAGTCTTTTCTAGGCTGTGATTGAGTTAATTTAAATGAGTGATTGATTAGATGGATTCCAACTATGATTCAGGAACAGTTGTGAGAATACCAGTGACTATGCATGGTTCTATTGTATATGAAAGTTAATGATAAGAAGGAAAGCTTCTACAACTTGGTTCATGTAGAATTATCAATGTAAATGACCAGGGAAGCTTTCAAGGAACAAACTTACATTAAAAGCTGATGAATTTAAATAACTGAGAAATTTTGAAGGAGAACTGATCTAATTCTTGCCAAAATTTTGGATCAGAATTGAGACACAAATCACCCTCATCGCTACTAATTACTTTAGCCAAACAATGGTAGCAGATAAACCAATTCCAGATGTAGCACATACTTAAATAAATTTAATGGTCATGCAACACTTGTTTGAGTAGAATCGTTAAGCCCTTCTTCTAAAATGATTGAACACATGATAGGGATCAAGTTTCTTATCTTACAAATTCCTTGAGAGGTGCTCTCAAAGTGAAGAAACCCGACCATAGGAGCCCACACAATTTGAAGTAGTACAACGAAGTACACACCCAAACTGAAAATCGATCAGACTAATGCTTGAGGCAATTCGACTTTGGGGCTTCAAGGAAAGAAGAATGTCCCCTTAGTAGAGGTCATCAAGAGAGTGTATCATCATGTGAAAACACTCTTACAACAAAGTCATAAATAAGGGATACATAGTCAATTGCCGATAAGCTCCTAGATTCACATGGTGAAAGAGGCGAATCAATATAACCATGACCTTACAAGTCATGGAAAGTAACTTTAATATTAAGAAAGCAGTTAAACATGATACATTAATGTTTATAATTCCTATGCATAACTTATGTTCTAAGATTATGAAAATAGAGATACAAAATCGATAACTTCATAGTCCTGACCAATATTGAAGTAGATCCAAGGGAAAAGTAATTTAATGAAAGAGTGGATTGTTTTGAACAATAAATATGCAAATAAAAATATTTGATAACTGAATTAAAGAAAACCTTCAAATTAAGTGTAGGAAACCAAACTCTATTGATGGGAATGCATAAATGATACAATAAAATGAATGCCAAGAAAAAGGTCCGATTTTGTCAACATTCATGCATGTAATTGTATATATATATACTCAACAATTACCTTAAGGTGAATAGAAACTTACACAGAGAACATTTTGGAACTTAAACATTAAGCCAGTGACTTGGCCTGGCAAGGACAAAACTGCTACAAAATTAACATCATGAGTCAACACTCAATATATAGCCTATTTGTATTCAATATACCAAACCTCAACGTGAACCCTCTGTTAGAACTATAAAATTTTTAAATTTTTACAGTCTATTGCATCTAAGAGTTTCTAGCATTGAGTCCTCATCATAAGCATAAAAGTCCCTCTTTGTATTGTCTTGCTTATTTTCTATCATAAAATCCATTGAATCCATCAAGTCTTTCATATTTCATTAAAGGACCCGAATCGGCAAGACATGGTAAAAGTCTCCCCGACCTGAATTTTTGCTAATGTATGTTTGTTGCAGACTATCGGCAGGACAATTTTCTTGTTTCGGCGACAAAAGGAGTCATTTCGGCAAAGGGAATCATTGTCGGAGTGAAGTCATGGCGAATACATTGTGTTTCGCCGACCGATGCATGTGGAAGTATATCAGTCAAGCGAAAGGTATTCGAGAGAATGTCTTGGTGAAGTATTTTTTCTTGCCGACAGGCATATATAAAAAATATATCGGCATATGTTGGGGCATCGATGTAATGTCAGGGTGAATACACTATGTTATACCGACTAATGCAAAAAGGGGTTGTTTCGGCTAGAATGATTGGTATCAACATGAACTCATAATGAAATCATTTTGTCTTACCGATTGACTTGCAAACAAATGTCTCGGTAAGACTTATGTGCATCGGGGAAGGTCTTAGCGAAGCAACTATTGTTTGGCTGAACCAAGTTCAAGGGTATTCAAAAGCTATCGGTGAGAAGTTATAGAGTCTTGCCGATTCAAAACTTATGCCGATAGAGATATGCATTGCCAGGAGAAGAAATTTTTGGCATAAGTTTCACCGAAGTTTGAATATTATACCGACAGGTAGTTCGGGGTGAGTTTTTCCGAATAGGAGTAATCTGGAGGAGTGATTTCGGTAAGACATTTGGTATCGATATGAGTCTTCCCAAAGGTTCATTATCTTGCCAAAGGTATTGTTTCATTGGTTGGGTTTATTTCTTTGGTGAGAAAACTTGGTGGACACGCCGAAATGAGAATTCATCGATGAAAGGGTGATTTTGTCATAGCGACTGGAGAATACATTGAAGAGTACATATCGGTAAGACGCAAAGATATCTATGAGATATTCCCCCGACTTGGAATTGTCACAGCGACATGAAAAATAGAAGCAACAGTCATCGTTTTCATTCCAAGTGTTAGTATGACTGCGAAATGTCTTGGCGAATGGTGAAATAAACGTTGAAAAGGGACTTCGCCCCAGATTTGAAATTTTCTTGTCGATAGGACATTTGATGCGACAGTGCCAGTTTCAAAGGAGGCTTCATTTGTGCTTCATTAATGGCGCGATGGGATAAAACAATAATGTTTTAATCAATTTCTCATTTCCGAATTGATTGTTGGTGAATTGGCATGCTAAACAGAGAACCGGGACATTTTTCAGTCTGAGGAGCTCGAGCAGAATACTGTAAGTAATCACTTCTTTGTTTTTCACATTTTGATTCTGTAAGCTTTAAAATGGAGTCTTCTGGTTTTGGAAAGGGTAAGGGTAGAAAGCTTGGGGAGAGTAGTCAGTCGAAGGGAAAGAAGCAAAAGACTGATACAGAGCATGAAGGCACTGAAAGAAGGTTGAACCAAGACCTTATTGATCAACTACCTGGCTCGGGGCCTAAAGCTAGAAGGTCCGCACAACTTAGGGTAGAAATTGATAAGCTGGATGATAAATGCAAGTTCATAGGTGATGTTTGGACTGTTGTGAGAGGGTATGAGCTTTTCAATTTCCACTACCATAGGAGAAACCGTTTTGAGCCAGTCTGTAATCCATGGAAATTGAATGTAGGGAAATTGGTATGCCCTAATGTATTTGTAAATGCAAAATTGATAAAAACTACTTGTTGACCATTATGATCCAAAACATAAAGCTATATGTGATCCTTCTGGAAAACCACAGATATATGTGTCAAGAGAAGCAATTGGTGAGGTTTTCAAATTGGAAGGGTTTTGCAATGAGGAAATCAATTGTGAGGAGTTGCAAAAGGAATTTTCAAGAATGGATACAACTTACAAGGGTTGGAGGTTACCAATTCATAGGGTCAAACAGGGTAACAAGCCGGAGCCTCTAGAAGATAGTGAGGGGCCTCCCTATCATGTAGATTTGTTTGAACCTTATATGAAGTACACATATTTCTCAGTGTGCCAGGTGTTGGGAATGGATGCCCCAGAATTCATGTCAATGGTGCCAATGATTATTGCAACAGATATCCAATATCACAACTCCAGGCCATTTGACTATGCTTCATATATTTCTAAGGAGCTTGATTTAGGATTGATGGCTATAAAGAGTGGAGCTTCTATTGTCCATCTCAAAAATTATTCATTGTTGATGCACTTAGTGTTATATTTTAGACAGGAGTTAGGGGTATGGCCTCCAAAAATGAGAGTTTCTCAAATTGGTAAGGAGGGTGAAGCATTGCCTGTTCAGTTGTGGACTGCTATTTGGGACAACAGGTTTGCTGGTTCTAGTTTCATTCATTTTGAAGAGCATTTTGTAAAGACATTGTATAAATTGTATCATTATCCTTGTAATTATTCATTGACTGATGAGATCAAAAGATTCCTTCGGACAAAAGACTTCAATGGGCCAATTGATCATAATTGGGGAGACCAGTATTGTTTGGAGGGAGCTACAGTAATCAGAGTATATGGGTTTGAAGATGCTCCTCTCATTTTGCCAAGGATAGTTCCAAACAGGGTTGCATATTTGGAAATTGTTAGACAGATGGATTATTGTAGTGTGATGCATTTCAACTCTTTTGGGAAGTAGGCTTTTATGCCTAGTACTTTGTGTTTTGGTGATTTCACTGTGTTGGCTAAAGAGGGATATAATTCAATCCTTGATAGATTGTTGCATTATAATATGAAAAGAGGACCAACCAAGAAAATTTTTGACCCTGAAGGATATATCAATTCAGCCAAAGAAAGGATTAACTTTGGAGGGTATCAGCATGTACCCTATCCTTTTGATGATATGATTAGGAATCTGGATGAAGATGAAGCATAAATGGTAGTTGAAAGATATAACTAGGGGCTACAGGATATTGAGCTATTGTTTTTTGGAGATGAGGAAACACCAAGAGCTAATGTGCCACAGGATAGACCAGAAAAGGTATCCAGGATGAGGACTCAACAGTATGTTTGTCTAGTTAGAGAACAGAGTATTGAAAGTGCTGATGTTGATGCAAGGCACATGGAATACAGATCATTTGTCTCTGATGATGAGTTTATACATTCCCCAGAGTTCAAGGCATTCTTGTACAAGCAAAAGGGGAAGGAAATTAGAAAGAATGTTGATGATGTTACTTTAGGAAATGAGGAACAATTGTTGGCTCAATTGAGAAAATGTGTGGATGATGAAATGACAAATATGACTCCTGAAGTGGGGAGGAAAATGTTGGAGAGTGCTGGTGTCATGATATTTCCTGGCCTTGATTTGAACTCTGCATTGGTTTTTGATAGTTTCTTGAAGGACAGTCATGCTACACACAAGCTTGACAAGGAAAAGGTGACATAAGTATATGCATGATCCAAGTATAATACTGATGAGGGATCATTGATGATACGGGCTTTGTACCCACCCCACAGGAAATCAGTGGTAATTGATACAAAGAAGGCATTTGGCCATGTAATGACTCTAAAAGTTGGAGAAGCTGATCCTGTAGCTACTGCAGATATTGGGGTAAATATTGCAAAGTTGAATAAAGCACAAATTCAGTTATTGATAAAAGAAAGAGAAATGTACAAAGCAAATAATGAAAAATTGCTGAGAGAAAATGATAGACTCAAAGACTTGGTTGGTGTTCCAATGGGGACAACCAAAATGATCACTCAAGGAGAAAGCTCTTAGGCAAAAGATCATTGGGTAGGATCAAGTGCTTATTCTCAGGGAAAGCATGATGCAATTGCAGTGATTGTCAAGAAGAGGCAGGATCATTTGACATCTTGGTTGAATAAATTATGGGGAAGATACTCTCATACTCTTGCTGCATTGAAGGAGCACACAAGAATGGATGGACGAATTATGGAGAAGTTTCATGAGTTGGCCCAAAGTGATGAGGCTAGCAGTACTGCACTTGAAGCTGCAAATCATATAATTAATCGTCATCGAAACTTCTATGATGAATTGCAAGGTGATGAACAGGGGTTAATTGCTGCTGCCAAGAAAACTATGATTACATTCTTTGATGATAAATGTGAATTGAAAGAAGCCACCAGGTGGAAAAATGAATGTGAGTCAATGCTGAATGAAATCATGAAGACTGCTTCTGCAAAGGATGCAACATTGGAAGAAGTGAGTGAGCAAAATGAGGAAATGGTCAAGATGGAAATCACGATCCAGAATGCTGTTGGAGATGCAGACACATATGAGCGCCGAGATTATTTGGACCACCTCGCTAAGACTCACTTGTGGCTAAATAGAGCCTAATTATTCTCTATCTTTTGTTTTGTAATTTGTATTTCCTATTTCCGAAAGGATGCGTCCTTTCAAATTCTCAATGTATAAAATGTTCATTTTGAAAACAATATACGCATAATAGGTAGAGTAGGATAGAGAATAGAAAATACGGTGGAACACCATGTTTCACAGGGGCTGAGACTCTGATGTATGTTTTGAAGCCATGGAGATATCAATGAAAATCATCTGATTTGCTGGCATATTCTGGTGTCAATTGTTGTGTTGTGCCTATTGAAAGAATTATTTAAGTTGTCTCTAAGATTGATGTTGCTTGGTTATCTAGATCAACATAACATGTTTATGTCTGGTTTATCAGTACGTATTTTCTGTATCTGTGTGATTGGTTGATAGGTTCTTTCAAGGAAGGATTAAATCCTTTTGATTAATCACAGTAATCAGGGAATTTCATTTAGATCAGTAAGAAGAACTTAATAATCACAATCTTGCATGTTTATACTGGTTATAAACAAAATATGCCAAACAATTTGAATGAATCCAGAAAGAAGTCAGTTGTTTAAGATTTCATTTGACTCCGTATATTATATAAGGCACTGGTCTCATCGTTTCCATCATTTAGTTTCATTCATACTTTTTACATTTGTTGATTGAGAAAATTAGGGTTTAGTCTTCATTTTAGTATACAATATATACCAAATTTGTTTTATTTTGTCCATTCCATTCTGCCATCGTGGACAAATCATGGCATGAAGAGAAGATCAATAGTCAAGTCTACTTCATTTGTTAGAGGTATACCCGCCTAGGTCTAGCAACGCCTGGAGTGTAGAAGGTTTAATTTTTTCAAACCTTGTTCTGTTACCCTAAAACGTTGTGAAAGCTTGGCAACCTTTCGTGGTTCAAACCTACATTTTTGAGAGCTAACACCCTCATTAAGGAGAGGAATGAAAATATGCACATGAAAGACAAGAGAGGGAGATTGTATGAAAAACCAACACAAATCAAGAAATAACAATGTAGTGATTAATGACATAGATGTTCAATTATCATGAAAGGAAAAGTAAGGTTTGATATCTCGCAGAGACAACACTTCTTGGAAAGTAATGAAATAGTATTAGAGAACCTCAACACAACTAGGAAGCATGATCAATACCAGTAGCTATGAAGGAGTGATACCCTCTAATGGATGTGCTTTTTGGCTCACACATATCCTCGTTAATCTTCTCTTCCCCTCCTCCTTTGTTGCCCTGCAATAAGAGAGATCCGCCTAACTCCTCTTCCCCACTTCCTTTCCTCTGTGCTTCTAGGTGTTCTTTCTCCTCCTCTACTCTTTCCTGCAAAAGCTATATATATAAAACCCCCTTATTCTTCACCTTCTTTTCTTTCTCCTAATGTCGGTTACATATGCAAAGTAAATGTTCCCTTGCAAAATTACTTAAAGCAATCTTTCCTCTAGTTTTCAGTTACACAAGGTAGTCCCAACATGTATTTTCTCACCTCCCATTTTCCATCCTTAACGTTCACTTCCAATTCATTAGTATCTAAATCATTTGTACCCATTTTAAAATATTCTCTAACCAACGTTTATGAATTGCTAAAATTATAACTTGATGTTTGTTTAAGTATATCAATTTAAGTTTAATTGAGGATTGATAGAAATTCGCACCAATAATTAGTTGAAAGATAACTTAGACTTGCACAAGTGTTATACATATATTATTTATATATATATATATTTTCCACTGTAACACTAATGCGTTTTAGATATTTTTTTTCATTACAATTAGATGGTAATAAATTATAAATAATAATTTATTGATGTCTTATTTCATAGAATATGATCTCTGTTATTTAATCTCACAACCATCTTCATTATTCCATTAGTGACTTCTAATCACATAGAAAGTATTCCTCTACAAAAGAAATATTTCCAAGAAACTCCTCGTTCAATTTATTAAACAATACACATCTCTACAATATTACTGGGAAAAGGGTTGTGATAGAAAATTCCTAAACATTCAAATATCGAAAAACCCAAAAACATCAAAATATTGGAAAAGCCTTAAACATTTTAAAACTTAGAAAACAAAAAAACATTGGAAATCTTAGAGAAAACCCTAAACAACCTCAAATAATTGAAAACATAAACATTCACATAAACTTTCAAAAAGAAAAAAAAAATAGCCTCAAAATATTTTTCAAAATACCAAAAACATTGAAATATTTTAGAAAATCCAAAACCACCCATCCCATTTCACTTTCAACCATAAAAATCCTTCATCCATAATAAATCGATCATCACCTTCACCCTTTGGCACAACAAGTAGAAAGCAAGTATCACAAGTAGTAAAGTGAGTCAAAATCTAAAGTCTAGATCATAGGTAAACAAATTAGTGGAGTTTGTATCAACGACTTATCACACACCTCATGCTCCTAATCAAAGCATCTAATCAACATGTCCAGGATGAATCCTTCTTGCAATGGGCATCAGCATCAGAAATCACCTTAGCTAAATTAAACTGGCAAGAGATATAGATAACATTGACTGTTTGTATTTGATCTTTTCTTATGATTTATGTTAATGACCCATTCCAAGGACCTCTCGATGATGTCTATGAAAAAAAAGTCTTGGTGGATCATAGACTTGTTGGACCTCTTTTGAATGAAATCAATGGTCAATCATCTTGTTTCTTCTATCTTCTCTTTGCGCTAACCTGGTATCATGACAATCGACAAAAACAATATCATCAATGCATCCATCCTGCATCCATAGATCATCATCATACATACATATCACATATCATAAACATACATCACATATCATATCATAAGCATGAATATCTACATTATCCATACATACATCTATATGCATACATCATCATCTCATAAATATCATGAAAAGGTACACAAAAATAAATACATACATATCATTTGCATAAACATCTCATATCAGAGCATCCATCTCATAACATATCATAAAAAGATACTAAAAAAGAAGCACATACATCCATTGCATCACATCATACATCCATTGCATTGCATCCATACATAATCATTATGCATCATATCACATGATATCAAATGCATCCAAACATTCACAAGCATGAAATAAAGAGAACATCATATCATATCGTATCTGAATTATCTCATATATATATATAAATGGTGACTGTCATGATACAATATCTGAATTAGTGTCTGTATATCAATCAAGAATACAATATCCACAAGGCTATCAAAAAGGAGCCCATGAATGTATATTTTTATAAAAAAATAGGCAATAATCAAAAAGTGTCTGCACAAGCAAGCTAGCCCGAGCCGCTTGTCTCACCCCTAATTGATGGCTAATCCTTAGCTCTAGGTGGTGCTCCACTCCACTGTGAGAAATCAGGCTGTCGCTTCCCTTGTAGAACATGACAGTGATAGTGCATATGATAGTATGCAACCTCTGTGATAGCTTCTCTATATAATCAAGCAGATATAGTCCTACCCTGTGATGCTACAGTCACTGCCTCTAACTGCTGTCTCTACCTAATCTCTTGGATTAGTTGCATGTCTAGTTGCTGATGCAACTGAATTTCTAGTCTATCTGTGCAGTCATGGCCTACAACTATTGCTGCAACTAATCTCGCTCCACCTGTAACTAGTCTCTCTCAGCAGTAAGAGCCTGAATTCGTGCCTATTCCTGTGCATTTGGCTATACAGGTGGACGAGGTGGTAGTGCAGTCAGAACCTGCCCATCATGTTGCCCATCCCGATGCCCCTAATCCAGCTGCTGCTGGTGCCCATCACTTGGAACTTGATCCTATCCCTAACCTCTACCACCATCTCGACCACCATCTCAGCCACCATCCCTGCCTCTGTCTCTGCCTTAGCCCCTGCCTCTACCTCTGCCTCTTCCGGGGTATTCCCCTGCTAGATTTGTAAGGCGTGTGGGTGGCCTAAACCATGCATCATAGCCTGGATTAGTCCCCACATATGGGAGACCCTGATCATATGCCTAAGCCTATGGGATGAGTGCTCAAAAATAATTGATGACCACCACAGGATCAATGACAACTCCCCACTGTGCCTCTCTCTGTGACCTAGAAAATATAGCAGTATAATCCTAACCCAGTACATCTCGTGTCTCCCCAAACTGCTAGGCAACATGGTCTGGTAGGTATCGTTCAACAATGGTATGCTCTCAACCTTGTATGTACCGAGTCTGTCGTGCAAAATCTAGTTGTTGTTGGTCATCATACCATTGTGGATGTTGGAACCATGGCCTCCATCTAAACACTATCATGTCATCAATGACATGACGCCAATATGCTAAATCTGTGGGGCTTGTGTGCTACAAAGTCATCGACACCTTGTACCAAAAAACAACGGGATCATCCTCATGGATATTAACAAGGAAAACGATGGGCCTCAGTACTGTAATGTGCTTGTATGCCCATATGTGAAGTAAGGTCACTCTTGCTTCGATACTCCTACCCTCTCGGTAGATGGCCTCGTGCATATCATGGTACATGGAGGAAAGAAGGACTGAACCCCAGGCATACATGATGTCTCTCCTGATCATACCCTCCTAGGCTAAACCCCATCTAGGACTGAAACCTCTACCTCGTCGGTCTGGAGCAACAACACCACAAATCAGAGCTCTAATGAACAATTTGAAGATGTCGACATGACCTTGGTAGAAATCTAGATCAATCTGGAAGCTGACAAGAATAACTAAGCATTTGTGTAAAAGAGAGAGACACGCGTCTCTCCTAGCATCTGGATCATATATAACATGCTCGCCATGAATAGGAAAATGTAGAATGTGCCACACATCCTCAAGTGTGACGGTTGCCTCCCTAGTGGGCAAGTAGAAAGAAGATGTCTCGCTATGCCATATCTTGACCAACGCTGTCATCAAGGCAAGATGGTTCCTAATCTTGTGCATGAAGGCGAAAAAGCCTAACCTTAGTCTCCCCAACCGCTCCACCTCCAAGTCTTCAAGGTCTCTAGCTACAGACAAAATCTCATATCTATGCTCTCGGGACATCAACGGTGGCAGATCCTCCTGCACGCATCACACACACAACGTCAATTTTCCAAAAAAGTAAAAATCTAATCAAAATTTAAGACTTTTCACCCAAAACATCAATTCTAGCAACACTAATTTTGGGGTGCGTCGCTATATTAATTTTAGGGGTGTGTCACCAATTTGGCGATGCACGTCACCACGCTCAATAGCGAATCAGTATTTAAGTTCGTCACTATAACAAAAAATTGGGGTGCATCACCATTTGTTACATGTGTTGCCCATTGCTTTCCAATGTTGCTGAACTAAAAAAGCCCATGCGTCCCTATATTACCCCTGCGACTCCATTATCAAATGCATTGCTGAACCAAAAAATTGGGGTGCTGTGCTAAACAGAGCATGCATTGCTAAAAAATAAATAGCGACATTTCTGACCCTTCAAAAGCATCGCTATATAGCAACAAACCTATCGACCTAACTTTGATGCCCTATTAAATTCACTTAAAAGCAAAAATCGAGATAAGTTTCAAGTCACATACCTAGGGTCCTGTGTCTACACGCCGCTGGTACTCTCAAACTTGGTCAAAAAGATGCACAGGGAGCACATGGTGAGACATTTTGCTGGAGGTCAAAGCTCAAAAATGCAAGAAATCTTGAAGGTGTGAATGCACAAATGAATTGAAAGTGACCCTTCCTCACCTATTTAAGCTTAAAAATTATGGTTTTTGCCCTAATTTTAGTCAATAGCTAGGGTTTTTTCACCATTTTCACCAATCTTGCCAAACTAAAGCTTATTTTGCATCATTTTTTTCATTTTTGGCATCTTTTTTGCATCCCAAAGCCTTCTCGAACCCCTGGGGCAACATTTTACCTTTGTCGAGAAATCAACCCAAAATTTAAAATTTCCACCTAATTTCTCGAGGGGACAGGGAACCAGCTTATCTCTTCCGTTGGGGCAACAATGGTGCATCCAAAATTATAATTTTTTTATTTTTTGATTTAGGCATCAATTTTTAATTTGAAAAGGCATCAGTTTTTGAACCAAATTAGCAGGTACCTCACTTCAAAGAGGGGAAAAATATAGACACTGAAAAATGTCCTGAATGATATCATACACTCGAATCAAGTATACTAACATCATTTCCTCCTAAAAACCCATCCTCTTTTTGCTTAATTAATTAAATTAGCCTAGCTAATTAATTAATTATGTCATTTGCATCTATTAACCTAATTAATTTAATCAGGTTAATTCACCCCCTTTCATGGTAACATTTTGTTTTATTAAATTAAATACATGTAATTATTTAATTTAAGTCCCTAAGTCTTCTTATTTAATTAAATAACTCTAAGTTATTTAATTAAATATCATTTCACTCTCCCCTTTTTCATTAAATCATTTTATTTAATGGATATCATTTAATTCCCCTAATTACATAATTAAACCTTTGTTTACTTATAAATTACCTAATTAAATCTAATTCCCCCCATTTGCAAGGGAATATTCCTACTTTGTACATTCCTCCACAAAGGGAATATTCCCATGGAATATTCCTTTGCATAATTTAATTTGGTTTTAATTAACTAAATATCTATTTTCCCTCACCCATGAGAATATTTCAAAGAATATTCTCTCTCTTCACTCATTTGAAAAAGGGAATATTCTTATGCAACTTCATGTGCAAGTTAACCCAAAAATTCTTGTGCAAGTTAACTTGTGACCTCTTGTACAAGTCAAAAGTGTGTTTGTTTGAAGGAATATTAACCCTTGATTAAAATCTCATCTTTCATTCTCATCCATTGATGAGAATCCATGATCCATGCCTCCAACTTCTTCCAACCTTGACTATTGATTAGATTTTTCAATCTCAACTCTCCATTTCTCATTTGCTCTCCTATAAGTAGGTCACTATTTGGAGACAAATGGATCCATCTTTTAACATCAAAATTATGCTGTTAAAATCACTCACACTCACACTCATATTTAGCATCTTTTAGTTTAATTAATTGCAAAATAGCTTAGCTTCCATTAATGCTTCTGTTAGAGCCTAAAATTTCATGCAATGTTTTGCAAAATTTTAGGCTCCCATGATGAAAAAGTTGATTTTAGCACTCAAAAGTATAGTTGGAAAATCTGCTCAAATGACACACTTTGAAAAATCACAAAATGAAGCCAGTGAAATTTCACACAAAATCAACTTGCAAGCATATTTATCTGACATATGTGAATGTGCATGCCAGATTTTAGCTTTGTACGATCAGTTTTGACAAGATTTCAAAAGGACAAGTTGAAGGGTTCTGGGAAGGTTTGTTGTTTACACAGTGTTTAAACTACCAAAAGGGTCAACTTTGGAAGACAATATTAAGCAACTGAAAGAGTGTCATGAAAAACCGATTGGTGTCTTAGATTCTTCCCACCTTAATGTCCTTTCATGCCAAATTTTAGGGTCCCAGCATCTCATTTGGTATTTTTTCAAAACCAAAACCAAATGGATTTTACCTAGTTTGAAGACTACATTTCTAAAACAACCGTAAAAGGGTCAACTTTGATGCTTGATATTTGATGAAGAAAATAAAATGATGGAAAACCCTCTTGCACACATGTTCATTTTACCTAAATGAAATAGTATGCAGGGTGGCAGCTTCTCAGAATCACATTTGATATTTTTAGAAAATAGCAAGTTGGTGAGTTTCAATTGGGTCTAACAGGAGCAATTTTAAGAATTGGCCGAGTAAGCTACTTTGATTGTTAACAGTTTTCAGTCCTAATAACTTAATGACCAACCATTTTATGAGCATACTCTCCTATCATAACTCAACATACTGGTGCATTTTCATGGATCTTAGAGACCGTTTGATCAATTTTCCAAGGAAATTTTGAAAGCTACCTGGTTCATTTTGATCATAGTACAAAGTGTTGGAAATCAAATTCTAATTACTCATTCAAGTTCATATGCGTTTTGATGGGATGTTTGTATCATGGAATGTGATGCATTATCTGCCACTCAAAGGATGTTGTGATTTCTACAAAATTGTTAGCCATTATGGAACACAAGCTTGCCACTACCTTGCAATTGTATTAAAAGTTGTCTCATACTCTCCTTGCTCTTCTGATCTCATTTCATTGACATTCAAAAGCTGATAGATGCACAAAGATCAAGACTAAATCAAATACTAAATCAAAGATTTACTCTTTGATGAGAAACCATGCCAAAGTGGGTTTCAGAGTTGATTGGCCTAATACATGAAATGTGGCTTTACCGTGATAAGGAAATTTATAAAATAATAAGAGACAAAACAAAGATTATGATAGAGCAGGATGTTGGGAATCTCAAATAGAATCTATTAAGATAGAAATTGTTACATTGGGCCCACTTCCTCCTACACTACAAGAAGTGAAAGTCTATGATACACAAGAAAAGGAAATAATCATGGCAGCTAAAGCATTCGGTTTGAGAGCTACTACACAGTGATTTGCAAGTTCATTGCAATTCCATGAAGCTAGTTATGTCAACTTTCCTATGCTTTTCAAAAATACTGATCGCTCTTATGGAAAGGTCCCATGTTGATTTTGGATTGAAGCTACTGGGTCAAAATTTTTGATATTATCAGAGAGCAGGATGACAACTTACATGTGTAGCCGAAGGCATTGAAGGTGCCTATCTTGGATAACCAAAGAACTATATCGGCGTGCTCTGCGAAAAAGTGATTAAGGCAAGTAACTTAAGAAAGAAAGGAAGAATGGGAATCATCATCTACCACATGACTCAAAAAAAGAAAGATTTGAAGCCATCAGGAGGAGAAGTTTGCGAAATTGCTATTTTCAATATCTATGCCGCTATCTCTTTTGAGTGGTTTTTTCAAACTTAATCATTCTTTTGGCTTTCCAAGTGGTGCTGACATAGATAAGACGAGAAATAACATGAAAAAATATCAGATGATGGGTAAGGGAGCAATGGGAAATGTGCTTTCCAATATGAAAAATGGATGTTAAAGATCACACATTTGCTCTCGAGGTCGTAAGCAAGGACAACAAGGATAGCCGATGGAAAACATAAGGCATGTCACCGAGACATTTCCGTATCAGTGTGAGGTATTCAAATGTATCTTACAAATAATTCATAAGCCACCAAGGGAGATGTCGAAGAGACCCATGGGTTTCGATGAGACTTTTTCAAATATCTCTTCGACAAAAGATTTACTAAGGTCCGAGCACAATGTCGTTGAGACTTTCCCATTTCGATGAGACTTATTCAAATGTCTCTCCAACATAATATGGTAGGAATAAAGAATCACTCTCAGAAAAAGAAAAGGCATCACGAGCTTCGAGGTGGTGTAAAATAAAGATAAATACAAAGTATAATTGGCTGTGGATAGTCAACAAAATCTCAGAGATACCACCAACACATATGGGAATATACTGTCGAGGAGACATGGACCTGTCTAAGAGAGAATTACAAATTTCTCTTTGACATTTTGAAGGGAGTTATCATAGACACTTTGAGAAAATAAATGACATCACGGGCAAAGCAATTAAGGTTTCCTCAACACTATGAATTGATTTTTACCAGTTTACGACTAATCAAGAATGCAAAATAAAGATTATATTGAGCAAACCTTGGCGTATCGATGGGAGTTATTGGTAAGTCTCTTCGATAGTACAAGAAGACAAAATTATGGATGAAGGGTAAAATAAAATTCTATGTTGAATTTATTTTGAGGCTTTGGTGAAAGAGATAAAATATTATTATCATATGCAGTGAATATTTCAGAGATAATACCACTTTAGGAGAAAATAAATTTCACCGATGGTAAAATCTAAGCAAATATTTTACTCGGGAATAAAGAGTGGGTATTTGTTTTTACCCAAAGAGCATTTTTCCAATTGGGTAAAAAGTGAAGTTTCTAGCAAAGGGAGATTATTATTAAATTAATTTTCACAAAGATACAAATATGAGGATTAATGTTAAAATATTTTATTTTGCTGAAGGCAATTAATTAAAACGAAGAGCTGCAATAGATGGACGAGTAAAGGGTCATAACCCTAAAAAGATGTAATGTATATATTCCACATGAAATCAAATAAGGAGATCATTAGGAGTAGGTTAAATCATATCATTCCATTAGAGTAGGTATTAGTAAGAAGATAGGTTGCATAATCTGCCCATCCATACCATATTAAAGACTTCTATTATAATGCTTATATTTTGAAGTAATACAATGGAGTAGACTACTTATAATTCATAATCCATTTTCAGTGTTCAATTATTGTGTCAATTTTCATGCTTATTTATTACTTTGTTGTCTCCAAAGTGGTCTTTTCAAGTTATTTAAGTCTCCAATATTTATCAGAACACATTTGCTGTTACTATGTGGATGTTTTGATTGGTTTATTGTTGATATGAATTAAAAATCCTTTCAAACAGTTTACTTTAATTGGTCCCTGCCCAGGGTTAACATCCTTTTAAATAAGTTTTGATTGGTTTCCATTAACTTAAGAATTAAAGGTCCTTTCATGCTTTCACAGTAACTTGAGGGGATATTACTGGGATTATTAGAGAACACTATAATAAACAGACTTGCACATTTGCACAAGGTGCATACATTTCAAGTGTCCAGTAATTCGAGTTAAGCTGAATAGTAGGTTTACTTATCTTACAACTCTATGTCCATTCCATAATCACCATCCATTCATTCACTCCATTCACCCAATAGGAGTAGGCACTGGTCATACTTAAGATATTGCATACAAAACACAACTCACAATCTTGAATTCTCAAATACTTTCAATGGGAAATTTTAGCTATCAAAGCTCTACAACTACTTCACCTTCACGTGCCATAGTGAGTAGATTTCCAATTTAGGAACCACATCTAATTTTAAATATGCCTTATTGTTCAGGTATACCGCCTAGGTATGGTAGATCCTGAAGAGTAGGAGGTAATCAAACTTGTTTACCTCGTTCATGGGCCAAAGGTGTATTAAGAGATTGGCACCCTATTATGGTTTAAAAACATGCACTTTTGAGACTTAACAACTTCCATGGTAACTTAGATGCATACATTTAGTTTATTTGTTAATTAGGGTTTCAATCTTTTTAGCTTAAAATCCATTTAGATTAGCTTTGCATTTGCACATCTCAATCATTTTAGCATACATCATGATTAAATATCTTGCATCATGTTAATTTAGCTTTAAAATAATGTTTCATCACACATCTCACAATGGTTTCACCAGTTTTCTTCAATAATTTCTTCAATAAAACTGGTTGAGACAAGTTCATTTATCCACAGGGATTGGGAAAGGGTCGCCATTCCACATCAAAATGACACCACTCCCACAATAGGATAAGTTTCAAATGGATTAGAGTAGGTGTTTTGAAACTTTCATAGTTTAGCATGCTGGTTTTAATGGATGCTTGGTTTAATGTGCATTTGATTGATCCTATTAGATTGACGTTTAGTGACATGAATATGCTTCAATTCTTCATGGATCAAGTGTAGTTGGCCCATACTAATATGTCAGTCATAAATACAAGTTTCTTTAACTCATTTTACACCTAGCAAGTTTAATGAGCATTCTTATAGAAAAGTTGAGTTCACGAGAGCATTCAAGAGTATTCTTGAGGGTAGATCATCAAGCATTTTAGAGTAGCATTCAAGCATCAAACATCATGTCAAATAATTCATGCATCATGTTTGTTTTTGAGCTAACAATTGTGATGTATGGTTTTATGATTCAAGCTAGCATTTCATTTGAGATCTATCCTATTCAAGCAAGAGTCAAGATCTACATCCATTGGAGCCATATCATACATGTTTGCAAAACTTCATTGCTAGGGTTTGGTGAGTTGCAACACCATATTTTATTCATTCATCATTCTCCATTCCTATTTCATTCTATTTCAAGGTTTAATTACCAAAATGGGGTTTGACCAAGGAAAACCCCTATCCACTAACAAAACAATATTTTCCCCTCTCTTTAGTGAGTGATTTGCAGGTTTAGATTGAAGAAACATTGAAGAGAAAGATTGGATAAAGTTTTCAAAGTGCCTAAAGTTGTCAAAGTTGTCACTAAGCATTAGAGAATATTGGAGAGCACCTACATGTTGATTTACAAAGATTCAGATCCAAAAACATGAAGAAGTAGATTGAGCAAACTGAGAAGAGAAGATTTGGATCCTAAAGTTTTAGAAAACCCTAACTAGATTGATTTGCCACTTCTGGCGAATGAGTCCCACTTTTGGTCAAAATTTAGATTTTTGCAGATTTAGATACCCATTTGCCAGATTCCTATTCCTACACAAAAACCCATATTTTGGACTAATTTACCCAGCTTGGAAAATGAGTCCCAATTAGCATTAAAGTCAAGATTTCCAGCATTTCATACCCCCTTCCAATCATCTTCAGATTCCCAGGTGCACACAATTCATCTTACATTTTTTTATTCTATTTCATATGCATTTTTAGGTCATTTAGTTAAGGCTTGCATTGAATAAGGGTTTAACATTGCATCTTGCATTACACTTGTCTTTCCAAGTATTGAGATCTTGAGGGTTTGTCCTTGAATGAGAGAGAGTGAAGATTGTCATTCTAGGTCCTAAACCCTAGAAAAGCATACAATTTTCCACCTTTCAGGTTTCATTTCAAGTGCATTTGTAAACATAAGAATCAAAATTAAAGAATATCATTTATCTTTTGTTTATTGCATTTATCTTGCATTCATTGATTGTCCCTTGCACGAGCTTTACAACTTGGTGTCGTATTACTAATACTATAGTGAGATGTAGTTCAAGGCTCATGTCATTCTGCGATAGCACACTCATCGTGGATCTTGGGTTATCTAGCTCTTTCACTCATAGTGTTGACACTAGTTCACTAGGTATAGACCATACCCTTAACAACTCTTTACCTTCAAGTAGCATGACAAGTGTTGAAACTATGGTTGCTAGTATCCCTCAAGAAAACATAATCCAAATCCATGAAGAGTTAGCAAACCTACAACATCAAGTGAGTACTGAAAAAATTTCCAACACTACTATCCCTACCATAGATAACATACACCGCATGATTGAAAGTGAACAAGGAATAGAAATTGCGCATAACCTAGCTCAAATTTTTGGAAAACATATTACCTCAATGATTATTTGTGTTTGAACAATGTCCAAAGCCAAGGAGGAACTCAAATTCCTCCCCCTACAACCATTGCCTCTATTCCTACCTATATCAACCCTCAAGTTACAACAATGATGCAACCTACTAGTAATGTCTTTCCTACCTTGGGTATTTCCACTAGCAATCCTAGTACCTTTGTGGCATCTCACGTCATATCTCCTACCACTTTACCTCCCATAAGCATTCCATTCACTTCCCCCTCAAACACATATACACCCCCACCATATTCACCACCATCTCAAAATAAAACCAATGATGCCATCCTTAACCAACTCTTGCAAAATGTTTCATCCCTTCAAAAGTAAATTTCCACCATAAACCAAAAACAAAATGGCCAACCTTCGTACTATGTCAAAAATCAATCCCTTATCCTTGGAGATATTGAGAATGCTGATACCATAAGGTATAGAGATTCCTAGGTTTGAGAAATATGGAGGAAAAGGAGACCCTTCTAACCATGTTTCCGCTTATAGTTCACCTTATATAGTGACTTTGTCCTTGAGGATAATCTCTTGGCTAAGATTTTCCCTAGGTCCTTGAAAGATACCACTTTAGAATGGTTTTCCTCATTACCGAACTTGATTCATTCATTCAATGAACTTGTTGAGGCCTTTATTGACCATTTCCAAGTGCACATGACTCCTAAAATGAAATTAGATGATTTGATGAGATGTAAGCAAAAGGATGATGAAAAGGTTACTGACTTTATTTCACACAACCAAATGCTTTATTCCCAAATCGACGTAAAGATTCTCAATCCTCACCTTCAATAGATGTTCATTGAAAACTTGCAAACTAAGATACAAGATAAGCTTGGAATGATGAAGTTTCCTTCCTTTGTACACTTGTGTACTACCCTTCATGATTATCAAAAATCAATTAGTAGTCGTGAAACAAAACCCACCTCTAGCCATCTTGAGAAGTTTGAATCTGCAAATAAAAAAAATCACCAACCTTTTAGGAAACAAAATAAAGGCTTCCTTCAACTAAATCCCCCTCAACCAACTCAACATGTTGATACCCAAGTGGCTGCTATAAAGAAGATAAATCATTTGACATTTGGGGATCTGGCTACACAATTTACTCCCTTACTCGACACCCTTCATAACAAAATGTTACAACTTCTAGAATAGAAAATGATTTCCTTACCTCCCATTAAAACACCTGATCCTAATAAGCCCTTACCTCTAAACTTTAGATCAAATTCCTATTTTCATTATCATTGAAAAAATGGACATGATATGGAACATTGTAAGCATCTTAAACATCTTGTTCAAGACCTCATTGATTCTAGTCGACTTCAAATTGGAGGTGTTAATGATCAAGGAAATAAGTCTATTGCCCCTCCTAACCAAAACTTGCAAATATTTACCAACACTATGCAAAATCATAATATTTCATTTTTCAAAGCTAGTGAAACTAAGAAGAATGATGTGATGAATGTTGACACAGATGATGACATGGAAAATATTGAACAAGGTCCTATGGATACTGATAAACAAGGTCTTATGGATGATATGGTTGCGTTGATCGAAACACAACCTCGTAAGGGCCAAACTAAAAATCCTCTTGAAATTGCTTTCTCATCTAAAGATATAATGAGAAATGCACCTGATGGTCCTCTTTACATAACTGACCAAATCAATTACAAGACCACTAATGGGATATTATTTGATCTCGTCTGTGGAGAGAATGTGATCACCAAAGAATTCTTACTTGTGCATGAACTCTATCAAGAAACATATGATAAATTGGAAGCATGGATAAAAATGCATAATGTTTTTGCTTTCCCTATGATGGGATCTATCACCCTTCCTCTAAGAGTCAGACCAAAAAAATTAGATGTCTTGTTCTCCATCATCTTGACGTTAGATCAATTATGTGTGAAGCTTGGTTATCCATGGCTATGCTCCACGGATTCCATCTCGTCGGTCGTGCGTAAATGTTTAAAGTTTCCCTTTGACAATGAGATCTTTACTATGAACCATAGTGGCTTTAATCCCGTCTCTTCCCGTGGGAAATTTTCATTTGATTTCTTTTGGCCCGAGCCTATGGAACCTATTAGACCTTGTGAGGACTTCTTTTTCAAATCATATCAAAAGTTTAAGGTGAAATGCATAGCAAAACTATTCCTTAGAAACATGCCTCAACCCATGAATGAGCCTCATATCCTTGACAAAAGTATGATTGAACTAAAAGACCTTCCAAATAATCAAGATCAACCTACGATAGATCCTTTACCTATCTCCTACAAATGACCAAGACAACCAAAACAATCCTATCATGCCTCCTAAGATAAAACAAGTTTATAAAACTAAAGAAAAAGTGGTTGAACAACCTCCTATGGTTCCTTCCATTCCTCCCCTTAGGGAAGAAAAGAAAGCTATGGTTGATAGACCTGCTCCTACACAAACACAACTTGAAAATCCTACCAAAAGAAATAGAAATGCTAGAGAGTGTAGGCATAGACGTCATGCTATTGCTCGAAGGTTAAATGAAGAAAACAACAAAGAAAATCAACATCCAAACTTAAGTACAAAAATAACAAGTCTCCCTCTTCGCCACAACAAAAAGATCTTATATCACAATCGTAACAATATCTAAATCCTTCTTTGGACATTATCATTCGATCGCCTCTTGTGATTAACTTAGACGATGATGATGAGATTGGTAAAATTGATGAGGAAGTGCATAATGAGTTGAATACATTGTTTTACTCTTCTATGAGCTTAAATGACAATTATCCTAAGAAGAGTGTTGAACTTGGTGATGACCCTAGTTCCACACTTGTTGTTGTCCCTTTGGTTAGTTGTCTGCCTTTCATAAATGATGAACAAGATTGGGATGTAGACGACCTGCTAATAGGTTGAATCACAAGTGCCTTACTAGTCTTGTATTTATTTTCTCTTTCGTGTTTCTTTTATGCGATTGCATGTGTGTAATGTGATCTCCCCTGTACTATTTTGTTTGATGTATCTCTCTCTTTGTAACATTCCTCTATTTGTATCTACATTCTTCTATATTTTGTAAAGATTTTCCTTTATTTTTTCATTTATCTTTTGTTTTCCTTTTGGGGATGACACAAGGCGTCAAGACATTTAGGTCTCTTCCATGTTGACCCAAATGTTTTTCCTTTATTATTTTCTTTGTCTTGTGTTTTCTTTTTGGGGATGACGTAAGGCATAGATACATTTAGGTCTCTTCCATGTTTACCCGAAAGTTTTTCTTTATTTTTGCACTCTTTGTATCATTCTTCCTATTCCATGAGTATTTGGGGAATGATGACAGTTCCAAGCTCTCTAATAACATTGTAGCAAAGACTTACTAACCCTGAATCTGTGGATCCCTTGTGTGATTTTGGGATTTCATTTTGGGGGCAACCCATTTTCATGACATAGCTTTATTTGGAAACATATGACTTGGCATAGGCTTTCCAAATAAGCTCTCATGTCCTCTCTATTGTTAGCATTTATCATTTTCTACTTCAAAGTAATTTCTCACAGTATGGTGTTTAGCAATTTATTTAAAGTGGGGGCATACATTGGCATTATTCTTTTTCATTTTACAACTCATGTTTCATTGTGTAGTCTTCTTACTTCATGCAATACATCTTTCTCTTTGTGGTGACATTGGGTGTGATGTCCTTGAAGAGCGTGATCTCTCTTAGCATATTATATTCCTCTTAGTGGCTTGATGCAACACACTGCATCCCCTAAGTTGCAGATCTTCTATTATTCGATTGGTTGTCTCTTGGATACATTAGGCATAACACACTTTTCTTTCCTGTGGAGCCATCTTGTTTGTTCATGGGTGGCAAGCATTGAAGCTTTTCTTGCCTCATGTAATATGTTGTTTGTGTTGTGTGGAACCTTATCAAAGTTATTAGGAGGTATAGCTTTGGTATGGTTAGCATGTGGGAGCCAAACTTAGGCACAACTTCCCCATAGCCACTTACTTGTCTGTATGAGCACATATCGACCACATGCATATGTGTCTCGTTGGGGGCTCACCTAGTGGACAACCTAAGGTTCCACTAGCCCTTGTGAACATGTGTTTGGTTTGCATAGTGGACATCATTTTCTACTTGTAAACATTTTTTGGATAAAAAACTTAGATCTGATCCACATCGTGTTGGACAAACGGTCGAGGCTTGATCCACCCCCTTTTTTTTTTCTTTCTTCTTTGTCTTTGGTAGTGTATGCTTGTACCTTGTTATTGCTCCTTATGTCATTCACATGTGTGTTATTTTGTGCCTATGTTGGTTTGTCATATGATCTTGATCCTAAGGGCTTGTGCAACCCTCTTGATCATTGTCATCCTATATTACTAGCATTGGTACACTTGGACCACTCTTGATGCGAGTTTGTCTATTTTAGTGTGAGTTTGATGCAAGTTCCTCCTCTCACTAAAGTGGGGGATAAATGTAGTGTAGAAAATTGTATCCCTTTACATTTTCACACTTGTTTGGGCCCTCCCTACTAAAATTAGGCTTCTTTATGCCTTATTGGGTCCTATTTTACATCCGCAATCCTTATTTAATGCATTTTTCCTAGGATAATCCCAACACTTAACTAATGAAAAATCATAATTTAATGATTTTGGGTTGTGTGTTCCATATTTAGTGATTTGGGACTCATACACCACCTTGGGTGTATGGGTCCCACCTAAGTCTCGGGGCCTGATCCTAAATTTGGCATAGAACTTAACATTTCTTAAAATTTGTGTCCCAAGCCTAGGCTACTTTGGGACTCATATGCCCAACTAGCATGAGTCCCACTTAGCTTGGACCTATTTTGAATTCAATTATTGGAAAGATTTTATTCTTCTAGATCGATGTCAGCTTGTCAGTGTTGTAATTTGGTGGCATAAAAAGTATGAATACAAAGGTTATTTCACATATTTTCTTCTAAGTTTTCAGAAGAATTCTATAGCATTTTATGAGATCAAGAGCATTCAAGAGAATTCAAGAGTTGATTATCAAGAATTTTGGAGCTACATTCAAGATTCAAGCATCATGTCAAAGTCATCATGAATCATGTGTGTTTTTTAGGTAACATTTGTGATGTAGGTTTTCATGATTCAAGCAAGCATTCAAATCAAGGTTCATAACATACAATCAAAAGTTAAGATCTACATTCATGCTAGCCATTTTATACAAGATTGCAACATTTATCTCAAGGGTTTGGTGAGTTACAACATTGCATATTGTTAATCATTCCTTCATTATATTTCTATTTCATTTCAAGGTTTGATTACCAAAATGGGATTTGACCAAGGCAAACCCCTATCCATTAACAAAATCAACATTTTTCTCTCCTTACATGTGTGATTGCAGATCTAGGTGTTTTGAGGTTTGAAGATCCTTTGAAGAAAAAGTTGTAAGATTGAAGAAAGTTTTCAAGGTTGTCAAGAACTTGTCATCTTCACAAAAATTCACCTATAGGCCAAAATTTAGAGTTTCAAGCTTAGAGATCAGAAAGGAGCGAAATTACAGAAGATCACTAGAGGATGCTAGAGTTTCAGCCAAACCCTAATACTAGGACTAAATCACCACCTTGGGCATATGAGTCCTAATATACCACTTTTCAGACATTTTTTGTTGATCTTGGTATACCAGTTGCAAATTCCAGATTCAGCCCGAAACCCTAAACTGAGACTAAATCGCCCATCCTGGCATATGAGTCCTAGTGTGCATCAAAATTCATAATTTTGGGATTGCAAACCTTGTTTTAGGAATCTCTAGTTTTCAAGGTACTTCTTTGTTTATTCAGAGTTTGTTATTCTAGTTTTAAGTTTCATTTCCTAGGTTACATAGCTAGATTTTCATATTACATTCATCTCTTTCTTTCTAAGCATTTGCTTAGTGGTGAACCCCCTTTGTTAATCACACCCAAGGAGACCTTGTAGCAATCTCTTTTCCTAATTGGATCATTAGGTGGAGATATATAGGGTTTCCTTGAATGAACTAAGAGAGAAATAGGAAGATGATTCCCCCCTCCTTTGGTGTTCCATCTCCTAAAAGGTGGAGCACCGTATTTCCTTTGGTTCAACCTATACCTTTTTTTAATATAGTTTTATGGTGGTTTTGAGAGAATGAATTAATAAAATTAGATATTTACAAATGACACAATCATGTGCAAAGTTTGTGAAATTACCAAGATAGCCTTCACCATCTCCATTTACACATAGTGTCATATACCCATCTATATTCTATCCATTTCTACATAATTTTCCATACTATAAACATTTATTACACTATTTATGATTAGACATTAATTCCATTCATATATCTTACTACTCCAAATCCTAGGTTATTCATGCAAAAATAAATTTAACTCTTAATTTTATTTAAATTTAGATTTGACCAACTCTTGAATATTTCACTAGCCATTGTGAGTCAACTAATACATATTTTCTTGATTTATTGCTATGAACTTTAATTTAAAGTTATTAATTGTATTTATCATTTATACTTATAATTCAAATATCATTCACATTTGAGAAACATCCTAAGAAAAAATTGATTTGGTGCTCTAAAAGGAACACCATTTACTTCAATATCATCTAGGATAGTTGCATATTTGTTTGCTTCCTTCTAATCCTATGCACAACTATAAATTTGGTCTTTGACTTAGGAGAAAGTGTAAGCTAGGGATCCACTAGCACTCTAAAGTATTATTAAATAATGTGGGTTCTCAAAGTGATGTATACAATAGTGAATTTAATGAACTTGAGAGTAAAGCTGCATACATTTTAGGACCATATATATGCATTAGAAGATATATATGATAGTTTAATTGGCCCATATTTGAAGAATCAACCTATAGGTATATTGGTCTTCCATAAAATTTGATGCAAAATATAAACATATAAGACTCACTTTCAATCTTGAGATACTCCAATTTTAGTGTTACATCAATTTAATTCTTTTCCATTAAGTATAGTGCTAAGTACACTTATCTATTAAATTCAATTTCTTAGTTAAGAATAATTTAGCTATGAATTTATAATACCCACCACTCTTATTAATTACTATATTATTCGATTAGTCTAGATTGAGATTAGGGAAAATATATTCTCCTTTATGATATTTAATAATACTTATAATATATTAATGATATTAAATTTGTAAATCTAACTAATTTATAAAATTTATAATTTATAATATAATATTTAATTTTTATTATAGATGATCCAATATTAATTCAAATAATTTGATAATTATTTTAGAAAAAAATAAAATGAATATATGATAATAAAAATCATATGTCAAAATTTACTATTTGACTTTAAATATATCTATAATATTGTGGATTTATCCCTATACAACTAAATAGACACCACACACTTCAATACTAAAGCAATGCCCCCTTTTTTGAAATGCAACAATAAAATAGAATATCATAAATTAAATAGCCACATAACTACAAAGGAACATACCACTAGCACATGCAGTAGGAGGTGCAACAATCATGCTAATTGTAATTTATATAGAAAAATATACAAAAATCTAAACTTACTCCTAAATATAAAGTACTTGACATGTTAATATCTATGTAATCCAATTGTTTCATAAAATAAATCAACATACATATCTCAAATATCATATTTTAAAAAGATCTTCAATAAATTGAATGCCTTATAATTTATAAACTAAAAATACTATCATAAATAATTGTGATATCTTATGTAAATTAAAATTTATGGCTTTTAATATGTATTTTTCTATGGACAATGATTTTGGGTGTCCAAGATGCTCTAGCACTTCTAGGTTTTTCACCTAAAAGGAGAGAAATGGGCCCAAAATACTAAGGTCTACACTTAAGATTAATGTAATGAGGAATTTAATATGCCTAATTATGATGTCTAATGCAAATAATTGAAAAAGAAAGATGATTATTGATGCTAAACCTAAGAAATGCAAAGTGCTGGAAAACACAGTGATGTATGCAAAAACACCTAAGAATGCAAGTAAATGATGACATAATTAAACATAACTGGGGAGGTGCACCTGAAATCTGAAGTCTAATGTAGAGAGGCTTTAGAATTCTATAGAGTTGACTCGAAATGTTGACTGAGACACTTATGCCAAGCTAGGCGACTTAGTCCAGTTTCGAGTAAAATTTGTCAGAATATGAATATGCCAAATGGGTACTCAGTAATACATAAACCACTTTTTAGGCCTGGCAGTGGGAATAATTCATGAAAAATGGTGACTTAGTCCACTTGGGAATTTATGGAATCTCAGGATGAGAATCTGTAGCTTTCAATCTACTCTTCCTTTTCTGATAAAAGTCCGGTCTAGATTATGCAAAAAATGGGTTGAAATTGGTCTCCAAGCTTCAATTAGGGCTTTGTTGACTTTGATGACTTTAACGAATTGAAAACACCTTTTTGACACTTTCCTCTTTGAAAAATCTGCATGCAAGACTTGCAAACACACCTGCAAAGAGGGGAAAAGGGTTAAGGGTTAGAGTATAGGGGTTTGCCTTGGTCAAACCCCACTTTGGTAATCAAACCCTAGATAATGAAATGGAATGAGAAGAGAATGATAAATAAACATGTAATGCCATAAACTTACCAAACCCTTGATGTGTAAGTCTGAACATATGTAGTGAAGTGCTCCAATGGATGACTTGATGATGCTTAGAGTGCTTGAATGCTTGAGAATGATTAAGTGAATGAATGAGTTGCTTGAGAATGAATAGATTGATAAATGTTAAAATGAGAGGAAAAACCATTATTTATACTTGATTTTCCATTATTTCCTAAAAATAACACATCACAGGCCGACCTCAAGGGTAAGAGAATAAAATTCTGCCAGGAAATTAAAATTATTTTGATTTTTGTGCCCAGTGGGACTAAGTCGCCCTAGGTGGTGACTTGGTCCCACTAGGGAAATTTTACTGGGTATCAGAAATTAAAGTGCATTAAATAAGGTCTAACAAGAATATCCTAAAAAATACACTTAAGTGAGGTCGGAAAGTGTATTAAGGGGTCATTTAAACATGAGAAAGGGTTGAATTAGTGATAAAAATTCTCGAAAAACATGAGTTTGTTACAACTCTTTACAACAGTTTGAAATAAGACTTGGTAAGTAATAAAAAGGGGACCGTATTTAAATGAATTATAATAAAAGGGTCCTAGAAAAGTGTGAAAGTGGGTTACAACACTTTTACAAGACATCCTATAAGTCTTAATGATTCTCAAGGGTCCAAGACCTAATGTGAATGTGTTGGCCACATTACAACATTAAATCTAGGAAAAATCCAGCCAAAGTCCATAAGAAAGACTCAAGTGAGCGTAAAAATGTCAACTATACATTTTTTGGCAACACACTAAGCCCCCACTTTAGTGAGAGGATGAACTTGCTTCAAACTCACACTAAAGTAGCCCAACATGCACATCTAGAGGGATCCAAATGCACTCATGCCAGTAAGATGAGACAACAATAATCAAGCCCCCAGGATCAGGATCCCATGGAGAACCAAACATAGGCATAAAGGAAATAACATGAAAATGATGAGAAAGAATGAAAGAAAATTTCAATCATTTTTCTAGCTCGTTGTGGATCAGATCTAGGCTATTTATTTGGAACAAGAAATGTATGCTCACTATGGGGTGATAGAACTCATGGTTGTCCACTGGGTGAGAAGGATTGAAAGGTGAGAAACATACACTCATGGTTGGTATGCACTCACACACATGCAGGTCACTATGGGGAAAATTCATGCTTCGTAATGGGCTTTCCGCTCAACCATACTAAAGTTATACCTCTTGATAACTTTAATAAGGTGCCACAAAGGAAAATGTTGTTTTGTGCTTCATGAGACAAACAAAGCTTCATATGCTTAGAACTCATGAACAAATTCTATGGCACCATAGGCATGCAAGTTGTGTTATGCAAGGTGGCCATGTAAAATGAAAAATAAAACATGAAAAAATATGTTCAAAGGAGTCATGTTTAGTTCATGTGAGGTCTTTAACTTAGGGAACATTGTGTCTAATATCTCCAAGAGAGGACCGATTAAAGAATAGAAGATTCGCAACTTAGGGGATGCAGTGTGTTGCATCAGGTGACCAAGAGGAATGCAATATGCTAAGATAGATCACACTTATGAAGGGAATCACACCCAATGTAATCCACCAAGTGACAAAACACATCGTATAAAGTAACAAGGATGCACTAAGAAACAAAAAATAAAAATGCAAAATGAATTATACCAATGTATGCCCCCACTTTAAAGGAATTGACACACATCGTTCTGTGAGAAATTACTTTAAAGTAGAAAATGAAAAATGCAAAAAAGAAACAAGACATGAGAGCCAACTTGGAAAGCCCCTATGCCAAGTCATATGTTTTCGAGTAAGGTTGTGTCATGTGAGAAAAAGGAAAAGAAAAAGGGGTTTCCCCCAAAACGGAACACACCAAAAACATAAGGGATCTATGTATTTGGGGTCAGTATGTTCTTTGATGCAATGTTTTGATTAAAGAGCTTGAAACTATCATCATTCCCTAAATACATAGAACTGGAAGAATGACACAAAGAGAGAGAAAACAAAGAAAAAGAAAGATTTGTGTGGGTCAACATGGAAAATACATAGTATGTATCGACACTTTGCATCATCCCCAAATGGAAAACACAAGTAAAATGAAAACTAAAAGGAGAAGGAAAATGAAAAAGCTTTTGGGTCAACATGAGAGAGACATTTCTGTCCCAGTGCCTTGCGTCATCCCCAAAAGGAAAACACAATCCAAAAAAAGAAAAAGACAAGTGGGAAAGAAAAAGAGGTCCTTTGGGTCAACATGGAAGAGAATTAGGGTTTCTCAATGCTTTTCATCATCCCCAAAAGGAAAACACAAAAGAAAAGAAAAAAGAGAAATAGAAAGAGCTTTTGGGTCAACATGGAAGAGACATAGGGCGTCTCAATGCTTTGCGTCATCCCCAAAAGGAAAACACAAAACAAAAGAAAAAGGAAAAAGCAATGTATGCCATATAGAAGAATGAAGGTACAAATAGAAGAATGCCACAAAGAGAGGAGAACATCAAACGACACGTTATGGGGGATCACGATATGCACACAAACTCAAAATAAAAAGAAAATAAAAGAAAATAAAAGAAAAATGCAAAAGGCGAATGCAAGTCAACCATCTAACAAGTCATCCACCTCCCAATCATGTTCGAAAGGTGGACAATTGGCTAGAGGGACAAGATCATGGGCCAAACTAAGTGAAGTGCCAAGTTCTACACTTGTTGTAGGAGATTTTTCATGTAAACTCATGGAAGAGGAAAATAATGTATTCAGATCATTATGGACCTCTTTGTCAATTTTAGTGATCTCATCATCATTGTCATCCAGATTAATCACAACTGGAGGACGAATGACAATGTCCAATGATGGGTGTATTATGAGTTGTGGTTTTTGTATTGGATCATTTTGTTGTGATTGGGGAGGTGGATCATCATGAATTGCTTCTGTCACATGTGTATTTTCATTTTCTTTGTTTTCTTCATTTTGTAGCGTGCGAACAAGGAGACGACGCCGACGCCTATGCTCCCTATCTCTTCTATTTCTTTTGATTCTATTTTGAAGTTGTGTGGGTGTAAGAGGAGGTTGATCCACCATAGGATCCTTTTCTTCCGTAAGGGGAGGAACATAAGGAACCATATGAGGTGGGTCAATCACTTTCTCTTTCACTTTATAAACTTGCTTTATATGAGGAGGAAATAAGGGGTTGTTATCATTATCATGTGGTTGTTTGGATGATGTGGGGGAAGTCGCGGGTGTTGGTTGAGTTTGATGGATTGGTTCTTCTTCAGGTTGCAACATTGTTTCATCTAAGATAGGAGTGTTAGAAGTGGATGGGGATATGTCATAGAGGGACAATTCAACAATTTTCTTTGCTTTAAACTTTTGGTAAGCAATGAAAAGTAAATCTTTGCAAGGCGTGATAGGTTTCATGGGCTCAGGCCAAAAGGATTCTAAGGAAAAATTTCCTTTAGAAGAAAAAGGATTAAATCCACTATGGTGAATAGTGAATATTTCATTGTCAAGCAAAAAATTTAAACATTTGTGTATGACTGAGGGACAACTTTCATCGAGCGAAGCCATGGATGGCCTAGCTACAGATGAAACTGATCTGATTATGGGATAATTGAGAATGTAACATCCACTGTCTTAGGTCCTATATGTAATGGAAGAATGATTGATCCTATCGTAGGGCAAGCAAAACCATTGTGTGTTTTGATCCATGCTCTTAGTTTGTCATAATCATCTTGATAAAGATCATGTAATACCAAAAATTCCTCAGTGATCACATTCTCGCCACAGGAAGGATCTATGAGTATTCCATTAGTGGGATTATCATAAATACGATAGGCTATGTAAAGAGGACCATTGGGAAGATTCAAAAGAATATCCTTGGAAGAAAAAGTAATATCAAGAGATTTCTTAGGTTGGCCCTTACGAGGGATAATGCCTATCACACTTACCATTTCATGTATAGGATCAATAGTAGTGGTATGTGGAATAGGATCAAAATGTTCATTAGTTGTATGAACATTCATGACATCATTGGTTTGAGTTTCACTAGCTTTGATGAATGACACATTATGTTTAGGCATCAGATTGGTAAAAAATTGCAAATTTTGATTGGGTGGGGCAACAAACGTATTGCCTTTAATGTTAACATTTGAAATGGATAGATGACCATAATCAATGAGGTCTTGTACTATATGTTTAAGATGCTTGCACTATTCTGTGTCATGTCCATTTTGTCTATGATAATGGCAATAAGCATTGGGTTGAAAGGTTGGAGGCAAAGGCTTAGTAGGATCCAATGGTTTAACAGTAGGTAAAGAAATCATTTGTTGCTACAATAGTTGGGACATGGTGTTATGAAGAGTGTCTGGTAAAGGTGTAAACTATCATTTTGGATCTCCATAACTATAAGGTATCATGGTTTTAACAACTGCTACTTGGTTTTTGATAGGTTGAGTTGGTGGTTGAGGGGGATTGAACTATAAAAACCCTTTGTTTGGTTTTTGAAATGGTTGCGAATTATTTGAAGTGCCAGGTTCAGATTTTTTAGGGTGGTTAGAAGTACACTTTGCATCACAACTACTAAATGAATTATGATAATCACAAAGGGCTGTACAGAAGTGCATGAAAGAGGGAAATTTCATCATGGTCAATTTATCTTGAATTTGACTTTGTAAATTTTCAATGAACATCTTTTGGAGATGTGGATCAGGAATATTAACATCAAGTTGGGCATAAAGTGACTGATAGCGTGAGATGAAATCAATTAATTTTCATTGAAATTTTGTTTGCATCTCATTAAATTAACCAATGTCTTCTTGGGAGTCATATGGACTTGAAAATGACTTATGAATGCATCAACTAGTTCATTGAATGAATGAATTGAATTATTGGGTAAGGATGAAAACCACTATAAGGAAGTGTCTTTTAAATTCCTAGGAAACAATTTGGCCAATAGTTTATCATCAAGGACAAAGTCACCGCACAAGGCTGTGTAAGAATTAACATGATTAGTAGGATCCCCCTTCCTACCATACTTCTCAAATCTAGGAATTTCTATTCCTTGTGGCATCAGTGTTCTTAGGAGTTCCAAGACAGTGGGTTGCTTCAGACATAATAGGTGGGTGGTCCATTCTGGGTTTGGTTGATGGTGGATATTTATTTTTGCATGGAGGAGATAGTTTGGAAAAGTTGTGTGATGAGAGGGTCAGTGTAAGTGGTATGAGGTGGAAGGGAAAGTGGTGATGGAGTGTATGTAGTGGTAGGGCAAGTGAATGGAATGCTAATAGATGGTATGGTGGAAGAGTAGAAAACATTCAATGCCACAAAAGAAGTAGGAATGAGAGTAGGAATACTCAAGGAAGGAATCACATTGATAACCTGTTGCATTGTGGTTGTGACTTGCAGAATGGTGTAGGTAGGTATGGATGCTACTGTGGAAAGAGTAGTGTTAAGTCCTCGTTGACTAACCACAGTGTTCGTTGGTTGGGATGTGGAAGGAGCATGTTTTTGTATATCTCAACAATTTGTTTCATAACATTTAAGCCTTGATCACTTTCAATTAGGAAATGGATATTTTCTATAGCAGGAATCATAGTGGTTGAAATTTTTTCAAGACACAAGTTTTGTTGCAAATGAGCTAAATCCTCATGAATGTTAATGACATTGTCTTGCGGGATGTGATCATTTGATGTGTCAATTTGCATGTTATTGGAAGGCACAGTATTTCTAAAGGTAGGGTCCATGCCTAATGCACTATTTTCAACACCAGGAGTAGTATCTCAAGACAACCCAAGGTCCACAATGAGTGTGTTATCGCGAGAGGCCATGAGTCGTGAACTTCTCACTAAAGTATTATTAATAGGGCACCAAACACTCATATAAAGGCTACTAAAGGTGGGGTGGGTGCAAATGAAATGAAAACTAGGAGAAATAAAATGCGAATAACATAAATTCTAGAAACTATAACAGAAATGCAATAACAAAAAATAGAAATGCAAAAAATGCCTAGAAAATACTAGAAATTACTAGAAATTACAGTGCAAAATGTGCAGAAGGACTAAGTTGCCCAGTGTGGCGAATTATTCCTAGTGAGGATGTTTTTGTGATTTTTCAGAAATATTGAATGCAGTTTGATGTCTTTTAGATGCATAGATGCAACTACAGTATGAAAATGCAGAATATTGTTGTTTTCTGATGAAATATGATGCAAAAATGCAAGTTATATGAGCTTTTCACTAATGCAATTTTTTAAAAGCCTAGGATGCAATTTAAACAATGCAAAACCTAATGCAATGCTAATGCAAGTTAAATCTAGGATTCACTTGAAATCATAAGCAAAAATGTTCAAAAGTTAGGTTCACCAAAATGTGGACACTGATTTTGGGTGTCCAAGATGCTCTAGCACTTCTAGGTTTTTCACCTAAAAGGAGAGAAATGGGCCCAAAATGCTAATGTCTACACTCAAGATTAATGTAATGAGGAATGCAATATGCCTAATTATGATTTCTAATGCAACTATCCGAAAAATAAAGATGATTATTGATGCTAAACCTAAGAAATGCAAAGTGCTGGAAAACACAGTGATGTATGCAAAAACACCTAAGAATGCAAGTAAATGATGACAAAATTAAACAGAACTGGAGAGGTGCACCTAGAATCTAAAGTATAATGTAGAGAGGCTCTGGAATCCTATAGAGTTGACTTGAAATGTTGAATGGGACACTTATGCCAAGCTGGGCGACTTAGTCCAGTTTCGGGTAAAATTTGCCAGAACAAGAATCTACCAAATGGGTACTTAGAAATACAGAAACCACTTTTCAGGCTTGGCAGTGGGACTAATTCACCACATATGGTGTCTTAGTCCACTTAGGAATTTCTAGAATCTCGGGACAAGATTCTATAGCTTTCGGTCTGCTCTTCCTTTTCTTACAGGTGTCCGGTCTAGATTCTACATAAAATGGGTTAAATTTGGTCTCCAATCTTCAATTAGGGCTTTGTTGACTTTGATGACTTTTACGGATGGAAAACACCTTTTTGAAAATTTCCTCTTTGACAAATTTGCATACAAGACTTGCAAACACACATGCAAAGAGGGGAAAAAGGGTTAAGGGTTAGAGTATAGGGGTTTTCCTTGGTCAAACCCCACTTTGGTAATCAAACCCTAGATAATGAAATGAAATGAGAAGAGAATGATAAATAAACAACATACAATGTCATAAACTTACCAAACCCTTGATGTGTAAGTCTGAAGATATGTAGTGAAGTGCTCCAATGAATGACTTGATGATGCTTAAAGTTCTTGAATGCTTGAGAATGATTGAGTGAATGAATGAGTTGCTTGAGAATGAATAGATTAATAGATGTTAAAATGAGAGGAAAAACCCTTATTTATACTTGATTTTCCATTATTTTCCAAAAATAACACATCACAGGTTGACCTTAAGGGTAAGAGAATAAAATCCAGCTAGGAAATTTAAATTATTTTGATTTTTGTGCCCAGTGGGACTAAGTTTCCCCAGGTGGTGACTTGGTCTTACCAGGGAAATTTTGCTGGGTATCAAAAATTAAAGTGCATTAAATAAGGTCTAACAGGAATATCCTCAAAAATACACTTAAGTAAGGTCAGAAAGTGTATTAAGGGGCCATTTAAACATGAGAAAGGGTTGAATTAGTGATGACAAGTCTAGAAAAGCATGAGAGTTTGTTACAACTCTTTACAACAGTTTGAAATAAGACTTGGTAAGTAATAAAAATGGGGTATTTAAATGAATTATAATAAAAGGGTCCTAGAAAAGTGTGAAAGTGGGTCACAACACTTCACAAAACTTTTACAAGACATCCTAGAAGTCTTAATGATTCTCAAGGTTCCAAGACCTAATGTGAATGTGTTGGCCACATTAAAACATGAAATCTAGGAAAAATCAAGCCAAAGTCCATAAGAAAGACTCAAGTGAGCGTAAAAATGTCAACTATACATTTTTTTGCGACACATTATTAAACCCATAAGCTATATTGACTTAAGAGTAATAGGTTACAATGAATATATAAATTTTTTATTTGTATAAAAAAATGGGTCTAAATTGTCCGGTAAATGATTTAGCTCAAGATTTGCAATGTCAAATGATTAGGGGAATTATGAGAAAGTGTTGTTAATGATGGAGGGACATTTCTCCAATGGCTAGATTTGGCCTCTACACCTATCTCCTAGCCTTCAATAGGGAAACAAGGGAGAAAAGAAAGGAATGCCATGTGGAAAACAATGGGAGCTAATCATTTTCTTCAAAAAATAAATAAATGATATTTATTTTTAAATTTAATATTACTTATATTCATTATTTCCTCTCTCATGCAAGGAATAATAGGTAGAAATAATTACCTTCATAGCAAACACCATCCATTGAAACTACAAATTATTTTAGTTGCTTTAGCCATCACTTTGATTTCCATCCCCTACTAGAATGAAAGCTAGGTGGTTCACATAGTCATGAAAATACCCCTTGTGAAGTCATTATAGTGGATTGACTCCATAGAGCCTAATTATCATAATCTTTTAAAAATTTACAAGTTTACTTCAAAGGAGGTTGAAACTATGATCCAATTGCATAGATAAATTTAACAACAATAAAAAAAATCAAGAGAACAAATCACAAAAAAATGATAAATTGGAATGTCGAGCCCACTTCTATTAGGAGATTATGAACAAGAAGAATTATTTGAGCGATACAAGGGAGTAAAAAAAATCTAGACTACTATTAATTTTTATAATTACTACATAATTATATGCAAAAACATTGTCAATTATTTTTAAAAATAATTACATTCATTTGCTAAAAAAAAATAAGAAGGAAGAGAACGTAATGTTATAGCATCTAGGAAAGGTCTTCTTAAGAAAAAAAATTAATATGAGATTTTATTAGGAGAATTAGATGAAGAAATGCATAGTTGATTGAGAAATTGGCCAAGATAAAAAAAGTCTAAAGTGATGTGTTTGAAAAGGGCACATGTTGAAAAGTTACATGAATGTCCTAGCCCAAAGTTAATTCTTTTTTTTAATTTTCTAGTCATTGTAATTGTTCAGATTTGACATGGAAATGAGCAAGTCTAAACATATGTGTGAGACTAGTTTCTCATGTATTTTTTTTTTGTTTTTCCAGTCATTGTAATATTTTGTTTTGATTTAGATTTGGTATAGAAAAGAGTAAGTATAAACATGAGTGTGTGGGGCTGGTTTCTCATTCAATATTTTCACTTTTTTGGTAAATTTTTTTTTTTTAGATTTTTCATTAAGAGGAGAAAGTCTAAACATGGATGTGTGGGGTTGGTTGCTTGTTCAATGTTTTCACTTTTTTTTGGTCATTAATTTTTTTTGTTTATAGTTGGTACATGGATAAGAAAAGATCTAAATAGGAGTGTGGGACAAGTTTATAGTTCTATGTTTTTTTGGGTCACTGTAACCTTTTTTTGTTTAGACTTGGCATAGAAAGGATAAAATCTAAATATTGGCGTGGGATTGGTTTCTAATTTAATATTTTTCATTATTTTGATCATTGTAACCTTTTTTATTGTTTAGATTTGACATGGAAAAGAGTAAGTATAGACATCGGTGTGTGGAATTAGTTTCTCATTCAATATATTCACTTTTTCTAGTCATTGCAACCTTCAACCTTGTTTTTTTTTTGGTAAGAAAAAGAGGAAGTATAAACATGGATGTGTATGGTTTCTCATTTAATATTTTTTCTTTTCTAGTCATTGTAACCTCTTATTTTCTTTAGATTTGACAAGGAAAAAAGAAATTCTAAACATGGTTCTATGTGACTACTTTATTTGTCTTGGATGTATATAAAACTAGTTTTGACTAATGTTTCATCAAATTTTGTTAGAATTAGGAGTCCATATAAATAGGCACATATAAAATATTAGCAATATAAGTGCCTTATTAAACAACATGCTTAGTTGCATGCACTTGATACCTTCTACTGTTTCAAGAAAAGATGTGAATGTAAGGAATGAAAGAGTTTGAACTCATGAATTCCTCCAAATTTGTTAATTCTATTTTTTATTTGAGTGGGGCAATGGAATTGGGATAGATGTTTTTGCTACTTGCAATGCAAGTAGCTTCTGATCATCAATTTGAACTAGGATAAAATGATAACTCAAAAATTGTAATTAGATTGCCATGTCTAATGAATATACATTGATATATATACCTCTCATATATATCATAAACCAACATCAAATTTACTTCAGTAAAATAGGATTTCCTCATATCTCTATCTCTGCACCATGTTTTACTTATAGTGGTGTGGTATCATACCCACTACACAAGAGAGGTGCCCAATGCTAGGCTAGCACAAGCTAAGAGACTTAGGGTTCTGCTTGTCATCACTGTTGAGGGGTTCTATTCCATTGTTGACTTTCTATTTCCCATTGTCGGTCACTTTAAAACATCTTATGTCATTCACTATCGTCGGGTAACCAGTCCCCCACGCCTAGGTCTGAGTCTCTTAATTTTTATAAGGTTAAGTAAAGAGCCTTTTTGGCCTTTACATCCTTTTCATTTTATGACTTAGGAGTGTTTGAGCCTTTTCTATCATATCATCCTAGAGGGCCCCCTTCATTAGAACAACTTATAAGCATGTGCCTAAAATCTTTCACTAAAGTCTTGTTGGCCATTTATCTTTATCGCTCATCGCTGATTACTTAAGGAGTGTAAGTTTCAAATAGCGATGAGCATTATTTCTTTGATTTCGCTCATCGTGAATAGTTGTTGGAGCTCTTGATAACAATACATGATGAGTGATATTCCTTGTATTGTTGAAGGATCACCTATCGCTAATGGCTTTTGAGCCTTGAGTATTGTAATAGTGATAAGCGATGGCCTTAGGTTTTATGTTCTTATCTTCATCGCTCATCACAAATGGTCATGAAATGATAAGTTTCAAAACAACGATGAGTGATGTGATGGGTTTATCGTGCATCATGTATCGTGAATATGTTTTAAGTGATAAGTTCTATATTAGCAATACGCGATACACAATGTCACTGTGAAGATCTCCCATCGCTAATTTCTTGCAAACTGTATGAGGAGAATTAGCGATGAGCGATGGCCTGATGTTTTTGTATTTTATCACTCATTGCAAATTCTTTCCAAGCCTTAAGTTTCAAAACAACGATGAGTGGTGAGATTCTTTGAAAGGTTTCTTTCACTAATTTGTAAAGATATTATGTGCAATGTCTTTTGTACCATTGATTTTCATGCAGGTGCATGTGTCTTAACCTGATATCTTTGATGTATCTCTTGTCGCTAATTGGATCCAAGGTGCGAAGTTTGAATTAGCAATGTGCGATGGGAAAATGAACGTTATCAAGGATGGGTCATAGATCCAAGGACTGAGATTTCATCACATGGATGCTTAGATCGCTGATGAAGCCGATGATGGGAAAGATGCATCAACAATAGGTAAGAGCTATTGCTTGGAAGAGGCAACATGGCAGAATCTTGAGGACATCATAAAAAAGCAAAAAGTAAAGTAGCAAGATGAATGGAGAACCGTTGTTAAAACAAGATAATCCAACAGATTGAATTTCATCAAGGTAATAATCTCATCGCTGATTGCACCTTAAAATCTGGGGGAGGCCAACGGTAAGCGATGAAGTATATGAGGAACCATTCTCTCCAAAATGCTGGTCTTATGTACTTTGCCGATATTAATGAAGAAGCACAGAGTGAGTTGGCGATGCATGTTAATTGTCAGATCACATATCATTAATCAGGATTAAGGGAAAACTTGGCAACATTTGAGGTGGCATCGCTATCTTCTAGGAACACGTTTCTAATGGCCGAAAAATGATGCTCATGATCGCTATAGATGAAGTTTTAAATTCTTTAAGATTGATGACCCAATTTAAAAGCTAAACTAATAAGTTATTAACTCGCTCGTGCGAGGAGTTCTTGAATCATTAATTTTTACATGCTCCAAATTATCTATTTAATGCAAATTGCTTGCTGTTCGTCTTTACCATCTTTCCAGTCTGCAGTGAATGAGAGGTGTGGGTTAGTGAAGAAGTGTGAAGGTGTTAATTATCCTTGAGTTGATTAGTGAACACTCTTGTCTTGGGTGAGTTAGTATTCAATTGGGCTCTTTGTTGTTCATGCTCTAGTCTGTTTAGGAATTCCTTTTCTAGTACTGGGTGCAATTGTCTGGGTTTGTAGGTGTGTTTCCCTGCAGCTTTGATTCAAAGTCTTTTGAATTGTCAACTTCTGTTCATTTTAGAGATGGGGAAGATTGGTGTGCCAATTCAACTCGTTAGGAGGTCTAGCTAGCTTAATGTGATTGAGTGTTATGAGGATATGTCTGTAACTGAGCAAGCAAACAGGCATCCCTTGAGGTTTCAAAGGGTAAGAGGAGGGCTCGAGGTCACAAGAAGAAAACAATTGTCCAAAGTACCTACAACTTGAGAAACAATACCATTCCAAAAGAAATGGTCAAGTTTAAGGGAAAGGAGTTGGCTAAGCCAGTGAAGAAGGCCAGGAAAAAAGACAAGGGCCATAGAGCCTACCTGGGAAAACATAATTCTCCCATTGTGCTCTCTGATAGTCCTTCGGATGCTGAAGGTGACACTGACTTGGGATATGTCCAGTATCTTCTCTCTCTAGTGCCATATGTGAGCTCTGATGATGACATGGTGATGGCTCCTCCAATTTCATCGAGAACAAGGAGTGGTTGAGCATTCTCTGATGTTGATGACTCAGAATAGGTTCTTCTCCTTGTTTTTGTTTTTGATGACACCATGGTCTTTGTATAGGAGGTATTTGTTTCAATATGTCCGTGGTTGGTCTTTTACTCTTCCATGCTGATGTGGAGGTCCTCCAGCTAATATGATACAAAATATCTTTTGTTCAACATGGACGTGGCGACAATGACTAATGGTATCCTGCACATGTGTTTTGTCTATTGTCCTCCCCTATTCTCAAATGATTGCATGAAACTGCCTAGGGAGTTTTTTGAGGAAGCATTTGAAATTAGGTTTTTGAAATGAAATTGTAGCTCAACCAGATGCTTGTTGTTCCCCTGTTTATAGAGGGGATTTCATGGATAAAGTTAGAGAGTTCAGAGTTCAGAAAATTTTGAGTCCAAGAAAGGTCTAGGTGAAAGCTATGCTCAAGGAGCAAATAGGATGTAAATCAATAGATTAGTGAATATATCATAAGCTAGTATAGGGCATAAGTTATATTGTATGATGATCTTAAATATATTTTTACAAAGAAATATCAGTAATGAAAGAGAATATTAGTTCTAAAATATTGCTCTCCTATATATTTTCTTGCAAATTATGAATGAAATTGTTAATTATAATTTCATTTGTCTTTTGTCATTTGCACTGAATGAATGGGTTTTTTTGTGCTTCAATTCAATGAGTTGATTTAATGCTAAAATGAAACCATTGGTTTGTGGGAAAAGGATATAGGATTTGGTAAGGAAGCAATGTTTTAAAACACAGAGAGTTGGGTGCTGTAAAGTAGCATTTTGATAGTTCACTGATTACTGATGTTCAATTATAGCTGTATTACTAGATGATTGTAAAGTATGACTCCATTGTTCCCTCAGATAGGGCACTGGTTTTTCTATTAGTTTATCTTGTGGTTGATTGAGCTAGTAATGAATCTAGTATGAGATTCAAAATGGAAATGAATTCATAACATACTTTAAATTACATTGCACCAGCCTTCAGTATCAGTGTATTCCCTAAAACAAATAGCAATTTCATAAGAGGTCTACCAAGCATTAGATGATGTTGGTTTCTAGAGGAAGAATTCTATGTATGGAAATTCTCTTGATCAAGTAGGGACATTATGAGCATAAATAGGATTACCCTCCTGGGTCTCATAGAGCCCGAAGAGAAGAAGTGAGGCACTAAATACTTCATTTAAGTGTTGGCCAATCCTCAACCTTGCTGATAATTGAGTTCTGGAAGATTCATAGGTAAGGAATGTGATTAAGTTTGGTTCTAGAAAAATAACCAATAGAAATGGCGACTGCGCTAGGGATTTACTTGGGAAAATATTTGCAGTACACCAATTTACCTTGATAGAGTCATAGAGCTTCTTAATACAAAGTTCTCATTGACAGTGAGTGGCAACTCTGAAGAACTTTGTACTAGTGAAAATATTGAAGGACAAGGAATCTTAAAGTAAAATCAATTGATGGAAGCAACTTCATATGATTTAAGTTTGATCCTCTACAAAGGAGGTGGTGACTCTATGCAAAGAACTTGATATAGTGTGATATTTGACAATATACCCAGGTTTTTTCCCCTTGTTTTGACTTAAAAGAAGAATTAATTGTGTATGAAAGCCATTTTAGAAATATGGAAGAAATACTTTATTCCTAATTAAGTGGGTTAAAGCACTAAGGAATGGAATAATGACAGTTATTTTGCATACATCTGAGTTGAAATCTGTAATATCTAAATGGAATGGAAGAAGTATGCTTATTTCTTTAATGTGCCTTTTAAAGGTGTTAAGGCACAAAATACATTTTAGCTGGGCATTTACCATAGGGTTAACATTTGAAGAATGAATAAAGATACATTAGAAATGTACCGTTCCCCTGTATTCTCTGGTAAAATATCAAATACAAATATGCCGGTCATGCAATCCCTAGAATACCCTCAAAGGAAATTCTCTATTGAGAGATATAAGTCTTTGAGCTTTGGAGGTATCAAAGGTTTCCCTAACAGGATTCCTAATGATATTAGGAAACAATTTCCAATATTTATAGGAAAAAAATTTGAGTCAGCTTCCAAGCACTTAAATGCATTCATAGATGTGATGGGTGATTTTGAAATAAATCATGAGGATGTTGTCATGAAGTTGTTTGCTCAGTCATTAAAAGAGGATGCCCGAGACTGGTTCTCATATCTACCAAGATGTTCTATAGTTTCATGGGATGCTTTTATGATAGAATTTATAGAACAATTTGGTGAAAGGATTAGTCCCAATGTGATAAGAAGAAGACTTAGGGAAATCAAACAAGATGAAGAAGAGTTAGTTCCTTCTTTTAATCTCAGCTTCATGAAAGCAGTAAATGATATTCCTGAGTATTTGAGACCTAGTGATGTAGAGTGTTTAATTACATATCTAGGTGCTTTTGAAAATAAAATGAGTTATTTGATAAGGGATAAAGAGCCTACAACATTGCAACAAGCATATTATATTGCTATGGACATAAAAAATACTATTAAATACTCAATGATGAAAGGGTATATGGCTGCAAGTGTTTGTTCTCCTGATACACATTATAAAGATGAAATAAATAGGAAAGAAAAGGATGATCAATGTAATTGTAATCTTGATGTCTCATTTTTTTCATTCTCACAACATATTGATCTTGAGCAAAGTCTAGACGGTTTTCAGAAGTGTTCAAATAATAATGATCATGAATTGATAATTCAAAGATTGTCTTGTATGAAGAGTAAAGAGGAATCACCATATGAATTACTAGCAAGGTTTTTGGATTTTTTGTTAGAAATCCCTAAGAGGCTAAGACCTGATAATTTAGTTTGCATTGACTTATTCTGTGACATCTATGAGCCAGGGCTTAGTACCTTGCCTAAGGAATTAAAGCCTCAAGATTTTGATCAAATAATTGATTGGATTAGAATTGCTAAGGAAGCAAAGCATGACTATAAACAAACAATGAGGTTTCAAAATGGAAAGAATGCTAACCTTAGTAACAAAGATCAAGAATTCACTCAAAAGATAGATAAGGATATGTCTAGAGGTGAATGCATGTAAAATAGTACAAATGATGATAAATTGTCATATTTGCAGATACTATTGATATATTATTAAAGGCTGATAACCAGGGTAATGAAGGAAAAAAAATTAATTACTCTCATAAGGAATACAAATCTTCATGTGAGGAAAACTTGAAAGCACCTTTATTGCTCAAGGAATTTGATTGTGCCAATACTCATGAAATTTTGTCTTTACCAAAAGATAAACATGTTGCATGTGATAGAATCTTGTAGAGTACTCTAACTTCTTCAGAATCAGAACATCCTGATGATTTGATTGGTGTTAAATCCGAAGACAAGAGTGCTTATCTTCAAACTCTGGAATCTAATTTTAATGATGAGATGGGTACTTATAGTCAGCAGGGTTGGGTTTTTGAATGTTTGCATGAAGAAGAAGTAGGATGTGTAGATCTTGATACAAAGATAGACATGGTTGTTTTTGACCAAAGTTCTGCTGAAGAAGGAAATGAAAAAATCTACTTAGAAGAATAGAAGCTATGTTCAAATTTCCATCATGAATCAGTAGACATATCATTTGAAAACACAGTTCAAAACCCTAGTTCTGATTATATCAATTCTGAGTTAGTTCATTCATCTTTTAAAAAAAATTGTTTCCTATTGAAAGATGATGATTGGGAAGAAGAATTAAATTATGGTATTGGTCCTAAAACATAAATCAATTTGATAGTTGGAATGACATAAATGATGCATTTTGTAGGAAGGATTTTGTTTTAAGTAAAAGTGAAGGTGCCCTGGATTATGAGAAATTGATTTTTCAAGAAAATGAAGCATTGGGCAACATAATTGATTTATATTGTTTTGAGGCATATGAATGCCAACTTGAAAAGGAGCCTAAGTATCCGTGTTTTTTGTTTACTGTACAAGATAGGTATGGTGTTGACCCTAATGAATCTGATATCAGTCAAGTGGAATATGAATGTTTCACTTTTCCAAACCAATTAAGTGAGCATTTGATGAAAAATAATAAGTTGAATCAGGTAGAGTGCTACACTAATCATATATTCTAGTTAACACCTGGTTACAACACACAAAGGGACATAAATGAGAGAGATAAGTGCAAGATCAGACGCATGTCTATAATGGTTGAACATTGTAGTTTTAGCATGATCAGCTGGTGGAATCTTCATGATAATGCTTTTAGCTTGGGCATGGTGCAAACAATGGAAAATAGGGTTTTTGACAGAGGTAAACACTAGTTTTAAGATTGGTATGACCCTGTATTTTATGTAAATACTATACATATGTTGTTTGGTTTTGGTTCTCTTTCTTTGTCCTTGTTTTTTCATTTTCTGTCCTTGGTCTGCTTCACCTAAGTTTCTAGATTCTCGCTCTATTCACTAGGGAACAAATGTCCCCAACTGGAGCCATTGATGGAACTTGCAATTGTTTTTTTAGGAATTCATTTTCTAGTATTAGGTGCAATTGTCTGGGTTTTTAGGTGTGTTTCCCTATAGCTTTGATTTAGAGTCTTTTGAATTGTCAAATTCTGTTCATTTTAGAGATGGGAAAGACTGGTGTGCCAATTCAACCCGTTAGGAGGTCTAGCTGACTTAATGTGTTTGAGTGTTATCAGGATATGTCTGTAACTGAGCAAGCAAACCAAGAATCCCCTGAGGTTTCAAAGGGTAAGAGGAGGGCTCGAGGTCACAAGAAGAAAGCGATTGTCTAGAGTACTTACAACTTGAGAAACATGACCATTCTAGAAGAAATGGTCAAGTTTAAGGGCAAGGAGTTGGCTCAGCTAGCAAAGAAGGCCATGAAAAAGGACAAGGGTCATAGAGCTTGCTTGGGAAAACATAATTCTCCCATTGTGCTCTTTGATAGTCCTTCAGATGCTGAAGGTGACACTGACTCAGGATATGGCCAGTACCTTCTCTCTCTAGTGCCATATGGGAGCTCTAATGATGATGTGGTGATGGTTCCTTTAATTTCATCAAGAATAAGGAGTGGTCGAGCATTGTCTGATGTTGATGACTCAGAATAGGGTCTTCTCGTTTTTTTTTATTACACCATGATCTTTGCATAGGAGGTATTTGTTTCAATATGTCTGTGGTTGGTCTTTTACTCTTCCATGTTGATGTGGAGGTCCTCCGGCTAATATGATACATAATATTTTTTGTTCAACATGGTTGTGGCGACAATGACTAATGGTATCCTACACATGTGTTTTGTCTTTTTTCCTCCCATGTTCTCAAATGATTGCATGAAACTGCCTGGGGAGTTTTTTGAGGAAGCGGTTGAAATTAGGTTTTTGAAATGAAATGAAATAAAATAACTCATCCAGATGCTTGTTGCTCCCCTATTTATAAAGGGGATTTCATGGCTGAAGTTAGAGAGTTCAGAGTTCAAAAAAATTTGATTCCAAGAAAGGTCTAGGTGAAAGCTATGCTAAAGGAGAAAATATAATGTAAATAGATAGATTAGTGAATATATCAGAAGCCAGTCTAGGGCATAAGTTATACTGTATGATTATCTTAAATATAGTTTTACAAAGCAATATCGGTAATGAAAGAGAATATTAGTTCTAAAATATTGCTCTCCTATGTATTTTCTTTAAAATTATGAATGAAATTGTTAATTGTAATTTCATTTGTCTTATGTCATTTGCACTGAATGAATGGGTTTGTTTGTGCTTCAATTCAATGAGTTGATTTAATGCTAAAATGAGACTATTGGTTTGTGGGAAAAGGATATAGGATTTGGTAAGGAAGCAATGTTTTAAAACACAGAGAGTTGGGTGTTGCAAAGTAGCATGCTGATAGTCCACTGATTACTGATGTTCAATTATAGTTGTATTACTAGTTGATTACAAAGTATGACTCCATTGTTCCCTCAGATAGGGCACTGGTTTTTCTATTAGTTTATCTTGTGGTTGACTGAGTTAGTAATGAATCTAGCTTGAGATTCAAAATGGAAATGAATTCATAACATACTTTAAATTACACCGCACTATCCTTCAATATCAACGTATTCCCTGAAAAAAATAGCAATTTCATAAGAGGTTTGCCAAGCCTTAGATGATGTTGGTTTCTAGAGGAATACATCTATGTATGGTAATGCTCTTGATCAAGAAGGGACATTATGAGAATAAATAGGATTACCCTCCTGGGTCTCACAGAGCCCGAAGAGAAGAAGTGAGGTGCTAAATACTTCATTTAAGTGTTGGCCAATCCTAAACCTTCTTGATAATTGAGTTCTAGCAGATTCATAGGTAAGGACTGATATTAAGTTTGGTTCTAGAAAAATAACCAACACCTCCTAATATGTCCAATCCCCAATACTCATATTTATTTTTACCATCATAAGAGTGTACACGAAAGGGTTCTAACCCAACTTAACAGTCTAGGGCCGATGCCAATGCCACATGAAATACTTGTTGAAATTAAGCCTTTCTTAAAAGAACAACCAAGACCCTTGATCATTGATTGAGTTAATGAATGAAGGTTTTTAATAATGTCCATGAGGCTAAATAGCCAATGGAACCTCTAGATCACCAACAACACTAATACACACAAAATATTAAAACAAACAAAACACCAACACCACATCTACTTGAAATTATTTTCTTTTTGGATCATGGATCTTTTTCTTTGTATGTTGATCAAATAATCTACAAATTTTGTTATCCTTTCTTCTTCAAATAGATTACTCAAGGACCCCACCTTTAAAATCTTGATGGAATTGTCTTGAATATCCATGTAAGTTGGGAATTCCATAATGCACTATCATTTCATCTCCACCAACTCCAAACAACAAAAGAAACATATTTTATCTACCCACTCTTATTTAGGTACAATCCACTTTCTGATTTCACACCTAAGCATGTGCAAACTACTTATTAGTTGAGCCATTAACATTTTCATTTTCCATTTTACTTTTTCTCCTATATAGTTCTTTTGTGCATAATCATATAAAGGATTGTAATGATTGATATGCTATTTTCTTTTCCTCCCAAGTTGTCCTATTCACATGCTTTCTTTGATTTTTTCTTGCACATACATTTTGATTGCCCCTTGTCATTCTGACACTCTTTTGTGCTAATACCCCACTTATTCACCCACTTGTCATTTTGTTTCATCCAAGTTCTCTTCCTTCTATCTAATTTCCCTTCTACAATTTTAGGCCAACAGAGCAGCTCATGTTCTATAACCTCTTTAAATAACTTAGTAATCAAATCATAGTCAATGTCTTTATTGGAAAGGCACCAGCCTAAGCTATTGCGATCTCATAGGGAATTGTTAATTTTATTTTGAGGCTACTTGTGATTAGATTTTTGTAATCTATCTATTTGTCTCCACTTCATTGTTGATGTGTTGCCACCCCAAAATTCACTCATATAACACCATTGGCACCACTAACAACCCAAAAAGAGTTCTCTTATTTTCCAATTCCATAATTTAGCCCTTTTGCATCTATTTTTCAATGATTATAAGGATTCTTTTCCTCTTGTATCTTTTTTCTCTACACGCCTCTTATAATTGTGGAAATTAAAACCAAAATATTTATAATCGTTAACTAATTGTAAGGGGTTTCCTTCAAAGAGAAATTCAATATAAACCTTTTTTCTCTTTATGGTAAAGATCATGGCCTTAGTTTTACTAGTGTTCACTTGCATCCCAATCTCTTGACAAAAAAATTCATGAGCTTCAAGCATTCTCTAATCATGCACTATTTTATCCATTAAAACAAGATCATCCACATATAAAAGAAACTTTATTAATAGTTGTTCAAGTGAACACCCCCACCCACAAACTTGTCTATTGACTCCTCTAATTTGTCAATGTATATCCCAAATAGTGTAGGAGATAGCGCGGAACATTGTTTGACCCCAATGTCACTCCTGAAACATTTTGATAATCCTTGCTTGGTTCTAATTTTGGCTCAGACTTGATCATACAACCTATGAAAAATAGCCCTATATTTTTCAAGAATTCCCAACTCTTCCATTCTACTCCATAATTTGCTTCTAGGAACAATTTCAAATGATTTCTTGAAGTCAACAAAGCAACAAAGGACCTCTCCTTCTTGTGTATTCCAAACCTTTTCAATCAAGTGTCTGAGGGTAATGCAATGATTGATGATAGAGTGTTTTGGCCTAAATATTTCTTTTCCTTTCACCCTCTTTCCCTTCTATTCCCAAATACTAATTTGTTGCTCTATCATACTCTTGAAGAGTTTTCCAGAGAGAAGGTTTATCACTTTAGTGTGATAGTTTTAAGGTTTGTTGACATCATGACTTTTGAGCAAGGGAATGACAAGACCAGTTGTATAATTTTCTAGAAAACCCTTCAGAATGATACCATTAAATATTATTTTGATTGTGTTTAGGCTTTCCTATTGAATGTTTTTGTCATTTATGTCAAAGAACAATGATTAAGATGTTATAAATAAGGATTAGATTTAAATAAGGATATATAAAAATTAATGCAACACTATATAAGAAGCATCATGGCAGACTAGTTTTGGAGATCTTAAATGCAATAAAATGAAGAAAATGTGAGGGTTGTCCTTGTAAGGGTTGGTATAGAATAACTCTACACCATGAAAGATTTGGCTAAAGATTATAACCACCCAAGATCTAGGAACTTCATGAAAGCACAAGCTAGATCAACTATGAAAGAATAATTCTATTCTATCAAAGGATGCAAATGATAGCAATTGTTCTATCAAATCAATCAATCAATATGATTTACATATGAGACCACCTAGTTATATAGAGAAGGTGAGATAAGAATAAATAGGATTATGAAAAGTGTCTTATCCTATGTCATGTGACAACTTATTATAACTACCTAGGACAGATGTGTTAAAACTCAAAAGATAAGATAAGATCTAATGACAACTAACACCTTCTAGAAATATTCCCTCCTAGGACCTAGGTAAACTTGACATGTAAATAGGACCTAGTAATGATTAGGAAATAAAATACCTATTTACACCAACACCCCCTCATAAGTGCAACTTAGGGAGTAACTGATTATTATGCAAATGAAACATGGATGGGTCCCATCTACGAGGTCATGTTAGGTGTGTTGGCAACACAAGGGTAGACAACTGAGAGGGGGGGTGACTTAGTTGTCACAGACATTTAAACTTATTAAACTTATTAACCGTATTCTCAGATCTGATTAATAACCATGAAAGAATAAATCGTCAACACATCAGAAACACACATAACACCAATTTTTTTTATGTTGAAACCTTGTTAGGGGAAAAACCATAGTGGAGATCAGTCCACAATATTATACCTTGTTAAAAGTATAAAGAAGAATAAATGGAGAATGCACATGCATTCAGACACACTACCTAGAGCTCACTACTCAAATACAACAAGGTTTACTACCCAAAGGAAGACACACTATCTTACAGAAACATTCAAATTACATTCGCAGGATTTTGAACTGAGAAAATAGCATCTGCTAATGCCTAATTACAGTTCCGATTAAGCACATGAACAATTCTTCACACTTTTCTCACTCTTCTTCACACTCTGCTTTTTCCTTCGAATGATTAGGACATTATTCACACCTCTCATATACACACATGCATTCAAATGGAATAAACAATCGCTTATATATATCCGCAACAAGAGATTACATCATTACATGTCGACTTAAACAAAATAATAAAACATATGCAAACTGTCGACCCAAAACAATAAATAATTTTCAATACAAATTGACCAATGTCGGCCACAATATAATGAAGACCCAAAAAAAATCCTCGAACATGAAACACCTTTAAAAATTATTCCACAAAGATTCACAACACACTACAATCACCTTGTCGGCCATGAACCTGAAAAACATGAGCACGCAAGAGAAAATCACCAATTGCGAGCACAAAAATCAATGCAGACATGCAACATAGATATAGCACAATCTAGAAACATCCACAAACATCATGAATCACCAGAGAAGCATCCACATGTTCAACTAAAATTACTAGAATTACATCATCTTCATTCAAGAACACCAACTGAAGCAATGAAAAAACTGTCAGAACACAACTGCTCATAACTTGATCAAATCTTCATGCAGATCTCTAAAACTTAGACAAAAAACCCTTTAATCCACAACCTCTAATCATCAATGTACTGGGCTAACCAATAGACTGAACTTCACTTCACCACTAACAACCTGCAACTTATTCTGTTACAATTTTCTCAATATCCTCGACATATACAACCTTAAAGACATTAATGCCAATAGTGTTGACATCAATGTCAACCACATATCAGCAATATCCAACAATCTCCCCTTTTGGTATTGATGGAAACACATGATGTGAAAAACACCATCAACACAACTATCTCTTAGCATTTTCTCCCTCTTAGATTCTGACTCTTTTCTCCTCAACTCTTTCACATGACTCTTTTCCCCACTAAGTTTTTTACATGAATCTTATCCCCCTTTGACATCAATGACAAAGATACATGCAAGCTCTGAACCAAATATCTGAACATCTGACTACTCCCCCTGAGTAGCAACCACCATAACATCAATCTGAATCAAGATATGACTGTGAAATGCACGGATTGATGCAAGTCGATGCATCTTAGTTTTGATTAGGAGGGGTAATCACCCCTAGATTCCCTCTAAGATACTCAAAAATATCCTTAGGAAAAGGATTGTTGAAGATATCTGCAATTTGTTCCTTAGTAGGCACATACTCCAATTTGACTTCCTTTTCACTCACCTTCTCTCTCAAAAAGTGAAACTTGATAGATATATGCTTGGTCTTTGAATGAAGCACCGGATTCTTAGAAATGTTAATTGCACTTGAATTATCACAGAATATGGAAATAGGTTCATCATACACAATTCTGATATCTTTTAACATCTGCTTCATCCAAAATACTTGAGTACAATTGTTAGCAGCAACAATGTATTCTACCTCTACAGTAGATAAATAAATGGCATTCTACTTTTTACTTAACCATGAAATTAGCTTCTTTCCCAAGAAAAATGCACCACCACTAGTACTCTTTTTGTCATTCACATCTCCTGCCCAATCAGCATCAGTAAAGGCACTCAAAGTAAGGTCATCATCTCTAGGATACCATAGGCCAAAATCAACTGTCCCCTTCAAGTATCTGAAAATCCTCTTCACAACAGTCACATGAGATTCCTTAGGATCAACTTGAAATCTTGCAACAATGCATACAACATTCATGATATCAGGTCTAGTTTGAGTTAAATAAAGCAATCCACCAATCATCAATCTGTATCTAGTTTGATTTTCTTTCGGGGAGTCATCATCTTGTGTCAACTTACATCTGGTCACCATAGGTGTACCAAATGGCTTTGAATCTTCCATACCGAACTTCTTTAGCAATTCTTTCACATTCTTGGACTAAGATATAAAGATCCCTTTATCTAATTGAGTCATTTGGAATCCCAAAAATAATTTCATCTCTCCAATCATAGACATCTCAAACTCACTTTGCATCTCATCAACAAACTTCATACATAGACTATCATCTCCTCCAAAAATGATATCATCAACAAAGACTTCAACAATCAAATCTTTATCATGATCAATCTTGAAATACAGATTACTATCAACAATACCTTTATTAAATCCAAGCTTCAACAAATACTTGTCCAATTTGGCATACCATGCTCTTGGGGCTTGCTTGAGTCCATACAGTGCTTTCTTCACCTGACAAACCATATCTCCCTGATCAGTCAATTGAAATCCATCAGGTTGCTCAACATATACTTCTTCTTCCAATTCACCATTTAGAAATGTTGACTTGACATCCATTTGATAAACCTTGTAGTTTTTGTAAGCAACATAAGCAAGAAACAGTCTCACAGCTTCAATCCTAGCAACAGGGGAAATTTTTTCTTCAAAGTCAATTCCTTCCATCTGAGAATACCCTTTACACACCAGTCTTGCTTTGTTTCTAACAACTTCACCTTGCTCATTCAGTTTGTTTCTAAAGACCCATTTAGTTCCAATTACATTTTTTCCCTTAGGTCTAGGAAAAAGAATCGATGTATCATTCTTCTCAATCTGTTGTAGTTCTTCTTTCATTGCTTCCACCCAATGTTCATCTTTGCATGCTTCATTGACATTAGTAGGCCCAGTCTTTGAAATCAAACAATATTCTTCTGCAATTTTTCTCCTAGTTTGAACACCTTTGTTCTTATCACCTATGATTTGATCTTCTAAATGATTTAGTCTCACATACCTTGGAGTCTTAGGATGTTCTTGAACTTCAGGCTCTTGTGATCTCTATTCTACACTTTCACTAGTACTTTCCTCTTGATTTTCTTGATTCACCAGAATAATTTGACCTTGATTTGAAGTCTGAACTTTCTTTCCTTTATTTGAACTGTCATTATGATCATCTGAATCATATCCATAGGTTCTAGATGGTCTAACTATGTCTTCATCAACCTTGACATTTTCACTTTCAACCATTTTCCTCAATCTCTTAATGTAGCATCAGTGGCCTTGCTTTTAGTAGAATAACCAAGAAAGATTCCTTCATCACTCCTAGCATCATGTTTTCCTATATCTTCATCTCTTTTGACATAGCATCTACTCCCAAAGATTTTGAAGTATCTAATAGTAGGTTTATGACCATACCATAGTTCATAAGGGGTCTTACCAGTATCACCTTTGACTTGTACCTGGTTGAGAGTGTAATCAACAGTACTCACAACTTCTCTCTAGCAGATATGAGGAACATTTCCTTCCAACATCATAGTTCTAGAAAATTCTTCAATTGTCCTGTTCTTCCTTTCCACAACTCCATTTTGATGAGGGGTCCGTGGTGTAGATAATTGTCTCTTTATCCCATGTTCTTCACAAAAAGAATTAAACTCACCGAAAGTGAATTCACCACCTCTATTTGATCTCAGAAATTTAATCTTCAGACCTGTCTCTGTCTCAACCATAGCCTTGAAAATTTTGAACTTCTCTAAAGCTTCAGATTTCTCCCTTAAGAAAGTAACCCACATCATTCTAGAATAATCATCAATGAGTAACATGAAACACCTATATCCTTGTAAACTTCTAACTCTAGAAGGACCACACAAGTCAGTATGCACAAGCTCCAACACTTCATTTGAACAATGTTGTTTTCTCCGAAAGGAAATTGTAGTTTGCTTCCCTAATTGGCATTCCTTGCATATAGCATTAGTAGGTTTTACCAACTTATGAAGATCTCTCAAAACCTGAGTAGAACTTATCTTGATAATATTATCAAAGTTTACATGACACATTCTCCTATGCCACAACCAACTTTCATCAAGCTGAGCAATAAGACAAATTTTACTAGCAACACTCAGGTGAAAGACATTACCTTTTGTTTTTGTATCTGATGCAATCACATTTTCAAAACTTACCAATATTCTACACTTTCCATCCTTGAATTGAAGATTGTATCCCTTTTCAACCATCTATCCAACACTTAAAAGATTATGCTTCAGACCTTCCACATATACAACATCATCAGTATTATGCTTACCATCAAGATAAATTCATCCTCTGCCACAAATTATACTTGCTTTGTCATCACCAAATATTACAACACCACCATCATACTTTTCCAACCTCACAAACTTACTTTTATCACCTATCATGTGATGAGAGCGTCCACTGTCAATCACCCATTCATCTTTTTCTTCAACTCTTATAGCTAAGGCTTTCTCCACATTTGTACAACTAGCAGATTCATTAGACACAAGATTATTTTCCTTGATAGAAATAAATACCCATTCGTCCTCACTTACATTCCCTTTATTAGATTCGTCATTTGTCACACCTTCATCAGCAACATAATAACACTTCCTTTGAAATCTAGGCTTGTTAGGTCTTGGCTTAGGAATTCTTTCTGGACACCTTGACGCAAAATGACCTATCTTATTACAAGAAAAAAATTTAATAGGAAACTTCCCTTTTGACAATAAGTGCTTCAATCTCATCCAATTTTCTCTCTTCTTCTTCAATCTCTATCATTTCCTCCTCATACTTGAATATCTTTCTAGAGGAACTTTCACCTGGATCATATCTCTATTTATCCCTTCTACAGGTAGTAGCCTTGAATGCAGATTCTGTCTTAGGAAGAGCATCACCAAATTCACTCAACTCAAAAGAAGTAAGCTTACCAATCAACATATCTCAGGTAACATTTGTCACAGTCTGGAGCTCCTCAATAGTATTAGCTTTGAATTTGTATGCAATAGGAAAGGATGTGAGCACTTTAGCAACAATCTCTGATTCTTCCAATTGTCCACCAACACATCTAATACTGCACACAAGTTCATTCACTCTTTGCATGAAAGAAGTAATGTTCTCATCATTACCCATTCTCAACATTTCATATTTCCCTTTCAGAATTTGCAACTTAGCAATCTTCACATTAGCATCACCTTCATACAAAGTTTCCAACTTTTTCCAGATCTCATAAGCAGTCTTTAGATCCGTAAAATTTTTCATCTCAGAATCAGTCAGAGCACTCAACAATGCTTCCATAGCCCTGATATTATACTCAACATCCTTAATCTCAGCAGTAGTAGAAGGACCATTTTGTGGGATAACATACCTATTCTTTGTAATGTTCTAGTAGGGTTCACCAATGCATCTCAGATGACACTCCATTCCAGTCTTCCACAGAGAATAATTTGTTCCATCAAATCTCATACTATCCTTCTTATATGTCGCCATCCCAAATCACCTCAAGCTATTAAACTTCTTCCAAGTAACCTGTTCTGATACCAATTGTTGGCAACACAAGTGCAGAGAATTGAGAGGGGGGTGAATCAGTTGTCATAAAAAAATTAAACTTATTAAACTTATTAACCTTATTCTTAGATCTGATTAATTAATAACCATGAAAGCATAAATCATCAACAAATTAGAAACACACATAACACCAAGATCTTTTACGTGGAAACCCTATTAGGGGAAAAACCACAGTGGAGGTCAGTCCACAAGATTATACCTTGTTAAAAGTATAAAGAAGAATAAATGGAGAATGCACATGCATTGAGGCACACTGCCTAGAGCTCACTACTCAAATACAAGGCTTACTGGCCAAAGGAAGTCACACTGTCTTACATAAACATTCAGATTACATTCATAGGATTTTGAACTAAGAAAATAGCATCTGGTAATGCCTGATTACAATTTCGGTTAAGCACATGAACACTTCTTCACACTTTGCTCACTCTTCTTCACACTTTGCTTCTGCCTTCGAATGATTAGTAAATTATTCACACATCTCATACACACACATGCATTCAAATGGAATAAAAAATCGCTTATATATATCCGCAACAAGAGATTACATTGTTACATGTCAGCTTAAACAAAATAATAAAACATATGAAAACTTTCAGCCCAAAACAATAAATAATTTTCAATGTGAATCGACCAATGTTGGACACAACATAATGAAGCCCCAAAAAAAAATCCTTGAACATGAAACACCTTCAAAAATTATTCCACGAAGATCCACAACACGCTACAATCACCCTGTCGGCCATGAACATGTAAGAGAAAATCATCAATCACGAGCACGACGATCAATGCAGATGTGCAACACAGATAGAGAATGATCTAGAAACATCCACAAAAATCGTGAATCACTAGAGAAACATCCAAAACAACTGAAATTACTAGAATCACATCATCTTCATTTAGGAACACCAACTGAAGCAACAAAAAACTGTCAGAACACAACTGCTCATAACTCGATCAAATCTTCATGCAGATCTTTGAAACTTAGACAACAAACCCTTTAATCCACAACCTCTGATCATCAATGTACTGAGCTAATCGACTGACTGAACTTCACTTCACACTGAAAACCTGCAACTTATTCCATTACAATTTTCTTAATATCCAAGTGACATATACAACCTTAAAGACATTAATTCCAATACTAGTGTTGACATCAATGATAACCAAATATCAGCCATATCCAACAAGGTGTATCCATGTACAAATGTAAATGCAATCTCTCACAAATGGAGAAAAGGAGAAAACCTAGTGGGAAAAAACTCCTCCCCAAAAGAGAGATGATGATACAAAATAATCTCAATGATGAATGCGAAGGACAAAACTTGATGTGAGGAAAATTAAATCCCCCCCATAAGTGAGAAGAAGAAGAGATACCATGCAGGCCCCCTCAATTTTGAGTATCCTACAATGATGGTATAAGCTCGACATTGAATGTTAAAGATGTTTTAATAGAGTCAAACAACATTCCTCCCCTTAGGAAGAAAAAAGACCAAGATGGTATGCAGGATGTCTTCCCATTCCTGAAAGGAAGATGTGGGAAGATGAATGATGTGTGATGTATTTGAATAATTCTCAAGTGTCTCCATGTCAATGCCAAAATTTTCCACACTCTAAACAGGTGTTCTAGCCACACTGTCGAAGTAGACAATCTAGAATCTCCTAGAAACAATTGTAGAACACATCCAAAGAAAAAGATACATCCTTTGAAGAATCCACATTCATGTCAAAATGAAAAGAATGATCATGTAGAGAATGAACAAGAGGGTCAAAGTTTTCCCTCCCCACAACTAAAGAAGGATCATATCCATCAAAGAGAATATGCATGAAACCAATGATGTATTCCAAATCTGAAATATGAGACCCAAAAAACAAAAAAACAATGTCTATCAAGTAGTCATCCCATGTAGCGATCTTTGGAAGATGATGTATGTCCTACTGCACTGAATCACAAGGAGCCAAATCAATGGTTTCACAACCATCCTCAGGGACAATAGTAGATGAAGTAGATGAGATCTTAGTGTATGTCATTTGACTACACCTATCAACCCCCATTATGTCCTTAACATATGATGAAGTAAGAACACTAGATGATTCTACCAATGTTGGATTACAAGATTCCTTAGCCTTAAGATGCTGACTCATAGATGAAGAAGATGAACCCTTTAAATCTAGATTAAGAGCCATATAAATTGAAGTCTCATAGAAGTCTCAATAAGAGGTTAAAGAGAAGGTTTGGTGTCATTAAAACTATCAAAAATTTCCTAATGAGAAAGCTAAGTAGTTGTTTTATCATCAATAGGTTGAAACTCAACAAGTGGAACAAGACAATCCACAACAAGATTCTTGGGGAATGGAGGTTCATTCAAGTCTCCATACATCTCCTGAAGTCTAGTCATAAGGTAACAAGGGATCTCAATACCATCAGTGTCCAATTGTGTCTCAGTATCACAACTACAACCAATTACTCCTAGGATATGTTTTTCTTTATGTCCCACACAACTTTCTTCCATTTAGATAAAGGTTTAGGAACTAGTCCATAGAGATATGACAAAATATTAAGCCACCTACAATGTGTTAGGATTCCATCTTGCCAAGACTTAAAGTTCCATCGATTTAACCTTATTATAGTATGATGCATCTTGATACCCATATTAAACTCCTCAATTCTAGTCACACAATAGACCATTTAAGAGACATAAACCAACAAAAGCAAAGATTACCCCCCCTAAATTACTCCATCATGAAACCCCCAAAGAAATATATGAGGTTGGAACTTTATTCTTAGTACGGTTACAAGTGCCACTTTCCAACAACAACGGAGTGGACTTGATCTTTGTGCATACAAAATTCCAAATTGAACACAAGCTCAAAGTAAAAATTTTACACAATATGAGATCAATATGATTACTCCACTGAAAAGTACACAAAAATATGCACTTTCAAAAAAATCACGTAGCACGTTGATGTTAGCATATGGCATGGTTAAAATTGATGGCCAAGGGCCTGTAACACCAAAATATTTCCTCACCTATTAGAATATGTTGTAGACAAAATATTCCAAAGAATATTCTCTAATAAAATGCTTGGAAAAATATGCTAGGAATCTTTTCTGCCAGAATCTCTACTATGTTAGAATCTTTAATTTTTTTTAGTTTTCGACTAGACCAGTTGGGCTTCTGTGGCCCATTGTGCGTCCCCCACATGGTGTAATGCTAGTGGGTGGTACATAGCCATGGGTACTTGATACCCTCTGCTATCATAGGAGTCTGCAGTACCCTATGTCAATAGGGTACACAAACTCTTTTTTTAAGTTTAATTTTATTTAAATAAAATTTCTGAAAACCTTTATAAGCCAGAAAAATTTATTAAATTTTTTTTTCACCTACGACTCACCATTTTTCTTTCAACTATACCATCCAATTGTAATTATGACGATTGTACGACCGTACGGGCAATGAAGGATGGGATTTTTTTCCTCAAGCCCAAGGCAAGTCATCCGATTTTCATGATTTGATAGTTGATCTTGGGGTTTTTGGGCCTTTTGGATGCAATGGTAGGGTTGGATTTGACCAAAAATGCTCCAAAATTGTAGCTACCTCTTGAACCTGACCACACGTCAACTTCAAACCCTCATAGATCTATCCTCATATGTCCAATTTAGATGAAAAAAATGAAAAAATGACTTTATCAAACCCTTTGAACTCAATTGTGAGCTCATATTTGCACCAAAAAGCTCTAATTTGAACTTTCAATACAAAGGCATAAAGAGAAAACCCTCAAATTTGGTATTTCTTTCAAACTTCTTTGATTCTCCAAACCATCATTCGATGCAAGAGAAAAACATACTCAAATTTCAAGATATACCAGGATTTGCAACCTAGATCTCTACATAAATACTAACAAGAAGAAATCCTAGAAGCTCTGATACCACGTAAGATTTGGTATAGAAAAACTCTACACCATGCAAGATTTGGCTAAAGATTATAGCCACCCAAGATCTAGGAACTTCATGAAAGCACAAGAGAGATCAACTATGAAATAATAAGGCTATTCTATCAATGGACACAAATGATAGCAATTGTTCTATCAATGATATCAATCAATCAAATATGATTTGCATATGCGACCACCTGGTTATATAGCCAAGGTGAGACATAGGATTAAACATGATTATGAAAAGTGTCTTAATCCTATGACATGATGTGACAACTTATCATAACTACCTAGGACACATGTGTTAAAAGTGAAAAGATAAGGTAAGATCTAATGACAACTACCACCTTTTAGAAAGATTCCCTCCTAGGACCTAAGTAAAGTTAACATGTAAATAAAACCTAGTAGTGACTATCTATAGGTAAAACACCTAGTTACACCAACAAACCCATGTCAAGGAAGAGGAGAAAATATTAAATATTATACAAATTCTATTAGTGGTCGACTCCCTCTCCATTATGGCATCTAAAATTAAAATATAATATTTACAAGAGGCCAATCCCCTAGAGATGGGCACCCTATCATAGGGATGTAAATAAATCAAAATAAAATATTCTTTTATAGTTGTTGGTCGGCCTTCTAGGGAGAAGCACCCACCTTTGGGCAATGTAATTGAAATGATAAAAAAAATTATAATGATGTTGGTTGATGTGATCAGAGAGTTGTGACTTTTGGTGAAAAGGCATCTTGGAGGTGTATTAAAGAGAGATATTTTTGGATCATTTGAACAACCATTCATTGAATATCAATCCTAATTTTAGAGAAAATTTATAGTAGAGAAGAGAAAATTTATGTGAGTAGAATTTAGGAGACTAATTGAAATCACATGTTTGTAAAGTTTCTATGGCGAAATCATGCAAGATTCATAAATGTATGTTGTGAAGATTTTGAGCAGATATTGTGTAGAATTATGTGAATATTTACTTCAGATTTGAGAACAACCATTGAAGATCTTATTGTATCTTTGAGTGGAGGTGCATTATAGATTTAAGAGCAAAGTCTTAAAGGATATTTTGTTGATGTTGTGAGAAAAATTTGAAGATCATCTAGAGTAGATCCAAAACATTATATTGCTTTGCATTTCGAAGGTTAGCACATTCTACTTTGCTAGATTGGGAGGTTGGAGCCTCTCACTCAAGAGATTGGTGTTGCAGAGGATGAGGACTGACTACTTAGGACCGCAAGTTACGGGAGGGTCTAGAAAAATAGGTTGCCCTGATCTATCTCATGCTAAGGGATTGTTTAAGATAGGTTTGATGCTTAAAGGGGTGACAATGAAGGACAACTAATCTGCCTCTTTCCTTTTGTAAACTTAAGAGTCTTAGGAAGTTAGGTGAGCACATTTTTAGAGTTTGGACTATGACTTGGGTAGCTCACTACCAGAGGACTACAGTGCAGGACACGAACGACAGTACGACACGTTGGCGTATTAGTGGGGCGCTAGCATTCGTACGGATAGAGAGTGTAAAGTAAAATGAAACTCAAAGAGAACCCACTAACAACCTAACAAGTATAGTTTAATGCGATGACATAAAGCAGAAAGGTACTAAATAACTAAATAACAAGAAGAATACTTTAACTTGATCTAATCTATGAATGACAAAAGAGGGTGAGGAAAGCACACCTTCCAACGCATGAGTTGATATCTTTGAGATCTTCACATGACGAGAAACCTACACACAAAAAATGGAAAAATGTTGGGGTTGTGTATAGAGAACTTTTGTAGTCAGTCCCTTGCTTTGGTGTTTCCACCTACATAGACAACCAGTATAGCAACAATAGGAGAAATGTGATAAAGAAAGATATTGAAGTGAAGGTACTAAGCATTAAGCTAAATAAAAATATGCTATGAAAATAATACGATAATGCTAGAGAAAAGGAAATGGAGTGATATCACCTTCAACCACGTGCACTCAAGGAAAATGGGAGGAGTGAGCTTGCAAGCTTGCAAACGTCAACATTGCCACAACAACAGAGAAAACAAACCAATAAAGGGTCAAATTACAACTTCAATGGAGGTGAGAATTCTTGAGAATTCTATGAAAAGAGTGTGTAGATAGTTTCCAAGAGTGAATGAGATCAAGAGAGAGTGAAAGAATGAAGGAGATAGTCATTTGAAGATGAAATTGGAGGAAAATGAGTCATTTGAGGTCAGTCAAGGGAGCATAGATGTTACTCTTCATCGCCAATGGAGAATTGCAACACCTTTGCTGATTCTAGAGGCATGAATCCTATCAGGATAGTAGCATGCCACATAGGCGTCTATGCACTACGTTGGTGTCTTTGACATAATAGCCTCCACTGTTAGAAGAAACAATTTCCAATTGGATGGGAAGCGAATGAAGAACATGAAATTGCATTATCAAACTTGATTTTCTAAGGTAGGAGGAACGTAAAAGTGGAATTTGCAAGGGGTGCACATTCACACCATTACATTTTTCCCCCACTTTAGCCAACATAAGTGTTAATGAATGCACAGTAAATTAGAGTGAAAGTTGAGAAATGTATACCTGAATTGTTAAGGAAGTAGACTACAATCTAACACACTTGACTGCACAGGAAGAGGAGATGGCTCCATAGGTACTCAATCTTGAGGAAAGTTAAACAAATGCGTCGCACACTCTTAGACCTATGAAAGGTGAACATAAGGCTCTATAGTTGCTCAGTCCTATAGAGGAGGTGCCCCAAGTGCTTGGTCCTGAGGGAGGCCAAATGTGAAAGGATCCATAGAGTTTGATAGGCCCTTGCAGGTGCTCAGTCTTGCAAGGAAAAATTGAGGTGCTTGGTCCTCCAAGCTTGATTGAAAAGCAGCTTCATATGTGCTCAGTCCTAGAAAGCAACATGTTAATCCATAGAAAAAACATGTTAGATAGCAAAAATCCATGCAGGAAGACTGACAGTCATGCAAACATTCAACAATCGTAGGAGAATCTTTCAAAGGGGTCCCTCAAGAACCCTTTAAAAGAAAAGGGGTCCGCTCAAGGGTCACTCTGTTTGAAAGGTAATGGCAATTTTCACAAATGATTCTAGTATCAAGGAATCCTTTCGAAAGATCTTTTTCATCAAGGAATTTGAAAGGAAGAATACTCCCTTACAAGGGAAATATTTCAGACTTCTTCATTAGAAAAAGTACTCCCTTGTCGAAGGAAATTTTTTAGATTCTTTCTTTACAAATCCGTGATGGAAGAAAAATTTCGCTAGGGGTCCTTGTTGAAGAAATTTTTTTTGTTGAAAAATAAGGGATTTTTAACAAGGGATTCATTGGCCACCGAATACACCTTTTTAAAATTGAAGCAATATGATAGGTCCCCTTAGGATGGTGTGTGCTAAACACAAAGGAACATGACATCCTAAGGAGAGAGAAGGAAGTGATGTTGTGGCCTGCGATACATGACGAGATGCAATTATGAAAATGTTGTTGCACACATGAGGGACAACACATAGGCACCTCACGAAGCAAGCAAAGAAGAGAGAAAGATAAAAAGACAATGTAAGCAAAGAAATCAAGAGACATGGGGATCTGATATTTTGAGGTCAAAACATCTCATAGATATAGATAGAGAGATCTAATATAATTATATATATGATCTGTCATCAATCCCCTACTATATCAAACCATGTGAAGAAAGGTATTTGAAAACAAAATAAAAATAAAAAATTGGGTCAACATGGAAGGGAGGCTTAAATTCCACCAACACTTTGCATTGTCCCCAATTTTCAAAAATCAAGGCACAACAAAGAGAAAAATGATGTGACAAATAGAAGAAGTTTACGACACAAAACACTCCTCTATCCAAGCACCTACAAGGGTGACAAGGGTCCTCCAGGAACACATAAAACACGCATGGAGGAAACACAACACACACACAAATCTAATCTAAAGATAAAGAAGAGGTGCCCTCCTAGTACTCATCAACTAAGAGATCACCATTCTCCAAATCTAGATCATTATAAGGGGAAGGCATATGAGCCTACAAGGGTGGGATAGCAAGGGGAGCACCCTTCGACTCTCCTATGACAAGAGCTAAGGAAGAGGGCCCCTCGAGGTCTTCTTTACTCAACTCCTATGAGGTAAACGTCATTGACTTTAGAAAAATCATCAGCAGAGCCAGGACATTGTCCACTGAGTTGAACATGCACTTGATGGGAGTGCCATGTGTAAACTGAGTGGGCAACGAAGGAGGCGCCTGAGATCCACTGCCGACCTCCATTTCCAACCTCACCGAAAGACTCAGAGGCAATGACAGACTCAAGGGACATTGAGGCTACCTCCATTGCTAAGATGATGCAAGACAAAGCATAATCAACTTCCGAAGAAGGTGATCCCTTCTTCTGACCCCCATTAGAAGCAGGGTTTTCCTCTAACTTGCACTTCATTAGGGGATACAAGACCCCCAAGGATGAAGCAGAAGGAGAGGAAGAAGAGGAGAAAATTACAATAGATACCACTGATATATTCGACATATCCATGGGCTTAGGAAAAGGCGAGATGTACGGAAGGGACATTAGGAGAGGAGGCTCAATCGAGGGAGTAATGAAAACTTGCACCCTTTTAGGGTGAGGTTCATCCGCGCTCACAAGGGGAGCCGAAAGCAAGATCAAGGCGACGAGAACCAAAACAGAAGGGATGGAAGAGGAGGACAAGCAAGAGACACTGAAGTGGGAGGTGTCAGCGCCTCTTCCATTTTTTGCAGAGTAGCCTGCTCAACGGCGAGAGCCTTCCTCTGATGCTTATGATTCACGTGCAAGGTGGTTTCTTTGGCTCTGAAAGTAAGAAGATGCAGCTTGAGAAGGAGCATGAGGCTCCTATTTTGTCATTGGTGTGTCCAACACAGCCGTTTCCTATGGAGGGAGTGACTCCTAGATAGAAACGAGAGGAAGAGATGCAGGAGAAAAGACAACAACCATCAAAGAAGCATACTCAAGCCCCTTAGCGGTGGGCCTCTTCCCATTCGCCACCCTAGGGGCAGGAATAGTAGGAGGTTGCAGAGGTCAAGATGTAGAAGCTATTGCGTGGGGGCCCTTCCCCTTACCATACAAGATAGGCAGAGGAATCGTGGGAAAGACAAGAAGGTCGAATACCTGACACTTGGCCTTCCACCAAGTGGGCACCATTGGGATCCCTAAGAGATGCATGGGGGTGGGAGCTGAGGGTGCCACACCGGAACGAGAGGTAGAAGTAGGTGGAATTGTAGAGGAAGAAGAAGGCTCTTGAGTGCGAGCAGACTTCTCTTTCTCCTTTTGAGAGGCAAAGGTAGCTCGATGATGTGCTATCATGCAAGCCTTCACTGAAATAGCATAGGGGGAAGGAGGATATGTCACTTTTAGTGTTATGCCCCCATTCTTGTATTTTATGTAAGTGCAATACAATAGGTCCATCCTTGGAGGAAGCAGACCAAGAGGGGAAAGCCAAAAGTGATCTAATGAATAAGCTCCACATGACACTAGGGTTTGTACCCAGTGTCGTGCACAACGTGCATGAAGCCCTCATGAGAGAATTTCAAACATTTATGGATCATCGAAGGGACTCCGTTCATGAAAACTAGCCAATGAATTCTTAGCTTCACTCCGAACAAGTTGGAATCTGGGATAATATTGAAAAGGGCATTCATAGTCCTGGGACCAACTAGGACTAAAAGGGTGATGAAACCAATGGGAGGGACGTAAAGCCCATCATGTGTACGTATCGTGCTTTTAGATTCATCGTACACATCCTTATGTAAACAGTTTATTAGCACGATCTCCTCTGTAATAACATTAACTTGACATGTAGGATCAATGAGAACGCTAGTCACGATATTCCCATTGATACGAGCGAGAATGTACATGGGAGAGGGTTCTCTATTAGAATTCATCGACAAGTCTTGCGATGTAAAGGTTATAGTAGGAGACCCATTTGCAGGCTACACAGACGGGATGGGAAGATGCATGAAAGAAGCCATCTTCTACGTACACTAAAAAATACTTTCTCAGAAGCCCCCAAGGGTTTAACAATTAGATAGTGACCTATTCTAGAGTTTGCTTCACAGGGTTTAGGGGCTCTTCTAGCTACGCCACTAGGGGTCGTAGGTTGGGTTGCAAGGCTAGGCGCCTTGCAACGCGAACACACCTACAATACACCTAGCACACGAGAGAAGATTCCTTCAACACTACAAAACAAAACCAAAACATTGTACTCGATTCGATATAATCCGTCTTCATTGCCTAAATTTTTTAACTAATGATACTAAAAAATATAATTTAAAAATTTAGAAAAGTTAAAAAATATACACTTTATTTTAGAAAAATTTAAATATAATATATGAAAAGAAAATAATCATTTTTGACCTTTCGTAGGAACTAATAAAACATGGAAGGCATGGAGTTATCATGAAATGGAAGAAAAAATAAGGAAATAATAAACATGAGTACGGGTTAAATGTTTTGCCGTACAACGTCAAACCATTTTCTTGACAATTTATGAAGGTTTTGACAGCCATGGATGTACCGTAAGGGAAAAGGCTATCCAACCCCCAAAACAACATGGGGGCATGGATGCATATGCCTCTGCGTAATCTAACGATCGTGCAAACCAACCATGTGTTGCAGCGTCAATTTTTTTTGTTTTACGTGTTTGACATTTACTTTTTTAATAATTTTATATTTTCCTTTTTAGTTGTTTATTTTTAAGTTAAATATGTGTAAGATCTGGTTTTTTTTGTTCTTTAAGTATAATATGATATTTAAATATATTATAGATTATGTAATATTATATATTAAAAATATAATATAATAAATATATATAATTATATTAATATATATTGTAAAATTAAATATTTAAAATATATTTATAAATATATATAATTATATTAATATATATTGTAAAATTATATATTTAAAATATATTTATAATTAAACATTATATTTTTAATATATAATATTATATTTCTCTTTTTAACTGTTTATTCAAAGATTTGGTTTTTTTCTATAATGTTTAAATATATTATAAATTATGTAATATTATATATTAAAAATATAATGTAATAAATATATAATATATTATAGATTATATAATTATATATTTTAATATAATGTTTATATATTATATATTATAGAATATGTAATATTATATATTTAAAATATATTTATAAATTTAGGTGTTTTTCTATATAATATAATATTTATATTTTTATTACATTATATTTTGAATATATAATATATTTATATAATATAATTTAAAAATATAAAATATATTATAATTTAAAAATATAAAATATATTATAATTTAAAAATATAAATATAATGTAATACAAATATAAATATTATATTATATAGAAAAAATCTAAATTTATAAATATATTTTAAATATATAATTTTACAATATACATTAATATAATTATATTTATACAAAAAATATATATATATATATATATATATATATATATATATATATATATATATATATATATATATATATATATATATATATTACATTATATTTTTAATATATAATATTACATAATCTATAATATATTTAAACATTATATTATATTTAAAGAAAAAAACCAAATCTTTAAATAAACAGTTAAAAAGAGAAATATAATATTATATATTAAAAATATAATGTTTATTGATAAATATATAATTTTACAATATATATTAATATAATTATATTATATTTTTAATATATAATATTACATAATCTATAATATATTTAATTAAATATCATATTATACTTTAAAAAAAAAAAAAACCAAATCTTACACACATTTAACTTAAAAATAAACAGCTAAAAAAGAATATATAAAATTATTAAAAAAGTAAATGTCAGAAACGTAAAACAAAAAAAAAACCGACGCTGCAACACATGGTTGGTTTGCACGGCCGTCAGATTATGCAGAGGCATATGCTTCCATGCCCCATGTTGTTTCGGGGACTGGATAGCCTTTGCCCTGTTTTGGGGGCTAGAATTCTATCCTTTGCGTTGGAAGTGAGTCCCAGAACGAAAAGGATGGTGATGGACACACGGAGGGGCAACAAAGGGTAGTTGGTGACGATGGCAGTGAGTATTTTGTCTTACACGGTACATATGATTGCTCTTCTCAATACACATTTCAAGTCTGAAAAGCTCACAGATTTGGGCTTCACTTTGAAGCACGGAATTGAAGAAATTTATGACGATTGCATTGAGTCTTACAAAAAGCTAGGCCTCATAATTACAGGCTAATTATAATATAGTATTGTGACATGTACACAAATAATGGCTTAGTCGTGGCCAATTTAGACACGCTAATGTGCCATAGTATAATGGCTTCTTTTTGTTTGTCGTACCCACCTTCATTACTTTGCTTGTTTTCCTTGCTGGAAACCAATTTTCACCCGCTCCAAGACAGTTAGCTTAATCAAGTGCTGGGTAAATGCTGCGCAAAAACTACTGGGAAATAAATTTTAGTCCATTGCATGGAAAAGGATTCAGTAATTAATGCACTAATGTTGGTGACAAAGACAATTAGATGCAAATCAGGTAGTTCCTTGTTTGGTTAACTTTCTTCTTTCGTTAAATTGACGAGTTACATTATAGTAGGAAATGTATTGGTGTGCTTAATTTCATTCAATTTTAGCCATATCTTATCATTATACTCGCCTTTATTTTCATATTTCTTTTATTTTCTGGTTTTGACTGCATTTTTTTCATACAAGTAATTTTTACGTCAAGAGGTGTATTATAATGGCATCTATTAAAACACAAAATTTAATGTAAGAAAAAACTCTTAAGTTTGAATTTGACGTTCAAATGACATGCAAATTTTTTTAAACAAATTTAAAGTAGATAAAAACGGTTTTAAATTGATTTGATATCTTAGTCACTCTAAAATACTTATTGTATCATAATCAATTTTATAATGATTTCATTTTTATTATTATTAATATTAAAATTTAATATTAATAATTATAATTAATTTAATTATAGTAATTATTATAATAAATTAGTATTTATATAACATTATTATTTATATAAAATTAGCATAACTACATCCATTGTATATAGACCTTTTTTTAAATAGATTTAAAGTAGATAAAAACGGTTTTAAATCAATTTGATATCTTATTCACTCTAAAATACTTATTTTTTATATCATAATCAATTTTATAATGATTTTATTTTTATTATTATTAATACTAAAATTTAATATTAATAATTATAATTAATTTAATTATAGTAATTATTATAATAAATTAGTATTTATATAACATTATTATTTATATAAAATACGTCAAGAGTTATCCTTCTTGAGGCACTTATTTTCATCATTTTTTCTCATTGCAATAGTATTTCATCATTCTATTATATTTATAATTTTTTTTTAAATTTTTAAATTTATATTTATACATTATTTTTATTTTGAATGTTTTTGATAAAGGAAAAAATGGGTTTTACAGAGACCCTAAACTACAAAGTTTACAAGTAAAATAAAGATAAAGCATTACAGGTCCCAAAAAAATAGGACGACTGCAAAACAAAAAAACCAGTAGAGACCACAACCACAAGCCCGGAGCCAGCATAGGCTAGCACAAAAACCAACGCAAAACCAAAACTAACCGAAGGAATTTAAAGTATCAACCACCTCACACTACTACATAGAAGGGGGTTTTAAGACATTTTTTGAGATAATTATTTAGTAAATTGTCTTAATTTAAGACAAAAAAAAAATTGTGTATTGTCTTTAAGCGGGTGTCTTAAACTATTGTCTTAAAAATTGTCTTTGTAAAGACAATATGAAACATAAGTGTTTTTGTCTCTTTAGAGACAATAGTTGGGATTAAAGACATTGGGATTAAAGTCTAGAGACAATATGAAAAATATATTAAAAAATAAATAATTTATTTGAAATATTTTTTGTGTGATTTTCAACATTCAATGTTTGAGAATCATAAAAAATGACATCAATTAACTCATACACATAATAGAAACAAAACTTTTGAAGGCCAAAATGCTCATTTTATTGATAGAAGATGCTCTTGCAACCATACATAGTTTGAAAATATGTATCTCTTGTTTTGAAAATGTGTTACAAAATGTTTTGTTTTAGTCTAAAACTGAAAAATCTAAGTTACAATGTCAAAGTGACTAGAATGAAACTGTGTCAAGTTTACAATTCTGTATCAAAATCAAAAGAACTAATTACAAATATCCACTCTGTCAGCTATTATATCCACTTTTTAACCTTTTGGATGCTTGCAAATTGTTGCTACAGGTGCTTAAACTGTCCCTATATGCCTGTATCCTTCTCAACTGCCCATCAATACCTTCTTAGATGCTTGCAAAATGTTTCTATAGATGTCAAATTGACCTTTTCCCTTCCCAACTGCTCCTTTATGCTTTAAAAATGCCACTTGAAAACTCTATCTGCTGTCCTATGTCAAACAAAACAATTAGGCAATTACTTCATCAATCTTCATCTAATGAAGATCATAATTATGGTAACTACTAACCAGATAGATTTGCACTACTGACCTTGTATTATTTGCTCCAGATTCACTTATAAAGTAAAACAACAAGATACAATAATCACTTATAAATTTGCATTTTTTCCCTCACAAACAAAATAAAATAAGATAAGAAAAGAACAAACACTAACAAAATAAAACCCAGGTGCTAAAATTTTGTATGTACTGATTTGTTTCAATAAGTACAAACCATAATTTTCTCAATTTTATAATTCGTACTTCTTACACAAAGACCAAGTGTTTTTTTCACTCGAATTTTCATGAAGTGTGTAATGAGCTAGTGAGATATGTTGACTTTTATCTCAGAATGAAAGTGTGTAATAAATAACTAATTTTCATGAGCATCACTATTTAAATAAACAATTGATGTGTTAACCACAACACACCCACTATTTATATCAGTGTCAGTTTCATCTAAATGAAAATTAAAAATTATCATCATCATAAAACAAAGCAAACAAAGATTTGATTCTTGGGTTAGATTGGATGGTTGAGCCATAGACAGAGATCATAGGTTTGAATCCCAATTTAAATACTATACTCATGACCATATGAATAAGGGGACACATTCAAAACATGAGCACAAGTTATAAGATCAATCCTAATCACTGTTCTCTATATATATATGAAAATGAAAAAAGAGAAAACAAAGAATGCACCTTGATCACGAAGCAGTCATGGAATTGAAGACGGAGCAAAGAAGCTGCCATTTTGGCTTCCTTCATCACAACATTTTGCACAACTGACTTCACAATTTGCTAAGCATTGGGACATGAATCGTCATAGAACTTTGGACTGAAGTTATTGACGTTATACAAGGGTTGTGAGGAAGACAACCACAACATAGACATAAAAACACCATGAAAACACTCAAAATCCCAATACGGGTATGTGCAGGATCATGATGGGCCAAAAAGTGGCAATATGATGGGTATGTGGCTGGCAACTTTTTTTTACCCAAAATTGATGAAACAAAAAGGGTTTTTAAAGGAGATTCTCAGCTTTCCACCAATATAAATTATGCTTTACTTTCAATTTAATAATTAATTATTACTCATTTTCTATTCAAATTACAACTAAAGTCCTGATTGATAGGCTGATTGAAAAACATCTATAGCTTTCAAACGGTATCACATTTTTTGAATCCAAAACATGCATCACATTCTATGCTTCGCATACTATAGGATTAAAAAAATAAAAATTTAATTTCATGAAGTTTTGACCAAGTTAAGGTGGTTAGACATACAATTTTTTTTTATATTTTTAAAAATTGTAATAAAAATTCATAATTAATTATTTACTTGGAAAAAAATTACAAAAAATATACATCACATCAGGAAATGAGTCCTCTACTTATATCTAAAATCTTATAAAAAATATTATCATTTTATTGTGGTTAGGGTGGTCTGACACCTACTTTTTATTTTTTCCCTGAAATTTAAGTACTATTGCATTGAAATTTCAAATTTTCACCAAATAGATTTTTTTTTAAACAAACCTAGTATTTTAGAAACTACACTCAATTTGCTACAAATTCTATTCTTACATATTTTTGAAATAATATAGATAACTTATTCAAATTTTTACGTCAAGTTGCCTAACTCTGATTTTTTCTGAATTTTTTGCCACTTAAGGGCCTATTTTTTCCATGATGATCCTGCACATACCCATACTTATTGCCATCATAAAACTCTCAAACTGAAGCTTATTATCACTCTCTACTCAGCATAAACTCAGAACTAGGAGCTTATGATAATTTAGGACTAAGCTGATGCACTTTTATAATATATCATGGGCAGCAGACTGGGGCCTAGTTTCAAGAAACTCTTAAAGAGCTGTAACCTGTAATTTTGACTAGAATCAACATAACACAAAAAAACATAATATGCATACATATGTAGGTTGATTGATGAAGTGTACTCAAAGTTAGAGTATACTCAAAAAAACATAATATGCATACATATGCAAGTTGATTGATGAACTGCAATCAAACTTGGAGATTTTTTAATTTCCATGCCACCATCAACAAAGGATTCAGTTCACATAGATGGGAAGCAAAGTGTAGGATATACACAAAATAAATTTGTTAAGAAGAATTTAGAAACTCCTCCTTGCCCGAGCCAAACTCCATAACATTGGCTAACATCCTGTAGGCCTGCGTAGAAGGTGGGAGCTTTAGAACAAGGTGCATGCATACATGGAAGCATAAAATAAAGGAATATTTGTAGATGCGCCTATGAATGCTCCAATAAACATGCACGCAAATGAGGGAGCATGAGCATAGACATGCACATAGAAACAAAGATGGAATGTTTAATAAAAGCCTAAAAGAAACGTGATCTAATGGCTCGCAGTGATTGCAAATAAACTTTCAAACAAATACATTTGGCGAGATTGAGAACAAACCCAACAAGCCATGCTTGCATTCCTCTAATCGCTGTAGTCATCAAAAGGAAATTTTTAATCAAAAAATATAGTTACATACACACCTATAGAATGTGAGGCATATACAACATGTAAACTGTTCGACGAAATTCCTCGAATTGCAGTCATCTCATGGAATGCACAAAATGGATTTTTTGAAAAGGCTCTAGGAAATTAGCAGATGTAAAGCCGAATTCCACAACCTTTATCATTATCCTCCCTGCTCATGCTAAAACCAAAAAATTACACTTCATTATCACTTTTAAAACCAAAAACCCAAACCATGGATTTGCAATCTACAAACAAAAAAATCTACTTGGCTTGTAAACTGACCAGCAAGAAAAAAGTCAGCAAATTCAACCTGTTGGTACATACCATTCAAACCAGATTAGAAATCATAAATAATGGAATGAAAAGTGTAATGATTTTCAATTAGTTATAGAAAACCACGTGCAAACCAATACTTTAGGTTGTCTTTTGTTTATTTTTATTCTTAATTTGAAATATTCGTTGTATCTATTGTACTTTCATTTTAGTTTTAAAATGCCTCCTTTTGTTCATAAGTAAACATTCAGACTATCACTCTTATTTAAAAAAATAAAATACAACATCATATAGGAGTCTTTGAACATAAAACCAACATACAGGAGTCTCTGAACATAAAACCATCATAAAGTAGACAAAAACAAAATGTTTTTCAATAATGTAGACCCCTTGTCCTATATGCAGCTGTGTGGAGCTTTTTAGGAGAAGCTATTAACACATGTCATAACACAAAACAAGTGTCAAAAGAATTTAGTGGACATATTTACATCTGCTAGAAATATTAAGAAAATTAAACAAAATGAGAACAACAAAAACAACAACTGTCAAGATTCAAAAATTCTAACCTATTATCTACTACAAATAAAGCACTTTGAGAATTACATAGAAAGAAGTGATAGTTCTTGCAGTGTAGCTTGATTGGAGCCTCAGAGCTGCATTGAAGAAACCATACATGTAGGTCTTTTTTGATTTGAATCCACTACCACAAGAAAAAAATGAGTGAATGAAGTTGATCAGAGACCTTGAGAGACAATGGGATGAAGCACCTATTCATTGCATTGGTAGTCATCTTTAAGAGTCAGAAAAATAGCTACATTTCAAACTCAATTCCACACAAAATGCACAAAACAAAATACTCATGCCAAACCCCAAGAAAAGCCAACACAAAAGACATACATTTCAAAGAATAAGCACTACATCTCATAATGATCAATTAATCTCCCCAGCATCAAACCCCAAGAAAAAGCAACACCAACATCAAAGAAGTGCCTACATTTCATAATCAATTAATCTCATAAATTTCAATTTTTGCCAAATAGAGTCTCATGGGATTTTATGGTCACAACTCCACAGTGCCTTAACAAGCATCGGTGTGTAACTAATACAATGCAATAGTACAAAATTCATATAGCACTTATTTTCCATATTCCATAGGCCAGCCCCCTGCACATCGAAAGTTGGACAAAGTGGGAAATGAAAAACCTTAAATAGGATTTCCTCATATCCCAACCAAAAATTTGAACAAAAAAAAGTCTAGCAAAGTTTACGCCAAAATAAAAATCAAGCTTAAAAAAATTCAAACTTTAAACAAAACTTTACCCCAACCCTTACAATACATATTCCCAAAAAAGGAGATGGATGCGGTGAAACCAAACGTATTGGGACAAAAAAATCAATTTTAACTATTCGAATGGTAGAAAAATCTACCAATAGAAATTACATGGAAATCAATTTTAACTAAGCCAATATCTTACAATCAAATTTGTATCTTCCAAATGATCAAGTTGCACCACAAATACTCTATTACAATCATACTTGCTTCAAAAAAATGCAGTACTCCTACTATGAAACCGACTGTAATTTCCCTGAAGGTTTTATGTTTACTTGAACCAAGAACATGCAATATAAATTGAAGTGAATTAGGTCACTTACAACAATGCCAAGCTGATTTATTCTTGATAGAAGAGGGATGTCAGAAGAGCTTGGAAACACCATTTGAGTAACTATGCTTTCTGTAATTGTATTATTATATAGAGCTGCTCTCATATAATTTTTTTGATACCCACTTCGTTTGATGTAAGATACACTTTCTCCTCATTTTCTTCTTTGAGCTTGACAGTTTCTAAATCTTGTAAGCTTTCTTGGCTAAATTTATCTAATTCTCCCTTGCCCTTTGGTCGTCTGCAGTAGCAAATAATCTACCAGATTCAAATTCTAGTTTTGTAGGGCTTTGCTACTCCATACCTCAACTATTACGTTGAATAATGCATTACTGAATCTATAAAAACCTAACCAGACCAATCCATGTTAGCTCAATTCTTCCAAAAGAACAAAATAAACTCCAATATAATATTGAAAAACTTTGAAATTTTACAGAGATTCTATGAACAGTCTAGAATAGCAAACAAGGCTTTGAACCTGCACAGATAACTATGAGATGGATAGGATGATGTTTGATTGTTGAAACTTTGCATGAATGATTGCAATAGAATAAAAAAAAAGGAGACCTCCCCATTCTTCCGGTGAGTTAATAGATTGAAATGTCCCAAATTCATGCAATTAAATTATGCCTAATAATACAAGTTCTAGTTTCTTAGAAGGGGATGTATGTGAGAGAAGCTAAAAGTTAATAAATATTCTGAAATTTTTTGAGAAGGAAAACTAATGCATAGTTGATGGAATAAGGAAACTAACAAAAACATACCCCTCCAAAACTTCTGGAGCAAGCATGCCAAAAAGATCAAGGAATTCATCAAATTCTTGTTTAATAGGATATCAACACAACTTATCCTAATTGTCTCCAAAACACCCTAATTTTCCACCAAAAAAATGAAGGTAAAGTCAATATTGATTGCTTAACAGAAGATAAGAATCTCACCAAATGTAATTCATGAAGTATGTGTTATTTTTCTTCCAATGTGCCCAATGCATTTTAGCTCAACCTGGAGGAAAATCAACTTAAAAATACTTACACCACAATGCAGCTGTGAAAAATTGAAGTCAACACAACATATCTTTGGCTACAAATTTTGTTGAATATCAACCAAACTGTAACTTACTTTTGTAGAATATTTAATAACAAAAAAAAGGAAAAAGATATTTTGTCTTACTCTATCATATTTTGTTACAACAAATCAAAGAATATTTTTAAAGCCCGACTTCTAAGGGATTCCATGATTTAAAAAGTAATAATCTAAAAAATTGCATCCTATTCAGTTCCAACCAAGGCAATTGATATACAAAAACAAATGATTTTGACGACACATGTGAATGAAAACAGGAAAGTTGCTTGCAGTAATCGATGTAAGGAACATAAAAGATCCTACAAAAAATCATTTTGTTAACTTCTCTTCTTCCATTAAGTCCTAAGAGCTAAACAAAAGCATTCTAATCTATATATTCTATTGTTTTCTTATCCATGATCAATCCCACATGATTAGACAACAATACACTTAAACATAAGAAGCAAATATGTCTTTTGTTCATTTGTTTCTATCCATCCTCTTCCTTTATGTCCTCTTTCTATGAGGCACTATACTAATACGAGGCACTAAATTCTAATTGCGGGTGTCGGTTGTTCATCACATTGAACACCCTCCTCATTATTCTTGTCTCCCACTTGCTGAAATTCAAGGATGGTTTCCTGTCAAGGTTCAGGAATGGCAATCAAATCATTGTGTGCAACAAACAATTCATCATGTTCCTCAAGTAGAGCTCCCCTTCATTCTCACTACTTGATGATTTGATTGTTGGGATTCCTATACACAACACAATTTAACTCATTAAAATAGCATATTAGACCTTATTTGCTTGCTTCAAAGCATAGAATTTAATAAACCATGAAAATCCATGCTTTTCTCTATGTAAACTGATAGTTATTAATCTTGTAGCAACTCATATCACAATTTTAGCTTTGCTTGTTTCATTTTTCAATGCAAAAAAGAAACTGTTGTAATTCAAGGTGTATCTATCTAAATTAATATCTGTATCATTTTCTTTGCAATGGAAATGAAAGCAAAATATGAAATTTTATTATAGCCCATCACATAAAGAACTTACCTCAGATTCATGACCAATGACTAATTTCTCCCCTCGATCTAGCATATGTTGTCAAAGGCCTTGAGAAACATGTAGTAAAGCATATTTTAGGTCCTCCTCTGAAGCTTCCTTTTGAAATTGGTGAACCTACATAAACAAATATAACCAAATTTATAAGGTATAATGACTCATAAGATACAATTAACTCACAAGTTTTTCATGACTTTTTTTATGAAATAGAGAATATAGTAGATGAAAATATTCACTTACCAAGCCACCACGAATGCTATTGTACCGATGAGATCCTAATTTATAGGATCCAATACTTGACACCCTAGCTTGGATTCCTTTTTTTGTATCTCGAAGGCGTCTTTTAGATCCTCCTTGTGTAGATGGCCTATAGTTTGGATTACTATGCATCTTCCTCTTAAATTTGGAATCTTTAATAAGTTCATCCCATGTCATTTGGTCTATGATCGAAGCTGGATGTGGATATCTCAAGTCTTTTGTCAGCTTTGACCTTAAATTGTCTTGTTTAGAGTGAATGTATCTTCGTGCAATATCTAGAATAATTTCCTTATTAAAACCAGGATTTCCAAATGCTATTATGACATCTTTACAGAGTTCATCTTTCTTAGAATTGCCTTGCTTCCTCCAATCCATTTGAATGGTATTGCCAAATAATTGTTCTGCACAACAAAAAATAAAGTGAAAGAATTTTAACCCCCTTTCACCCTTCAAGACATTTCCTTTTGAGGTGAGCAAAATTGTAACTTCTTGTGTTCCTTTTGTAGTCATTGAGGATATTGTTGTAGTCTTAGGGGTAGAGGTAAATTCCCCTATAGGTACATCACTCACTTTGTCATTTATTTCCTATATTTACAATGAGATCATCAAGCAATAATGTAATCACATTTTAGTATCACAAAGCAAGCATGTAATCATCAATGATGGTTTTACCAGCCAACATGCTATTATAATGATAAAAGTAAAACATGAACTAGAAAAGAATAATAAGATAATATTACCAAATAATTTTACCTGTTCATTTGAAGTAAGCCCTGCACTCCCCAACAATTTCCTCTCCCATAACTCAATTTGTTTAAGTATTTCTTTCCTAATTTCAACATTTTTCTGGAGTTTCTGGTAGGAGTCTTAGTATTCTTGATTGTGATTCTATAAGACTCCTCAAGGAAACATTTTTAGGTGTTGGTGGGATATTAGGAGCATCCATTTCAAAAAGGATACTAGGAGCATCCATGTTTGATGTAGAGGGCATCCTATGAGGTATTGTGTTTGATGCTTCTCTTGTGACAGGTGTTTCTGGTCTAGATGTAGAGGGCGTGACACATCTTCTTGAAACATCCTGCAAGACACAAATATAAATATTAAAGTGGTATAATAGGGGAAATAACAAAATCAAACCCACACAAACATATGGTTAAATCTTACATTTTTCCTAGCATTGGGTGTATTAGATGGTATAATTGGATCTTGCATGCCAACAAGATGCATTCTTGGTGGACTTACTCTAGAAATTCCCTATGACAAAAACAAAAATATTAACAAAATATAAAAGGAGAAATAAGTTAATTAAATGCACATGAATCTAGATCAAATCTTACCGCTGGCATAATACTAGATGTACTAAAGGGCGTGATAGGGGTTGGAACGACTTTAGAGATGGCCTGCATTCCACAAACATAAATTAATGTAATATAATATGGAACATAAGATAATTGAACCTATAAAAGATGATTTTCAAACTTACCTCATGCACCATCATAGTAATTTTTTTCCCTTTTCCGCTCCTTAGCATTACAATTAGACCACTTAAGATCAATGGATCCCCCAGAGTAGAATCGAGAGCACCCATAGGCACATTCTTAAAGAAACACATAATGACATAAAATGACAAAATATTAATTAGTAAATATATGCAAGTTATATTAGTAACATAAGTCAAATTCACTAGCACACAAACAATAACATACATAATTTTCATTATGTTTCAATACATAAGAAAAATATAAACAATGCTCAACTTCCAAAGTTTTTAAAGCTTTATGGTATTGTGTTTCTCTTGCCTAGGTGTCAATTGTGTAAAGTGCGTAGGTGTTGATTGTGTAAAACTTCCAAAGAGAAAAGTGTCTTTCAAGTAAATTGTTAAAGAAGTAAAAACATAAAATGAAACAACTTATCCAATTGAAAAAAAATTGCAAGCTATATTCATTGGCATTACAAGCATCCACTAATAGAACACTTAAAACATTCAAATAACTTAATTTCCATTACATTTTGTGTACACTTAAAAACACAATACTTAACATGTAAAGAGTTAATTATATTGTATTGAATCCTCACAACCATCTTAAAGTGAACTTGATGATCAAACAATTTCATTCTCACATGAAATGTCCTCATCTGATGACATAAATGCACCATCATTAATGGGCCCTAAATCCACAAATAAATTAATACCATAGTTTTCATGGTCTTCTTCACTTTCAACTATAGGTAAATGAAAATCAATAAATTCATCATCTTCATGGACTTGATGCCCATGTTGTTGATCATATCCTTCAAAAACTTCAGTAAACTCATCATGATCTTCAACTTGGTCATACACATCATTGAAAATAAAGTTTTCATCATCTCCATCTTGGCCATCTATGTCTTCAAGTGGGACTTATTCATCTTCAAGTAAATCATGGTCCTCTACATCTTGAACAAATGTTACTCTTCGTCATCTTGGATCATAATCAATCACGAATGACCAACCAGGTTGTTCTAAATTTGGAATGAGAAATATCTGGTCACATTGATTTGGAAACACATAAGGTTCAGAAGTGGCTTCAAACCTAGATGTATTGATCATATGGAATCCATTCTTGTGCAACAATATAGTTTTGTCTTCACCCACTTTGATAAGCTTGTACCATTGAACATGAAAAATAACTTTCTTGAAAGATATAAAATCAAGCTCTATAATATCCTCGAACACTCCATAATAGCGAAGCGTGCTTGTGATTGGTTGTCTATCATTTGCATGTGAAAAAAATTCCACCTCAAATGACACTGAAATTCCACAATCATAAGTTTGTCTTTTGTCATCAACCCTTTTGATGTGAAAATGATGACCGAAATTCCACATTCCTTTGTAATATGTTACCTAAGTTCATATAAATATTAACTAATTAGATTCACGGATAGAAAAGTTAAAAAGGAAAATCACTAAATACCTCAAATATGTTAATATATATGTATCACCTCCCCATTTCTAGATCCTTTAACAAAATCCAGTTGTTGTTGTGTCACTCTATTCTTCCCCTTTGTTGCCTCATGTTCAATATTGCTCTTTAGCCAATTCCATGAGCATCTATTTGGCCATTTTCTTTTATGGCCTGAAGGAAGCCCTCGAGCAGTGTTTTGACCATGTCTATTATATACAAATGTGGTCCATGCCTTCTCATCCTCTAATTTATTTTGTTCAGTGTACTTCTCCATCCATTCCAACATAAAGTCATAATTGTATGCAACATACAAATGTAATGACTCCCACTCCTTAGCATCTACAATGAAAAAATAAAAAATTTCAATGAATTAATAATGATTTAAAGCTATGTCTTATAAAATTTAAGATAAAAGCAATTAATTCAAACATTTTTGTATACCTTTTATCCTCTTTGAAGTCCCTTGACCCTCTAATTTTTCTCCTTCAAATGGTTGAGGTTGGTTACCATCCCATAATCGAGGAGCTTCAAGATGCAATTTAGGTAAGTACTCACTCAAATGAACCATTGTCTGGAAAACCATGTATCCCTCAACCATGGACCCTTCCGATCGAGCCTTTTGCCTCAAAATTTGTTTTAGAACCTTTAAATATCTCTCCACGAGCCACATTGTCTAGATATGGATAGGACCACATTGTTCAATCTCTTCTACTAGGTGTACAAGGTAGTACTCTTGAGAATTGAAGAAGCTCAGAGGGAAGTACATTTGAATATCACTCATCAAAAGTGGAACATTCCTCTTCCAATAATTCAATTCATCCTGATGTATCTCTTTAGATGAAACCCACCTACAAATATTAATGTGTATTATAATAAAGACTTATTATTTGTTCAAAACTAAAGGTATAAACGTATAAAGGCATTACCAATAATGCACTTCAAAGGATAAGAGTCATGGAAGATTATGCATGCTGGATTAAAATACCTCAAATATTTGGATAATTTGTAAATAGTTAATGTGACATCATGGTCAAAGGTGCTCGGTATTGCTGCGGGCAACACATACTACATGACCATTAACAAAAATAATGTTAAAATATGCATGAACTTCTATTATCACTAAGATATACAAATTCCTAATTATGTTGCCAACAAACCTAATATTCTACAAAGTCACCTTTAGCCAGTTGTGCCAATCATGTGTTTTTAGCCCTGAGAACTTTGAGCTGTCTCTTGTGAATAAGTTTTTTAATGTCGCACCAAAACCAGAAGGAAATCTTATGCTTTTCATTGTATCAATGATGTTTTCTTTCTCCTTTGATGTAAAAATCCATGGAGCATGAACAAATGAGATGTTTTCATGCAACCACATGTTCGACATGATATTGGCAACTTGGAGGTCCTTTCGTAACTTTATTTGTGCTTCAAGGTTGGTTCCATTTAGATGTTTCCACAAACACTCTGCCACATTTTTCCTGATGTGCATAGTATCAAATAGGTGGGCTATTGACAAGTTCTCATAATATTGTAATTTGTAGAAAATAGAGTCTTTCCATTCCTAGTGGAAAGCCTATCCCTTCTTTTTTGTCATATAGTGCTTTCCACCTAGCAGGGTTCATCCTTCTTGGCTTCCTCATTTCCACTTCCTTTCCATTGAACTTTTTTTTTCTCACGCACTCGATAGCGATGATTTTGTGATAAAAATTGTCTATACTCATCATACACAGTTTTATTGAGATCCTTTGACTGCCTATACAATGTTTTCGGCCCACATGATGGACAACCATGTTTCCCCTTTGTAGCCCTGAAATAAGAATGGAAACCATATTTAGTAAATGGTAAAATGAATAAAATAATTACAAATGTAATTTATAATATATTACCACAACAACTAGAGAGTCTCAGGGCATAATGAATTGTCCAGATAAGAATCGCATGAAAGAGGAAGTTCCTATCATTGATAGGTATTGATACATCATACATGTTTACACCATCCCATAATTCACGAAGCTCATCAATGAGGGGCTCCATATATACATCCATATCCTTTACCTGATACTTCCCTAAGTAAACAAAAAGTTATTTATCACGGTTTAACTGAGTTGAATTTTTTTAGATATGATCTTCAAGAAAGTATTGCATTAATATGTTCTAGTACCTGGTATGATAAGAGTTAACATTGCATGCTCCTTTTTCATTTCCATCCAAGGGGAATATTTTTGTTAATAATTAAAACTGGCCAAAAAAAATGTTGTTCTAAGATCTCCAAAAGGATTGACACCATCCATTGCTAGAGAAATTCTTGCATTCATTGGCTCATTTCTTAAATGTGGCCATTTTTCCTCAATCTCTTTCCAATGTTTGCTATCCGCAAGCATACACATGACACCATCTTGGCTCCTCCCTTGTGCATGATAATGCATATATTTTTCCAACTCCTTGCATTTGAACATCCTCTCAAACCTTGGCTTTAGTGGAATGTGACGAAGTAATTTATAAGGAACCTTCTTGGATACTTGATCTTGATGATACCTATTTGTGTGACACACTAGGCATTGTTGCAAATCTGCATTCTTTCCATAGTACAATATATGGTCATTTGGACATGCGTCATATATATTGTACTCCATTCCAATGTCTTTCATCACTGAAGATACTTCTCTATGAGAATGAGGAAACTTATTGTCCTTTGGAAGTATTTTTTTTCCAAAAGTCTACATGAGACAACAAATGATTTTTATATGTATACACAATATTCAAAAATTTCAAGACATTTAGATCATTAATTTATAGTAATATCAAATCCTACCTTAATATATCAGTAAAACATGTGTTTTTCAATCCATGTGTAACCTTCAAGTTCAACAACAACATAAGTGTCACCAATAAAGAAGTATCTGCATTTGGGAAAAGAGGCGTCCTAGCCAACTGAGCTAGGGCTGAATCAATAACTTCTTCAGAAGATGTGTAGAAGTCTTGGAGAAATTCATTGACACCAACCTCATTTATCTTTGAAGTGGTTTCATCCATAAATGTGTCTTGTTCTTCATCTTGAGAGTGGCTATCATCAATGACATCCATTGGTTCTTCAAGAATATTGGGAACTAGAAGCGACTTTTCATCAAAAAATCAATTGAAATGATCAATAATAATCTATTAAATAATATGCATATTTATTTATTATAAGAATAACAATTTATTAATTATAGTGTACCTCTTCTATATAAACTCCATACTTCAATTTATGGATACCAACAAGTCGCTGCTTCTTTAGTTTCCTATTTTGGCACCTTTTGCAAGTACAATATATCATTTCATTGAAGTATTCATCTGTCCCTGGAGCAGGTCTTGCTTCCCTTTCATCTGAATATTTAGATGATGATGATGTGCTATTTCCCTAAATGCACCATGTAATATCAACAATAAGAGTACAAATTTTAACTCGAGTATTACTTCTTTTTTTAGGAGAATATGACTCTGAGGTGCATGATACGTTACAACTTAAGAAATTCAAAACTTTGAAAACATGGTTTTAAGTTGAGATACACAAAAGTGGAAAAGTTTGTCATTTTTATATAGAATCTATGGGGTTTTAAGTGCATTTTCTTGTTCTTGGATCACCCTTTTTTAGACATTTGCAATGTGGATGCATAGCACCAACATTAGAGATTGAAGAAATTTTGTTCTTATAGTAACTATACCATGTGACACCTACACCAAAGATGAAAATGACTCTAAAACTGTAAAACATATGTTTTTTAATCACTAAATAGTCCAATCTTTCGATCATAAAAATGATATTAAATATTACTATATGTGTTACCTATTAAATCCTAGGTTAGTGTTTCATTTCATTAAAATGATATTGCAAGTACCAAAAACAACAAGATAAATACCTGGTCTGCCATTTCCAATAGACACTGATTATGAATTGGTGATGTAGAATAACCTGAAATACATGGATTTAAATTAATTATAGCATGAGAAGCAAAACAAACCTGCACCTAAACCAAAAGAGTGTGTAATAAAAAGAGTCATAAAAATTGTCAAGGGAAGATTGAAAAACTCATCATGCCCATCACTAAATATTTCATCAATATATCATAAGCCACAAGATAGTTAAGAAGTATTTGCAAACTAATCTAAAGGTGGAACATGTATATCAATTTATCACTAGGATTTGGGGAAATATGAAGCAAGATAGACACAAGTAGGAAAATCCATAAGTAAACAAGGAAATCTATCATGATATGTATAAAGGATATGTTCACTAGGAATATCATCACCACAAGGTATAATAATGTCATGAAGGATTAAGGAAGGTGTAGTTTTACCATGTAATGTATTAGATCCATAATTTTATCACTAGAGGGTATGGGTAAAAAGGGGACCACATCTAAAAATAAGACTATACAATTTAAAAATAAGACTATACAATTTAAAAAATTAATCTAAAAACCCTAAAAAGAAAAGAAGGTCAAAACTAAAGATTGTGTAGGAATGTCAATTCACCTAAAATGTAAAGAAATAAAATCATTTTTACATAAAACTAGGGTAATTAAGCAAAGGTGATCATTTAAACATGAACTAACATAGATATAGATTAATCAAAGTTGGGACACATAATTGTAATAAATATTAAAATTAAGAGTGAGGGATATTAGTGCTTAGCTCTACAACTAATGATGGAATCATGAATGATGTTGGTGATGTGTTAAATTAATTTGTCACTTCTAGAAAAGAATGACCTTGATTTGATGAATGTCTCAAAATCTGAACTAACATAGAAAAATGATGGAGGTTTATCCCAAGTGTCACAAATTTGATCTCAACTATCACAAACTTGATCAAATATTTACTATGCAAAATGATTTGTTAGAATGTGCACCTAAAATTACTCTCCTTCACCTTTTTGATAGATGAATCTATCAAGGTGGTGCTAGGGACGTTGTTTAGGAGTTTTTCATCTCAATAAGTAAATGGGTTCACCTGGGTCAAACCCTTTGGCATGCAAGATTCAAGGTGTTGAGTTATATTAAAGATAACACACACAAACATGCATTTGGCCTATATAATGATGTTGATCATATTCTTTCTTTCGCTTTAGAGATTTAAGTGTGTTCTTTAACGATTTTATCTTTGATGTCCTCTTTTATACCATGACATAGCAACATGTCACAAAAACATGTGCCAAGTTAGCTCGTAACAATTAATAGAAAGGGGCAAAAATTTTGAAATTTGAATTTGAAGATTTAAGTTTTGGAATCATTCTCATATGCGTTGAAATCGAACCAAATCGATTTTATATCACTCAAAAAGAAACTAGAAAAATACAATAATAATCTTGGATAAATAGTATTAGAAATTAGACTAGAAGTGAAACCATGTAAACATTGACCTATTCAACCTAAGTAAACACAAAACTAAACAGAAAATAGAACTAGCATTGCTAATTTCACCATTTCAATATGATTGTTGTGAGTGTTCTACAAAAGTTTAGAGTGTATGAACATAGCACGAATGATTGAGATCTTAAACACAATGAAATGTGAAAATGTCTTTTTTCTAGACTATTTCTCCCATATTCAATTACTTAAATGCAAAGTTACAATCAATTTGTGATTGCAGGAAACTTTGATTCTTGACCTTCAATCCCAAAGCAATGAAAAGTCAATCAACTTGATCAGAAACGCTTTCAGAACAAGCTAATATGAAGCTCTTGGTGTCAATATATAATACAAACAAAATACATCATCTTCCATGCTCGTGGTGTCTAATATAACTCAATTTGTAGAGGTATTCTATTTCTATTTAAAACATTTTGGATTTCAACCCTATTACAAAACCCAAGCAGAGGAACCGCGTCCAATATAAATTCCAGGTCTACAAGTTTGCTGACTCACTGTGTTATTCAAGATAACCCATAATGCATTAAGGGTAAGTGCACAAAGTTGAGTCCACGAAATGTTGAAGTTTTTTCCCTTAACCAAAAAATTGAAATCAGAATTTAGGAAACGGGATATCGATTTAAATAAATGGGATCTCGATTTTTAAAAATCGGGATCCCGTTATGGTTCAGGATCCCGAGCCTGAGACGAAACGGGACCCCGCTTTTTAAAAATCGAGATCCCGTTTCCCATAGGATTCCGAACCAATGGAAACAGAATGAGATCCCAATTTATAAGAAACGGGATCCCAATTTATAAAATATGGGATCCCGATTTATAAATAACGGGATCCCGAGTTCTATAAATCGGGATCTCGTTTTATACTGCGATTTATTTTAAAAAAAAAATAGTTTTCATTGCTCTGCAGACAGGACCCCGAGTATTGGCGACAGTGACTCCACGACTAGCTACAAGTACCCCACCTAAACGCCATTTTGTTGCATTTTTTTATTTTGAATTGAAATTTTGAAAGAAATATGTTAATTTAGCATGTTTTTTATTTATTTATTTCACGTTTTAATCATTTTTTTAATTGTTATAGTAGAATTCAATAATTGTAAAAATAGACGAAAACTTGCAATGAAACCTAAATGTTTTTTAATAAAAATGAAAAAAAAACCTTGAATTGTGTTTTAGAAACAAAATTTAACTTTTAAAACCTAAATTGTTCGATTAAACCCAAAAAAATTGAATTTGAAAACCCTAATTGAAACAAAACAAAAAAAATTGCATTTCAAAACCCTAGAAATCAAAATGAAATAAAACATTGCATTTACAAATCCAAATCAAGCTTTTTGAAACCCTGAATTCAAATCAAAGCGAAAAAAATTGAATTTGAAAACCCTAGTTTGAATTGAAACGAAAAAATTTCATTAAAAAGCCTAATTGTTTAAAAGAAACCCTAAATTGAATTGGAACAAATTTTTTTGTTAAAACCCTAAATTGGAATCGAACAAATCATTTTGATTTTGAAAACTAGGTAATTTCGAGCTAAAAAAAATCATTCGCATTGCTTAAATGTTTTAAATTTTATTTGCTTTGTATGGAAAAATGATATATATTAAACTTTAGTTTCAATATTAAATTATAATTAGATTAGAAATCAATATGTTAAAGAATGGTTAAAATTCATAAAGTTTATCTTGATGTTTGTTTGCAAATTTAGTTAACAAATTCATAAATCTAAACACGTACAATCGATTCCAATTGACACTAACTTGCAAGTCTAAATTATGCCAAGGGCCACCCAAACTTCACCCTAAGTTTGCTAAACCCTAGACCCTAAACTATAAAATCTAAACCCATAACACTAAAGCATTTGAAATTTATGAACCCTAGACCCTAATCTTTCATTGAACATACCTAAAATTATGTAGGTTCAATGTCAAGAATGGGTCTATTTGGTAGATTTATGAAAACTATTTTGAATATCTAGAATGCCATAAAAGTATAATTATAGCAATTCCAATTGGAAACACTTGGTACATATATATCGTATGAAATTTAAATCTAGGAAGGTGTCTATCATATAGGCGAGTTGATAATACATGGAAAGAGGTTTGTATGGGAATATATGTATTAAGAAAAACATACCACATGACCTCTATAGGATTTTTAAGATGTGATCCTAGATAATAATCCACCCATCCTCAATCATAATGGATTCTTTAGCAATTAAGAGAGATTCAATTTAACCATAAAATTACCTATATTTTGATACTATATAGATTTATGTGGAAGGATAGAAATGCATCAATAAGGAGACCAAGATGGAACCATTTAACACCTACAAGGTACACCTATTACATGGGAAAGGGAGGAAGTACATCATGATAGTTTGGAGGAACTACATGCTATTATTACAATTTAGAGATCTAGGAGGATGATTCATATAAAAGAAATATAATTAAATATTTATATTATTTAATATATTATATTTAATATAATATATTAAATAATATAAATATTTAATATCATAAAATATAATATAAGATTACAATTAAGGATAGGTAATGTTACAATTTACTTGGGGTTTTAATGCCGATTAGGCTTAAGATTCAATTAGGTTTGTAGTAAATAGTTAGGTTACAATTAGGAATATATAATAAATATTAATATAATTATAATACAAATATAAATTAATTTAAATATAATATAATATAGGAATACATTTAAGATTACCTAGTAAAGGTTATAATTTAATTAAGTTTCAATTAGGTTTGCAATTCAATTAGGATATGGTTAGGGGTGGGGATCATTTAGCATTCTATTATTGTTAGAGTATGGGTTACATTTAAGATTATTGTTATTTTTGTGATATGTATAGATTGATTCTTTTTTAACATCATGATAACTTTTTTTTATTAGAGGGGTAAACACTTTTGACCCAGAGCTAGATGGAACCAACGAGGCTATAGTATGACTAAATTTGGACCTCACTAGACATCTAGATCCCCTTAAGCCATCCTATCACCTTAACTCATAAATCGATTTCTTAAGGGGTCCCAATATGACAAATTTCTTAAAGGGATCAAAGAAGTTCTTAAAATTTGGTGAAGTTGCCCAAGGCAACCAAATTTAACAATAATAAGATGGAGTGCAAGATTATAATATGAATGAGATTTCATGATCTAGGTTGGTCAGTTGAAACAAGAGTAGATCTCAATCAACTATTCCACAAGAAAATGTTCTTCACTAACTTGCAAGTTCATTAAATATTTCAAGGGGCACCAAAACTTTACCCTAAGTTTTGTAAACCCTAAACTCTGAACTCTAAAAGCTAAACCCTAAACACTAAACCATTCATTTTGTCCTACCCAACACCATAAAGTGAAATTTGGTTGTCTTAGGAAAATCCGCCATATTTCATTCCCTTATGCCATGTAATTTTGTCCTAGGATCTTACTACATGTACATCCCCTTAAGTTATCCTATTACCCTAAACCCTGAACTCTAAAGTCTAAACTCTAAACCCTAAAGCCATCATTTTTTCTTAGGCTCTTAATGAAATTTGGTTGCCTTAGGCAACACCACCAAATTTCATTCCCTTATGCCATGCAATTTTTTCCTAAGATCTTACTACATATATCCCCTTAAGTTATCCTAAATCCCCAAAACCTAAACTCTAAAGTCTAAATCGTAAACCCTAAAGCCATCATTTTTTCTTAGGCTCTTAATGAAATTTGGTTGCCTTAGGCAACTCCACCAAATTTCATTACCTTATGCCATGTAATTGTTTCCTAGGATCTTGCTGCATGTAGATCCCCTTAAGCTATCCTATTACCCTAAACCCTAAACTCTAAAGTCTAAACCCTAAACCCTAAAGCCATCATTTTTTCTTTAAAGGCTCTTAATGAAATTTTGTTGCCTTGGGCAAATTCACCAAATTTTATTCATTTGAGCTTGCCATTTTCTCCTAGGACCTCACTAGGACGTAAATCCCCTTAAGCCATCTGTCACCCTAAATCGTAATTGATTTTCTTAAGGGGTTCAATATGACATTTCTTAAGGGGATCAAAGAAGTTCTTAAAATTTGGTGATCAAAGTTGCCCAAGGCCCAACCAAATTTAACAATAATAAGATCCTGCAAGATTATACAATATCAATAGTTAATTGTATTTTCATTCAAATAACATGTGCCTTAGACATATAAATGAGGCTTACATATTTTATCATTTGTATTCAATTATTTAAGGCCATTTATATTGAATGGTTAAAGGTATTTCCTAAACATGTATCTTACATCTTGAAATTACAAATCTAATGAGGATCACTCATATCTTAAAGATCACATGGATCCATTCAATAATATTCACAATCCAACTCCACGCCATCCATCTCCAACACCTTCACCTCCACCTCCGCCCACTCCACCTCGTAACCCCCCACCTCCACCACCTGAAATCAATGAATAGGCTGTTAGGCTCGTTTGCAAGCACAAATCAATGCTTCTGCTAGAACCATCCAAGATCAAATCAACATTATTCAAAATGAAGAATGTGTCGCACCTCCTGTGAGGATGTTTTCATCTAGGATGCAAACCCTTGTTAATCTCTTGTCCCGAGGGGAGCTATGGATGGGATCGTAGATGAGCATCGACAATGGCTAGAGGAGAGGGAGAACTCCTAATTTTGAAAAGGAAAACACAAAGAAATGAATCTATGGGTGAAAAGAGCCATAATAGTTTATAAATTAAAAGAGCAATGATCTTAAATAGTTATGAATTTATAAATTTGGTGAGCAGTGGATTTTTTATTGGCTGATGAATTTATAATTTAGTTCAAATGGATGTGCATTGACATGAATTTATGATTTTGGTTCTATATGGATATTTTAGTGACATGGATTTATTGAATTTGGTGGAATTTATGAACTTATAATGAATAGTATATAATAGTATATATTTATGACTATCCTCTTTTAGATATGATTTCTCTGTGAAAATTATAATATATATAATATTAATGTGTGTGTATTTAGACATAAAATGAAGATTTTGTGAATGTTTCCAAGTTTATTGTTTTAGTATGTATGTGCATGTATTAAAAATTTGCATATATAGTTCTTAAATTTTGAAATTTTTATGTATGTACATAGTTTAGTTTAATGATTTACAGTACGCATGCAAATTATGCATCATATTTTTTTATTTTAAATGTACATGTACATACATTTAATTTTTAATTTTGTATGGACATGCTCTTAGGGTTGATTTCCACTAAATATATGAGCTTAATATATATGTTGCTCATCCCATTTCAATAAATATATGATCTTAATTTTTGTATGCATATGGACTATTTTGTATGGATTTAATGTGCACATTATATCAAGCATATATCATGGATGATTTTAACATTGATGTGAGGTCATCAATCCACCACTCCCACCTGTGATCCCCTCCCACCTCCACCCACCTCCCTCCCTCCCCCTCCCTCCCACCTCCACCTAATATGCCACCTCCAGCACCTATGGCATCTGATGAGGCTCACTTGAGAGCACGAATAAATGATTAAGTTGCATCCTTACAAAATCAAATCAATGCTATGTAGAGTCAAGCATTGATTGCTCCACATGTGATACGTTTTGCATCTGCAATGCAAAACATTGTTGATTCCATCAGGATGATCGATTCTGATCTTGATAGCCATCGACGAGACAAAGAACAAATGAGACAATTTTATTCTGATGGTCTCTCTTACAAAAAATATTAGACCTGAAAATAACGAAAGCCCATCTAGCCTGCTACTTTCTTGACCCCGTTACTCGACAACCCATTCCACCCAACAAATCTAGAATATCCATGAGGTGGTGCATACATCCGCAGATGATTGCACATTTTTGGGATCGATGGTATATGGTTTTTGATAGTCCCCACATGCTAATTGGGAGTGCCCATTGTATTTTTTGAGAAAACTGTATGTAGAGTTTGTTTTGGGG